>CAWVRF010000827.1:0-580000 GCA_963932465.1 Maratus speciosus | reverse complement strand
GTTAAAAATTTAAATACATGTGAAAGGGCCGTTTTAATAGAATAGAAAATAAAGCAAATTTTATGATGTTGTCCTTGTGTAAAAAATACAATTCTGTGAATGGTTCTTTTTGTGAAATATAATTCTGTGAAGGATTCATTTTAGGAAACGGAATTCTGTGAAGGGTCCTAAAATCAGGGGTGGCAAAAAACTGTTTTGTAAAAAACCCAGATTTATATATAATTTGCTATTGCATACAACTACATATCTGTTGATAAAATAAACATTGTTGGATATTGTATCTATAAGAAATATAACTTCACTTGAAAATATTAAAAGTAAATAGTAGTCAATTAAGTAGAAAATTGAAATAAATTTCTAATTTAAACATTATCTATTAGTAACGCTATGTTGTATATTCAAAGAGTAAACTGTTCTACATAGTGAAACATTGATACCTTGAAAATCGCATGAAGAATCTTTTGATTAATAATATAATAATCCATAAATATTTGATGCTTTTTCATGAAAATATAATGTTCTGTAGTTATTATTATTTGTTTTAAATATACAAATACTTCTGGTTATTTTGTTTTCTGATGATACTCCAAGTGTCCAAGTTAAAAAATTTTACCGTTAGATTCAGCAAGTAACAAAAAAGATTGGTTGGCATTATTGAAATACTGTAACTAGCACTCAATTTTTGCAATCTGTATTATTCAACTTCATATCTTAAGTTAGTTTTTAAAATTCTTTAAGAATAATCTCCCCCAATCAAGAAAATGTTCTTTCACAACTTGACAAAATCTTAAAGATCATTGTATTTTGTTATTAACAGCTCTTAATAATCTGCATTTTTTAAATGAAAATATTTTATGCTAAATATTGAAAATTATTTATCTATTTTATCTTTTCTAATTTTGTATGTTTTAAGATACTAGGGGGCTCTGCCCCCTATGAGCTACGCCCGGCAACCCCCCCTTCCCAAATTTTGGTAAAATGCCCCTCAAAAAAGGTTTTTATTAAAAAAATTGTTTTAGGGAAAAAGTATCTAGAAATTCAGAAAGTAGACAAAATTTGCAACAAATTAGATATATGACATTATGACTTAGGATGAAGGGGAAGGGGGGATCTGCCTCGGAACATACGCGCGGTGTTGCGTGGACTATGTTGCGCAATTCCACTTAACCACTCACACGTTTACATTTGCCCTCCCATCTCCCCTCCGAACTTTCTCTAAAAGGTTTACTTAAAAATAAGTTTTTTGGGTTGTTGAATCCGAATTTTTAACTTCCACCCCAAATAGTTGTTTTTAACTTAAATTTCTTATTGTTTTAGGTGAAAAGCATAACGAAATTCAGAAACTAGACAAAATTTGCAACAAAAAGGATATATGACATTATGACGTAGGATGAACGGGGAGAAGGAGTGCTGCCTCTGAACATGCACTGCGGCGCTACATGCACTAAGTTATTACGTCCAGGCAATAGGGATTTTACCTGGCAAAATTAATACTAGTTATGGATTTCGACTCAACTTATGGTTTTTGGGTCGCTGAATCCGAATTTGTAACTTTCCACCAAAATTTCACCCGGCAACCTCCCAAAAAATTGTTTTTTTTGAAAAAATTTGGTTTTTGAGAAAAGCGCGCGGGGAATGTTCCGAGGCAGCCCCCTCTCTCCCTGTTTATCCTACGTCATAATGTCATATATCCTATTTGTTGCAAATTTTGTCTAGTTTCTGAATTTCGTAATGCTTTTCCACTAAAAAAATAAGAAATTAAAGTTAAAAACAACTATTTTGGGGGGTTTTCGGTGGGGGATTTTGGGGGTAAGTTAAAAATTCGGATTCAGCGACCCAACAAACTTAAAGTAAACCTTATAGAGAAAGTTCGTAGGGGACATGGGAGGGCGAATGTAAACGTGTGAGTGGTTAAGTGGAATTGTGCAACTTAGTCCACGCAGCACCGCGGCGCATGTTCCGAGGTAGATCCCCCTTCCCCTTCATCCTAAGTCATAATGTCATATATCTAATTTGTTGCAAATTTTGTCTACTTTCTGAATTTCTAGATACTTTTTCCCTAAAACAATAAAAAAATTGATTTTTTAATAAACTTTTTTGGGGGGCTTTTTACCAAAATTTGGGGGTGTTGCCGGGGGAAATTTTGGTGGGTAGTTACAAATTCGGATTCAGCGACCCAAAAAACATAAGTAAGCCTATTTCCAGAACTACCATTAGTTTTGCTAGGTAAAATTCCCTATTGCCTGGACTATTATCTATTTTATCTTTTCTAATTTTGTATGTTTTAAGATAAACTTTTAGAGTACCAGACAAGACATGTTCATCAGCACATGCTATTTTTCCTTTCACATGCATGGAAACATGATCTAGACTCGTTATGTCTCATGTTGTCTGCTGAAATGAAGTGTTAAAAGTAGAAATTACTTCTATTAATAATTAAAAGCACTTAAATTACAAAAAAGAAAAAATGTTATATTAAATTTGTTCTAAAAATACCAAATGATTTTTTTGACCAAAAAAAAAAAAAAAAAA
Source organism: Maratus speciosus (assembly GCA_963932465.1). Lineage (NCBI taxonomy): Eukaryota > Metazoa > Arthropoda > Arachnida > Araneae > Salticidae > Maratus > Maratus speciosus. The sequence goes on along the minus strand of CAWVRF010000827.1, from coordinate 577,468 downwards.
AGAAAAGAAACGGTTTCAACCGTGCCAACCCCTCCTAAAATGAACCATTTTTTTTCTTATTGACCCATATCTTATTCTAATGAAACAAAGTTTTGCTCTGTGCGCTATGACTAGAAAAAAATTACGAACTGTACATCAAGGCTGAAAATTTGAGTGAGGGTAGTCCAAGGCTCATGGGTGCAAGTCTTCCGTGGGCTGTCACCAGGACATGACATATTTGTCTTTTAAAAATTCCCTAGAGCAGTATCAAGATGAATTTTTTTTAATATTACGTATTTGCACACATTCTTAAATTTTATATACTTTAGCCTTTCAACTTCAGCTGGGGGAAAGGGGGAATCAAAAATATTTTCAGTCCTGGCACATTTTGTAACTTGGAACCATGCCAAGACCTTTTCTGATGCACCAGAGAATTTTCAATTTTTTGTTAATTAGTCAAGATATTAATTAAAAATGATAATGAACTCTCATCAAAACCTCATCTCTTATTCTGCGTCAACCAGTAATGCATGCCTAGTATCAGATTGTGCATTAGGATGAAAGGAAGATCCAAACATGCATTTTACTTTGTGTTTTTTCACAGTTTTGTACGGATGGAGCTGATGTGAAAAAAAAACACACATTTCTTTATCAACTAGATATCAGTATTTTTGTTTTCGAATTTTTGTTATGGGATCTATAACTCTCATATTTATATTATAACTACAGAATATCTTAAACAATTCAGACAAGAACTAGTGAAATAAACCAAGTGAAAAAATGTCTTCTTAAAAGTAGTTTTATCACTAAAAATAAATATTTTTTCAAGAATTTTTTCATTTAAAAATATAAATTCAGACAAAATAGAGTCAAATATATAAAATCATAATTTTGAGGTTTATTTAATGTTATCATATGCCTGGGCAATGGCAGTTCAGCTAGTAGGTGTTATTTTTAAGATTATGATTTCAGAGAAATCTAAAGTTTGGTATTTACAAAGTTTTTTCCTCTTTCAGAAATTTTTTGTGCATTAATTTTACTCCCAATGTTACTTTACCAAGGAGTATTTAGAAAATCTGGTTCCAAAAATTCTAAGCACATAATAATAAAACCCACTGGGACCCAGTCTCTTGATCATTTCATCCAATTTCTGTCTGTATGTATCCTTCTATTGTATAATTTACATAATCACATAGCCAGAGAGATGGCTGAAGCACCCCCGAAAGTTTAAAAAATCTTTCTCTAATTATGATAGATATAATGATGATAGATCTCTATTGATAATAAAATATCCGCTGGTAACTAATTTTTAATTCTGTCTTGCACCACTTTCTCAAACCAAAATATTTTCACATATACACTACCTGACATTGAAAATGCAACACCAGGAAAGAGTGGCCAGAAAATGATGAAACTCGACAAACAGAGAGAGACAGCAACGGACAGTAGTTGAATTGAACAATATTTCGAAAATATAGCCATAATACAAAGCGAGAATAGCATCAGCTCAGTAGGATGTAGGACCACCGTGGATAACGATACACGAAGCAACACGTCTAGGTACAGAGTCAATGAGAGTACTACAATGGTTCTGGTCGATATGGGAACATTCAGGGTGTCTTGAACACACTGCAAAGTGGAGGTAGAGGTGGCTTGCGGGTTCACTACTGCTTTTCGGGGGAAGCGTCTATCCACATGTGCTGACGTCACTCTGGCTGCACTAGCACCCTTCAAACTTTCCACATTTCCTCGTTCCAACCACCTTCGCCACAGCGGTGCACTGTGGATGCATACAGATGTGTCTCAGCTGCGAATATGACATATGGACCAACCTGTCCGTCTCAGTCCAATCACCATGCCCTTCGTAAAATCGTCTGTCTGCTGTAAATGTCTCCGTTGACAGTGGCCTGGCATTCTCTGCTAATACACGCGTCCTGGGAGACAAGAACAAAATTTCTACGATGCTTTCCCTAGCAGAAGTAAAGCTACGAATACTGCCCATTTTGCAGGTTCCTTCCGTTATATCTTATTCAACATGCACTGGAGAGCTGCGCATTTCATATCGTTTAAATAACTCTATCACATGCATCTATCCTGAAATTTGAATAAATATCTGTCCTCTCCTACTTCTTGGTGTTGCATGTTCAATGTCACATAGTGTACTTTGACAATGTGTGCAAGTGAAATGTACTAAAAAGTTTTATCTTTTAAAATAGTGATACGAATAGAATATAAAAATAGTCACCAGTACGTTTTCTGTCTTTTTGATCATAAAATAAAATTTCACTTAAAAAAAAAAAAAAAAAAATAGAATTTTTGACATGGGTATCAAGTATACTATAAGGAGGAATACACCTTAGTTTAAGCCTTGTTTATTTTTTTATTCACACTTTAAAGTGTGCAAATTATTGCTATCATATCAGAAAAAATTCCAAGATTGAGCCCCCTCCGAAGGAAAATCCTGGTTATGGGTCTGCCAATAACTCTTGTGATTGTTGATTTACATTAAAATATTAGTTGTATTATTATAAATATCAAGTATTGTATTTTTGTGAGGTTTATATGATAACAACAGTAGGATAATTATCACGTTTTTGTTTTTAAAACTATTCAATTAAAAAAATATTTTGTAATGAATTCTAAAATTACTACATAAATGTTACCCCACAAAAATGTAACACTTCTCATTATTTATTTATTTTTGAATTTAGTTTGTAAGTGCTGATAATTCTGTATTTACATCCAAATCTTGTGAAAGATATATGCTATTGGATTATTGCAGCAAGATTGCTATTGAAAATTAAGTGTGTAGTATTTATGCATGGGATACAGTACTTACAGGAGCTCACAAAAAGAGTTCATTACACGACACAAAGTTCTTACAATCTGTATATATTTCTGAAGTGCCCTAAATCATGCTGCTTTTGTAAATTGTTCACAGGGTGACAACAATCAAGAAATTATTGCACTTATTTTGAAAATGTTTTTCTTTTGTTTATAGGTAGTGCCAAGGCATCGAAAAGTTTATGAAAGAAGACAGACTATTGGGTGGAGACTGTAAACAACCGCTTGTATTAGCTATTGGGAAGTTAAACCCTGTACAAACATTAATTTTTGAAAACCATTGTATAAAAACAAGTAGTATGTTAAAAGCAGTTGATTTATGCTTTAAGATAACATATTTTAAACTTGGAATTTTCTCCTTACTGTAGTAATGTATGGAATTTTCTAAATGTCTGTTTTTATAAATGTGATGCACAAAATGAAATGGCATCTTGTATCAGAGAACTGAAAGAACGGATTTTTTTAAGTGTGTAAATATCATATTTTTACTTTGCATTGTACCAGTATGAAACTTTTCATCCTAGTTATCCTTTTTTTATTATTATAGATATCAACTGAATGTCATAATATTTTAATCTAATGTAAATTTTATTTCATTTGAGATAGTCATTTGTTTGGGGCTGGTGTAGGAAAGCCTTTCATCTCCTTACTGTAGTAATGTATGAAACTTTCTCAATGCCTGTTTTATACTAAATGTGATGCACAAAAAACAAAATGAAGTGACATCCTATATCAGTGAACTAAAAAGGACTATTAATATAATATTTTAATCTTAATGTAAATTGTCATTTGAGAAATAAATATTCTCATAGGGAGTTGGGAGAGGGACTTTAATATTTCTGCACTTGTTTTTAGACTGAATTAAAAGAACATTTAAATTCTGTTTTTTTCTTATATTTTATCAGCTACAATTTGTATTTAAAAATTTGCAGCCATGTTTTGCTCACTTTGCAAAAAAAAATTTCAAAATCCACATGATCTTTGCCGTCACATTCGAAATTATCATAAGACATGTATACTTAAGCGGTATGTGTGTTATGATGAAAGCTGTAGACAAGCATTTATGAAGTTGTTTAACTATGAGAGACATCTGAAAAGATTTCATGCTAGTGACGTAGAAATAGACATTTCAGAAAGTCGTAATTTTTCAAATCAGCCGATAAATAGTAAAGATGGTGATTTGTCTTCTGATGATTTACCCTCAAATTGATATTTTCAAATCAATTTTTTGGGTGATTCAGAAATATGTAAACATGAACAATTTCAAAAGGATATTTTGCAATATTGCAGTGAAACATGTAGCAAAAGCAGTGTACTACTGTTCTAGTATTATCTCATCTATCAATAGTACTTCATCTTTTCTGTACAATACTGTAAATTATTTAAAATCAGAAACAGTGAATTTTTTAACTGAAAATGGAATGAAATGTGAAAAAAACACAAAATCACTGATGGCAACATTTGATTTTGCTGCTTCTTCATTGTCTACATTTTATTCAAAACATAAAATAGTCAATGCCATTAAAGCAAGTGGTCGCTATGTTGAGCCAAAGGAGATTGCTTTAGGTACACGATATGAACAAAAGTTTATAGATGGCTACCTCACCAAATTCTTAAAAATGACACATGCCAATACATAAGTATAGTAGACACAATGAAAAAAATTATTTCTATTGATGGATTTTTGCATATTTTCAAAACATACAAACAAAACAAAAGTCTTAGAAATGCAACCCTTTGTAGTATCCAAGATGGATTTTATTATTATTCCAATGCAATTTTAAGCTCTGTGGATACAATAGTAATCGAGTTGTATATAGATGATGTGGAGCTTACAAAATCCATTGGGGTCACATACCGGTGTACATAAATTGGGATTCGTATATTTTAAAATTAAAGATTTGCCTGTGCACCTTCAATCTTTGTTAGATTCAATATTTATAACTAACATACACTATTCTCTTGATGTCGAAAAATATGGTTATCGGACAATACTAGATAGACTTGTTCATGATTTGAAAAAGCTTTCAGATGAAGGTATAGAATTTCAGGGAAATATATACAAAGTTGTAATTTGGCAAGTGGTAGGTGATAATTTAGGGTTGAATAAACTGCTGGGGTTTGTTGAGAGCTTTACTGCTATTTTTTGTTGTAGATTTTGTCTAGCAAAAAAATATATTTTGTATAAAAATATAAAGGAAGATATTAGTTTACTACGTAATAAAACTGAGCATGACATGCATGTTAATAAAGTGTCTTCTGGTGACATAACAGTATCAGAATGTGGTGTTAAAACTCCTTGCTGCCTAAATGATTTAAGTTATTGGCATGTGACAAATAATTTGATTGTAGATGTAATGCACGATCTTTTTGAAGGTTGGTGTGCTAGTGAAACCTTCTTAATAGTACATCAGTTTGTTTTTAAAGCCAAAATTTTCACTTAGTCTTTTAAATGATAGGATAATAAATTTTAATTATGGTAAATATGAATCAAGTTCTAAACCAGTGTCAATAAACAGAGAAAAACTTTTAAATCTTGATGGTTCTAATGGGCAAAGTGCATCTCAAATGTGGACCTTGATTCGAAACATACCCTTATTAATTGGTGACAAAATTTCTGAAGATAACGAATTTTGGCAGTTATTTAATCTTATGTTGAAATTAATTGATACTATTATGGCTCCAGACATTACCTGAAACTTTTAAATTAGCAGAAAATATAGCAGATCATCACAAACTTTTTTTAGAGCTTTTTCCAGATAAACATTTATCACCAAAAATGCATTTTGCAGTACACTATCCTAGGATCATAAGGCAGCTAGGGCCTCCAGTTATGTATTGGAGCATGCGATATGTAAGCAAACATTATCCTTCAAAAAGATGTGCATCAGCTAGCAAAAATTTTGTAAATGTTGCTAAAACAGTAGCCATACGCCATCAGTTATAAATTGCACATACTTTACATGAGAAATATTTTAAATGCAATGCAATATCAAATGTGTTGGAAACAACATATGGAAAAATGCATAGTTAAAAGGAACATAATTTGAAACTTGAAGTAAACGGTTTGAGTGACAATTCGGAAGTAATGCAGTGTAATGGTTTTCGTTATAATGGCACAACATATTAAAAAAATATGGTTGTGTTTGTTTCTTGCATTGATGAGTTACCTATTTTTGGTAAAATAAAAAAAAAATGTTTGTCCTTAATAATAATGCATTTTTAATTTGTGATTTGTTTGAGTTTTTAGGTTTTGACAGCCATTTTCACTGATATGTTGTAAGTTCTACTGGTGCTGTTAATCTAATAAACATAAAAGATTTATTTAACTATGTTCCATTGCATATAAGAAACTCATATGATTTAAATGACAAATCAGTGTATGTTACACTGCGGTATAATCCATGCTGTACAAATGAAAAATTTGAAATAATTTAAAAGATTGCTTGTTTTTTAAATAAATTTATATTTAGTTTTCTTTTGTTTTGTTCTTTTTGTTAAAATTATGAATATCAGGAAACTATTGTTGTAAATCTTCAGTATTTAATTGAAATAGTTTTATGGATCAGTGGTGAGGTAAAATTTAGTACTAATTGTTTTCTTTATATTTGTAGTACAGTCAGTTTTATGTTTCTAGTTGGCCAAAAATTTGTTAATTTGTATGGGGTTGTATCATATGTTTTGTGGTAAGGGATTTTTTATATTGTACAATACAAAGCAGCAGTAAAACACCTATTTTAATAGCTGATTGGCTTTCATTATTTTTCATAATTTGAAATAATAACCATAGAATGTATTGTCCAAAGTTGTTAAATTTGGCAAAAAAATCTAACTTAAACTGTTGTGTAATTAAAATATAACATTTAAAAGGAAAATTTTGAAAAGACTTTTGCATTTTATGTAAATATTATTATGGTTGCATCCAGCTGTTTTTTCTATGGGCAGCAAACTCTAATCTTGTCCATTTTATTTATCTATTTGCCATACTTCATATACTTTTCTTAATGTCTCTGCTTTCACAGTCTTTTCTCAACTCTCTTGCATCAATGCACTTTTTTAGGTAAAGGAATCAACAAAGAAAGTTTTACATTGTTGAAAGGTTCAACAATAGCAATAACATTATAATAAAATTCCAGCATCTTTTCGTTTCAATGACCATCTTGGTCTATTTGAAAATTTTCTGGTTTAGACATAAATTTTGACACCATTTCAAATCCCAAAAGCGTTCTTTCCGGTTTGGAAATAGAAACATGTGATGTTTTACCATAGCTAATAATGTATCTGATATTATACCTGCCCAGATAATGCTGAATGTGTCTGCTCTTTTACTGCAAATACATCTGAACCACTTCCTTCACTTAGGTGTTCTGCTTATCTCTCTACGTATAACTTTATAAAAAAGATTTATATTAAGGAGATTAGGTTAAGAAGTTAGCAGGCATTTATCTAAAACTAATTGAAGGGGATCCAGCTATATATTAGGTAAATACAAAGTTTTGGCAGCTTTGTAACAGTTTCGTATTCAAAAGTATGATTGTATGGCAATGTGCATGTATATTTGTCTGAATTTTTACCTGCATCTGTGTTTTAATAGGTTATTATTGAACAAAAGATCCATATAAAAAAGGACTAGCTGGCTTCGCTGGCTAGTGGGGCCCCAGAACCTCTAGCGAAAAACTAACCTCAAACCAAACAAAACTGTCTCGTCTCCCTGCTGTGGTAAGCCCCTCATTACATAAAAAAATTTCCTAAAATCTGACCTGGGGCCGAATGAATCTCTGACTCGTTTCCCTTTTGCCGATGGAACCATATTTAATCATAAATTGTTTATGATAATTAACGGTTTTAATTTCCACACGAGTTTATGCATATATAATCATATTACATTGCCTGTAAGCCAGATTTTTATGTTGATGGATCTCCCTCCCAACTCCAAAGTCAAGTTTAATGTTTTTTTAATTAAGATTCTTTAATTTACTTTCAAAATTTTGAATGTTATCTTGCAACTTTTATCTCCTGAAACAATTTAGTAGCTTTTTGCTAGAATCCACATTAGTCAGAGATAATGGTAGCATATGAGACTAATACAAAACTACTCTGCAATAAATTGTTTACTTTTTATGTTTATCATTTTATTTAAACTTGAATTGTTATTCAGCCTCAAACTTTCAATCACTATTCCCACTCTTCTTGAGGGCTGATATATCTCTCACCGGGATGAATGTATCTTCTTTCCCTCATTTCTGGCTTATGTGCTTCTCTCTCTAGTGGACATACAGTACCGCCTTCCGTTCCACTGTAATTTTGGAAATACAGTAAATGAAACCGAACATTACAGATTGGACGGAAGGTGGTACTGCATGCTTACCGGACAGAGAAGCCCACAAACGAGAAAGGGGGGAAAGCAGACATACGCCACGCCTGCAAGGAATATAACAGCCCCCAAGAAGACAGGGAATAGCCATCGAAAGCACCTGACTGAATAAGAACAAAAGTAAAAAATCAAATAATAATAGATTTGAATTTGACCTGTAATGAATAAATGTCATAACAAATAATTTGGTTTCAATACTTTCTGCTATATTTTGAGTTTTGTAGTATTTAAAGCACTTGGCAATTTTGTACTAACTGTTTTACATATATATAGAGAGAGAGATTAAGTTTCTATTTTTGTACTGATGCTTTGTGTTTTATCGATTGTAAAAATACTTGTTAGATTTAAAATAAACAATTTTGATATTACTTTAGTTTTATTTTTATGTTTATTAATTATAATGGGCATAATGAGTTTCTAGTAACTTTAAGGTATAGCAGAAGAACGTGTAGTAATCTTTTTGAAAAAAGAAAGGCTCTTTTCATGTATAAAAGTTAGAGCCTCGTGTAATTTTAAGTTTACAATTGAGTGATTTTTAAGCAAATATCATAAACTGCTCAATTAGAAAATTTATAAAAAATATGTATAGTCAGTAGCAGAAGCTTTGCTTAAAAATTATTTAAGACTGTTCTCAAATCCAAAGGGCCAACTTTCTGACATAAGTTTTAATTCATTTTTGTTCGCAAACGCATGAAACTAGCAGGTGTTGTTATTCAGAAACTATGTGATCAAACTGTTTTTTTCCGTTTTCTTGTAAACGCAATAGATCTTTCAGAAAATACTGTCAAAGTTGGCATTTAGAACTGAACTTCCGAACGAAAGAAGAAAATCCAGTCAGTAAATGGAGAAAAATGCCGTATCACGTGATCAAAATCTCTTATAACTCAATAGGTAACTGGTTGATCAAAAAATGGAAAACACAGTTCGATTCCAAATCGCTTCCATGGTGAGGCTTTCCAATTTTATATCTTTCCGTTAAAAAATGAATTTGTAAATGTGTCAAAACGTTTTGTGCTCGTTGAGCAGAGCAGTTGAGAATAGCCTTAACTTCCCATTGCTTTTAGCTGTGACTATTTATTAAAAAAACACAGAAGCAATAAACAAGAATTGGCTTTGGCACATACCATAAAAATGTTTGAAATCAAACATATTACAAAAGAAAGCAATGATTTCATAGTACAGTAGACTCATTCAAATTCGCACATAATCGCAGATGTACACAATAAAACTTTTTCAGATGGAGGGTCAAAATGACAAAAAATTTTAGTTTTATATCATTCCGTATGTATTTTAATATGTAATTCTCGATATGACTGAACTCATGGTTTTTCATGAAGGAAGCATAAATTTATTTCTGAAAAAAAAAATCAAGATTTTGCTTATATCAATGGTAATCACAATCTTTTTAGCAAATATGTTTATGTAATAATCGAGCTTTTCTGTTATTAAGTCTGGCTAAACCTGAAGCAAAACTTCCTTTTTTCATGATTTTGATATAAATTAATTGGGTACCTTTAAGAGGAAAGTTTCTTTGAATAATTCAAGGAAAATGTACCTCATCTTGATTATGGATATTTAATTGTACATCATTTACTTGACCTTTACTTTTAATCATTTTAAAAATTATCTTGATTTTTATTATTTTAGTTTATTACTTTGCTTAATTATTTTACTATATTGCAAGCATTCATTATAATTTTGATTGCATTATTACATTCAAATTACATTTTAAAAAAAGTAAACAAATCAATGACCAGAAATCCACACAACCTCTGGTGCCAAGCTGTGCGGATTTGAGAGAGTCTACTGTATTTGGTTTCTTTTTTTTTCAGTTTAGTAATTTAGAAGTGTCAATTCAAAAGGATTGATGATTGTATTTGAGGAAATATTCACTTTGAATTTTTCTGACAAGTTATAATAATGGGTGCTGGTCCATTTTCAGTCAATATATGTAAAATGCAGAAGTGCATTTTCAAATTAATCTCTAGGGTGAAAGTGATATTAAAGACAATTATGATATAATTTAATGAGTACATTTTTTCTGAAATATAAAATTTTGAACATGTTACATGAAATCATTAGCGGATTTGGATAAATCCTACATTATATGAAAGACTGTCAAAATGAATAGACTGCAAGGACAGTGATGTGAATGGACTCTTTGAATGTCCCAGGGACCCAACCATTTTTTAAATGTGGGTGTAATTTCAAATAAAAACTAAATATTTATTTATATAAATATAATAAACATTTCTAAAATTAAGATTCAGACTTCTTTGACTTCAGGACTTCTTTGAAACTTAAATGATTTGAATTTACAACTGGTTTTTAAATTATTTTTCAAAAGCATTTTTGTTATGCAAATCAGTCATTCACATCATATGTATACAAAAAAAAAAAAAAAAAAAAAAAAAATTCAACATTAGATTTTAGAAATCTGCAAAATAAATATATTTTAATAAAAATTTTCAGAGCATATTTTTTTTTTTTGGAGAAAAAAGATGAGATTGCTCTTATGAAAACTTTTAAAATTAACACATCCCGTCAGATGCGTTTTTGTGTTCTGTTTGTGCTCCATCATCAACTTATAAGTGTTTGATTTAGTGTAGTGTATTTCTGACATCTGCACTGATGAAGTAAACCACAAATGAAAGAAACCATAGTACTAAAGATTTACATAATTGATAAAACTCATTACTAAATTATTCTTGCTGGACCAATAAAACTGTATCACACATCACATTTTTTTCAACTTTCACATATAAACTGATGGACGACCAATGTGTATGCTGAGGTATAGAGAAATTGCTAATTTTCTAAACAACTTGCTATAGAAAAACTGGCGCTTTTATTAAAACAAGCATGCATTTGAAGCTTTATGTACAGTTGGTCAAAAAAAAAAAAAAAATCTAATTTGAATAAAAAATATCATAGAGAAATGAAACTGGTATCAATCAACATGGATTGTCTATTTCAATTTAACCTATTAAAACTTTCCTTAGGGTTTCATCTACATGATAAGGTGAACACAAATTTTTAATTTTTTCAATGTAAACCTCCAAATTTGACCACAAATTTTTAATTTTTTCAATGTAAACCTCCAAATTTGACAATGCAGTTAGAAAGAACACACTCAACTACCCGAAGTACTATTTTAAGAGACGTTTCTACAATTGAAGATTTATTAGAGGTAGGAATTATAAGTAACACGAATTTTATAAACACTTTTTTAAGAGAAAAATCTTTCACTCTGAGAACTCATTAGTCCTATGTCTACTAACTCTTGGACTAATTGTGAAATGTCTTAAAAATTTGTAATTGGGCTAAATTGAGTTGTTTTCTTTCCGATTGTTATCAAATTGGGGGGGGTTATATTAAAAATATAAAGTTACTGTTCATTTTAATATGTAGATGACCCCTTGATTAAAAATTTTAAAGTCTTAAAATTGAAGTAGACAGCAATTTTATTTCACTTCTATAATTTGTATTAGAGTTAATACGGTTTATTTATTTATTTTTTTTGACCGACTGATACATTTTTTATAAAATAGTTTCAATATATTTACAGGCTTCAAATATATGCTCATTTTATTAACCTTCCGTCTACCAGACGGGTCCATTGGACCCGACATGTACATTCAAAATATTTATTCAAACCAGAAATTTCTTCAAAACAAACTAAATGTATAAATCAGACAATAATAAGTTAAATAAACAAATTAAATAGTTTTAAGTAAAAATTCTGGTGTAGAATGTTTTTATAAAACTTGAGTAAAATTTCCGGTAGTTCTAGGGTTAAGTGAACCAGTTTTCTCTTAGGAGGCGTGCAGGATTGGTAATTATTTTATATCTCGCCAATGCACCTTAAACCTAAAAATACATGTAAATTTTGAGTATTTTCATGCTCAAAAATGAGCATATAGAGGTCAGTTCATACTCATTTTTGAAACATAGACATGCTCAAAAATGAGCACATAGAGGTCAGTTCGTACTCATTTTTGAAACATGGGCGTGCTCAAAAATGAGCACATACAGATCAGTTCATACTCATTTTTGAAACATGGACGTACTCAAAAATGAGCACATGGAGGTCAGTTCATACTCATTTTTGAAACATAGACATGCTCAAAAATGAGCACATACAGATCAGTTCATACTCATTTTTGAAACATGGACGTACTCAAAAATGAGCACATGGAGGTCAGTTCATACTCATTTTTGAAACATGGACGTACTCAAAAATGAGCACATGGAGGTCAGTTCATACTCATTTTTGAAACATGGACGTACTCAAAAATGAGCACATACAGATCAGTTCATACTCATTTTTGAAACATGGACATACTCAAAAATGAGCACATACAGATCAGTTCATACTCATTTTTGAAACATGGACATACTCAAAAATGAGCACATAGAGGTCAGTTCATACTCATTTTTGAAACATGGACATACTCAAAAATGAGCACATAGAGGTCAGTTCATACTCATTTTTGAAACATGGACATACTCAAAAATGAGCACATAGTGGTCAGTTCATACTCATTTTTGAAACATTGGCATACTCAAAAATGAGCACATGATGTTTCATTATTAAGTGTGTGCATGTTTTCAGAAATGAGTATATACATGTTTCAAACTTGAGTAATTTTGTTTCGGAGCCATTTTGACGATGCGGCATACTCAGATTTGAGTATTTTTTACTCATTTTTGAAAACGTCGTTTTTAGAGTGAAAACACGCAAAGAAAAGTAGTTAATACGGGCACTTTAAATGGTAAGAAAGGAAGAATCCTGGATATCAAAGGAATAAAAACAAACATAATAATCGATACAGAGAATGGTATTTCAATAGCCAATTCAAGATATCATACTGCAATAAGCGCGTCTAAGTTAACCAGCGACAATATAACTATATCGGGCATAGGTGGAAAAGAAATTAAGCCAACCGGTTATTTCTTGCAAAAAGTTTATGTAGGTGGTATAGAAATACAAGACAAATTTTACGTGGTACAAGAAACTGACTATGATTTAATAATAGGTAGAAAAGCAATCAAAGGCTTGACGTTAAAAGTAGTGGAAGATGTTGTTAAAATAATAAACGACAATTCAATTCGAGTAGGATACATTAAAATTAATGATGTCCCTTCCAAAACAGATGAAGTAGCCACGTCAAATATAGATAACGATAATCGAGGTTGAGCAGACATGTTTAATATCAACTACGTAAATGCCGAGAAAGATTTGAATCATATTACAAATTTAACTAACAGAGAAAAAATACAGAAATTAATAGAATCATACAAACCAAATAAAACAAAGGATATTGGGTTAACGATGAAAATATTATTGCCCGATGAAAAACGTATCTGTGAACGACCAAAGAGGTTACCTCTAGTTGAGCAGGAAGTCATCAGTAAGCAAATACAACAGTGGTCGGAAGATGGGATTATCAGACGAAGTTACTCAGATTTTGCTGCCCCAGTCATCCTGAGTAAGAAAAAAGATGAATCACACCGGTTATGTATAAATTATAGGAAAATAAATCGAAAAATATTAAAAGATCGCTATCCACTACCGTTAATTGAGGATGTTATCGATAAATTACAGAAGACAAAATTATTTACGACATTAGATCTGAAAAACGGCTTTTTCCACGTCGAAATAGATGAAAGCAGTCGTAAATATACAGCTTTTGTAACACATGAAGGGTAATACGAATTTTTACGTCGTCCGTTCGGATTGTGCATATCAGGTAATCAATTTCAAAGATATGTGAACACAGTATTCCAAGATTTACTGCGAGAACACACTATCATTGTATATATGGATGATTTTGTGATTCCCTCAGATGATGAAGAAGATGGGATAAAGAAGCTGAAACGAATATTAGAAGTAGCATCAGCGAATGGTTAAGAAATTAACTTCAAAAAATGCCAATTCCTTGAAAAGAAAATAGAGTTCTTTGGTTATATAATTGAAAATGGGACCATAAAACCGTCTGAAGCGAAAACAAAGGCTGTGCAAAATTTCCCTAAACCAACTATAACAAAACAATTACAATCCTTATTAGGTTTAACTGGATACTTCAGAAATTTCATCCCGAATTACACCAAAATCGCCAAGCCTCTAAGTGATTTATTAAGGAAAGCAAATTGTTTCAAATTTGAAAGAGAGCAGCTCGAAGCTTTTAATGAGTTAAAGAGAATATTATCCACAAAGCCAGTTCTTCAATTATATAATCAAGGATCCACACTGGAACTCCATACTGACACAAGCAGCCAACGAATTAGTGCAGTTTTATTACAGAAAGGAGATGATGGAAAATTTCATACATTACAATACATGAGCAAGAAAACTTCAACACAACAGTAGAAATATTCAAGTTATGAACTTGAGGCATTAGCCATAAGAAAAACTTTAAAAAAATCAGAAATTGCTTAATGGGAAACAGATCCAAGGCTGTAACGGCGTGCGCTGCCTTCCAGAAAACATTAAATAAAAATGATTTAGCACCTAAAGTAGCAAGATGGGTATTACTCATCGAAGAATACGACTACGAGATAGAACATAGAGCAGCAACAAGAATGAAACATGTAGATGCATTAAGCCGAAATGTACCAATAACACGATCAGTATTAGTGATAACTAGATCGCAAGGAGAAATAACGAAAAGAATCGCAATAGCGCAAAAGCTTGATGAATCTATGCAATGCACCAAGTCGCTTGTTAAAAATAGATCATCCAATAATTACTTAGTAAAAGATGATATACTATACAGATTCGAGAACGGAAAAGAAATGTTGGTGGTGCTGGAAGAGATGCAACGAAAAATTATTCGAAAAATTCATGAAAGAGCACACTTTGCTGTATCAAAGACGGAAGATCGAGTGAAGGAAGAATTTTACATAGCTGGATTAAGGAAGAAAGTAGAAACAATAATCGCGAACTGTGCTGACTGTATCTTATATAATAGGAAACAAGGAAAAGTTGAAGGTTTTCTAAACCCTATTCCAAAAGGAGACAAACCATTGGAAACCTATCACATTGATCACATAGGTCAATTGCCTCTCACAAATAAAAAATTTCAATATATTTTCACCGTAGTAGATGCATTTACGAAGTTCGTGTGGTTTTACCCAATCAAAAAAGTCAGCCAAGGAAGTAATAGACAAACTGGAACTACAACAAACAACTTTCGGGAACCCAACTAGAATTATAACCGATAAAGGAAAAGCTTTTACTGAAAGCGAGTTCAAGGAATATTGTACAAAGGTAAGAATTGAACCTCTAGAGATAACAACTGGGATGCCAAGAGGAAATGGACAGGTGGAAAGAATACACAGAGTGATGATATTCGTTTTGTCAAAATTATCTAGTGATAATGAATCCAAACGGTAAAAGTATGTACCAAAATTACAAAGAATTATCAATAGCACAGTAACACGAAGCACCAAGTATAGTCCCTTTGAATTAATGAAAGGAGTTAAAATGAAGGGCAGTGACATGCAAAACATGAAGAAAATTTTGGAAGAATAATTTACCGAATGTATGATGAAAGAACGCGAATGCATAAGAGAAGAAGCAAAGAAAAATATATTCAAAATACAAGAAGAAAACAAGGTGCAGTTTCATAAGAAAAGAAAACAGCCACGAAAATACAAAATAGAGATATCGTCGCCATAAAGAGGACACAATTTGGCAATACTATCAAACTTAAAGAAAAATATTTGGGGTCATATGAGATAACTGCAACCAAGAATCATGATCGCTATGAAGAAAAGAAAGTGGGAGATCATGACGATCCAGGAAAGACATCAACAGGGGCCGAATACACGAAGCCGTGGTCTATGTGTTAAACTCCTGTACGAGACGGGTAAATAAAGTATATGTGTATGTGTATTGAATATGTAATCAAATTTTTAAGTAAAAGAAAAAGCATAAAAATATAGTAAGCCAAGATATTGATGTCGAGACGCCATCATGTCAAGATGAACGATTTGTAGGATTTGAATATATACATACTTTATTTTCTTCATAAAGTGCATGATCAGCAAATTAACTGATGCTCTGGTATTTTTATTATCCATCATTTGAAAACACGAGAAAAGAAAATTCACTATCACGAGATCAAGGTTTCGACATATTCAAAATTTGAGAAGAGTCACTCTATAAAATAGTATTGTTCATGAAATATCGGCTTATAGTCAAAGCAATAGGGACCGTATAGGGACTCTGCCTAGCAAAATTAATGGCAGTACTGGAAATCGGCTTTCTAGATATTTTTTGGGTCGCTGAATCCGAATTTGTAACTTCCCACCAAAATTTCTCCCGGCAACCTCCCCCCCCCCCAAATTTTGGTAAAATGCCCCCCAAAAAGGTTTATATTGAAAAAAATCAATTTTTTATTGGTTTAGGGGAAAAGTATCTAGAAATACACAAAGTAGACAAAATTTGCAACAAATTACCTATATGACATTATGACTTAGGATGAAGGCGAAGGGGGATCTGCCTCGGAACATGCGTTGCTGTGCTGCGTGGACTAAGTTGCGTGATTCCACTTAACCACTCACACGTTTACATTAGCCCTCCCATCTTCCCTCCGAACTCTTTCTATAAGGTTTACTTTAAGTTTTTCGGGTCGCTGAATCCGAATTTTTAACTTATCCCCAAATTCCCCCCCCCCGAACCCCCCACAAATAGTTGTTTTTAACTTAAATTTCTTATTGTTTTAGGGGAAAAGGATTACAAAATTCAGAAACGATACAAAATTTGCAACAAATGGGATACATGACATTATGACGTACGATAAACGGAAAGAGAGGGGGCTGCCTCGGAACATTCCCCGCGCGCTTTTCTCAAAAACCAATTTTTTTCAAAAAATCAATTTTTTTTTGGGGGGGGGGTTGCCGGGTGAAATTTTGCTCGGAAGATACAAATTCGGATTCAGTGACCCAAAAAACATAAAGTGAGTCGAAATCCAGAAATAGTATTAATTTTGACAGATAAAATCCCCTATTGCCTGGACTTCATAATTTAGTGCATGTAGTACCGCAGTGCATGTTCAGAGGCAGCCTTCACAATCCCCGTTCATCCTAATTCATGATGTCATATATCCTATTTGTGGCAAGTTTTGTCTAGTTTCTGAATTTCGTAATGCTTTTCCCCTAAAACAATAAGAAATTTAAGTTAAAAACAACTATTTGGCAGGGGGGGTCGAGGGGGAAAATTTTGGGGGAAAGTTAAAAATTCGGATTCAGCGACCCAAAAATCTTAAAGTAAACCTTATAGAGAAAGTTCGGAGGGGAGATGGGAGGGCGAATGTAAACATGTGAGTGGTTAAGTGGAATTGCGCAACTTAGTTTACGAAGCACCGCATGTTCCGAGGCAGATCCCCCCTTCCCCTTCATCCTAAGTCATAATGTCATATATATAATTTGTTCGAAATTTTGTCTACTTTCAGAATTTCTAGATATTTTTTCTCTAAAACAATAAAAAAATTGATTGAAACAAAAATTAAAAAATTATTTCATTCTTAAAAAATTGAAAAAAATTGGTTTTTATAAAAATTTTGGTTTTTATAATGATTTTTTTAATAAAAACCTTTTTTGGGGGGATTTTTACCAAAATTTGGGGAGGTTGCCGGGGGAAATTTTGGTGGGAAGTTACAAATTCGGATTCAGCGACCCAAAAAAATCTAGAAAGCCGATTTCCAGTACTACCATTAATTTTGCTAGGTAAAATTCCCTATTTCCTGGACTATTAGGAGATGCCAAGAAAGGTACTGTTAGGCCTAATTAACTTGTTCAAAAGAGGTATATTATGAGTTTTAAGTGAGAAATGAACTGTATTTAAAAAAGGTATCAACGAAGTTGTGTAAATTATCTTTATAGAATTGTATTAAAGTGTATGTGTTGTTATTCCAACGCCTAGTTATTCAAGTCATCTATATATAAACATTTTGCATATAATCTTCCTACATATATATATATATATATATATTATCAACTAGTAAATCTGCAGATCAAGAGCCTCAACGTCATCTCTGCAACTTATTGTTTTTAGCAAATTTTGCTTAATATTAATCTTTCTACAAAAACAAAATTTAAACTTTTAAATTACACAAACATTTATAGAAGGAGAAAAAAATATTTCGATGGTTTCAGACATTAGAAGCGTTAAATTAAACACGTTGTTATGTAATGATATTCTGACATTCTCACGAGCTACTTATTCTAGTAATTTTTATATAATAAAGCAAATTTCTTCAGGGGGGTGCCCCCCCCCTGAACCCCCCGTTGTGTAATTTATTTTGCATTGGTAATTTTCTATTGATTGAGTTAATGATTATCCTATATCTTAGATTCATTTTTACACTGCGATTTATAAGGATAAGCAACAATTTGGTCAAGCATTTTACGTTATCCTAATATCCATACAGAAGTATTTACTTGCTTGCTAACCACAAACATCTGTATCTAATGGATAAAGAACTTTTGGAAATGTAAACTGAGACATCTAATTTAGAAATCTAATAATAATTTTGATTACCATTCTGCAATATTTATATCTAAGATCTAATCTAAATATCTAAAAATGTACTCGATAGCATTAACTTACTAAAATCACCCTAAAGTAGGGGGAGTTCTAAACCTAACGGTTAATAATTCATCATCGTGTCCACTTCCAATTGACTAAATAGATAAACGTGATATGGCGCCGTTAAGTATTTTTTGTGATAGCCTTTTAATAGTATCCACATTTAATTTAAAATCGTGATGTTACAAACACCGTTGAAATTTGATGCACACCTGTGTTCAGGTCAAATTACGAAAGGTTAACTAACCTTTTATTTCCCTTAGCCGGGCATTTTGTTTCATTTTTCGTAATAGGGATTATTTTAATAATTTATTTTACACTCTACAAGCTGTTACACGGGACGTTGTTCACGTAGCATTAAAATAGAGATAAATGCATTAAATAAAACATTTCACTCACCACCAGACATGGCAAGTCTCAGGCTTTTTGCACAACACTATTACCTTACAGAAAATGTTGTTCTTTTAAATCGCGCAAATGTTTCAATTAAATAAAGTAACATTTTTTGTATTAAAATACTGGTATACAGAACGCCGGAGGCTTGGCAGCCCTGCTCCTCTTAATAGAAACATATATAGTTAACCAACACTTTATCACATTTTATAGGAAACAATACGGAATTTCTTATTTGTATGGCCTTACATATACCTCAGTCATAAAAATGTAAAATTTTGTGCCAATTAATATACGCAATTGCGAAAATGAAATCGCAACCAAATGAGAAAAGGAAGGCGAAGTAAAATCGTGTAAATCGAGGAATCTTTCTTCGTAGTGTGGGAAAATACCACTACAAAAATTAATTTAGGTGGTATTTGGTGTGAAATGTTTATATGTATTCATTCCTGTCCTATTTATCTTTTTTATTATTTGTAATTTGCTGCATTTTCCCTTTGCACGTGAAAATCTTACAAATTAAAATGAACTCTTTGGGAGAAATTGTTATTCCCCCTTTTTTTTTGGCAACAGTAAAGTTTATAAAGTTTAATAGAATAATGTCAGTTTATTCTGTATGAAAATAACGAACTTTTTCCTTTATAATCAAAATAGTTGAATACATAAATAAAGATATTATTCTATATAGTATATAAATACTATTTTCATTTCTGCGTTTAAATCAATCTATATGCAAATATCTATACAAAGGCATTCATTAATTCATTCCTTTTAACTTTGATTTGACTTTAAAAACCATACATACTTTCACATTTATGATATTTTTAGATGAGATATAGTTGCTACGCAACGGTTAAAAGAAAAAAAATGAAATATAAGTAAATTCATAAAATAAAATGTTTTATATTATTCGAACACATGTATAAAATTCCATCATAAGTTATACACCTAATTTAAAAACTCTGACAAATGTTTTGACAAAATTGCAAACTAATAGGAATAATTTACTATTCTTATTTAAAAATTTCAGCACCAAAAATTTACCATTTAAATCCATTTTTTATATGAGCCATTTCTTTCAACAAATGAAAATTTGAAAATCGTCTGACTTGCCATTGAAAAGCATTACACAGCAAAATAAAATGTCCTATATTTCCCGAACGAATGAACCAAATTTAACCAAAAACCATACAGCTAAGTCCGAGTACCTCATCAACATGCCACATTAATTTCAAGCCGATCGGATGCTTTTTGCGGCAGTTATCGCGGAACAGACGGACAGACAGACAGACAGACAAACGGAAATCAAAACTTTTCGTGTCTCCACAGTAAGCCTTCACTGACGTTTCGGCAATAAGATTTCTACCATGTAGTTATCTGATACCTATTTTAGGATTCCATTAATTTTTTCATTCCTATCATTGCAACGATTTATTTAATGTTTTTTAATTTTCTAGTTATGATTTTATCTGAATTTTCTTGTATTTATATTTTATATCCTATAAATATTTAAATTCGTTTTATTGATTCTTCCATTTCATATTATTTGTTTCTATTCTGCTTTCATTTTTAATCAATTCACTTGATTTTAGTGGTTGTTCGGGCACAGGGGAAAATTAATTTTAGCTTAACCTAATTTTTCCACAGAAAACAACAATTTCGCTTATATCATTGAATTCTGTGCCCTTGATAACGTAATTCAATGTATAAGCTTTTCAATTTTTGTCGGTGTCCACTTTTTTCTTTTTTCTTCCATAATAATTCTTATAATATTTTTTTTTTAATACTTACAGCTTTAATTCATAATAATTGACGGTGGTAGGTTATGTTTAATTAATGATAATATATTAGCATTCAAATTACTATGATGCATTTGCGCAAGTAATTATGAATGTATGCTTTTTACGATATTTTAAATATCTTTTCATTTTGAATGTCAACAATTCATTTTGATGTATTTTTTCCTTAAGGTATCTTATATATATATTTATATATTCCCAGGTCGCTAAATTATTTAGCAATCTTTTAAATATTATACGCTTAGATCATTGCTGCAATTAGCGCACAATCTATGTGTATTATCAATAAGATTTCTACCATGTAGTTATCTGATACCTATTTTAGGATTCCATTAATTTTTTCATTCCTATCATTGCAACGATTTATTTAATGTTTTTTAATTTTCTAGTTATGATTTTATCTGAATTTTCTTGTATTTATATTTTATATCCTATAAATATTTAAATTCGTTTTATTAATTCTTCCATTTCATATTATTTGTTTCTATTCTGCTTTCATTTTTAATCAATTCATTTGATTTTAGTGGTTGTTCGGGCACAGGGGAAAATTAATTTTAGCTTTAGCTTATTTTTCCAACAGAAAACAACCATTTCGCTTATATCATTGAATTATGTGCCCTTGATAACGTAATTCAATGTATAAGCTTTTCAATTTTTGTCGGTGTCCACTTTTTTCTTTTTTCTTTTTTCTTCCATAATAATTCTTATAATATTTTTTTTTTTTTTTTAATACTTACAGCTTTAATTTATAATAATTGACGGTGGTAGGTTATGTTTAATTAATGATAATATATTAGCATTCAAATTACTATGATGCATTTGCGCAAGTAATTATGAATGTATGCTTTTTACGATATTTTAAATATCTTTTCATTTTGAATGTCAACAATTCATTTTGATGTATTTTTTCCTTAAGGTATCTTATATATATTTTTATATATTCCCAGGTCGCTAAATTATTTAGCAATCTTTTAAATATTATACGCTTAGATCATTGCTGCAATTAGCGCACAATCTATGTGTATTATCAATAAGATTTCTACCATGTAGTTATCTGATACCTATTTTAGGATTCCATTAATTTTTTCATTCCTATCATTGCAACGATTTATTTAATGTTTTTTAATTTTCTAGTTATGATTTTATCTGAATTTTCTTGTATTTATATTTTATATCCTATAAATATTTAAATTCGTTTTATTGATTCTTCCATTTCATATTATTTGTTTCCATTCTGCTTTCATTTTTAATCAATTCACTTGATTTTAGTGGTTGTTCGGGCACAGGGGAAAATTAATTTTATCTTTAGCTTATTTTTCCCACAGAAAACAACCATTTCGCTTATATCATTGAATTCTGTGCCCTTGATAACGTAATTCAATGTATAAGCTTTTCAATTTTTGTCGGTGTCCACTTTTTTCTTTTTTCTTTTTTCTTCCATAATAATTCTTATAATATATATATTTTTTTAATACTTACAGCTTTAATTCATAATAATTGACGGTGGTAGGTTATGTTTAATTAATGATAATATATTAGCATTCAAATTACTATGATGCATTTGCGCAAGTAATTATGAATGTATGCTTTTTACGATATTTTAAATATCTTTTCATTTTGAATGTCAACAAATCATTTTGATGTATTTTTTCCTTAAGGTATCTTATATATATTTTCATATATTCCCAGGTCGCTAAATTATTTAGCAATCTTTTAAATATTATACGCTTAGATCATTGCTGCAATTAGCGCACAATCTATGTGTATTATCAATAAGATTTCTACCATGTAGTTATCTGATACCTATTTTAGGATTCCATTATTTTTTTCATTCCTATCATTGCAACGATTTATTTAATGTTTTTTAATTTTCTAGTTATGATTTTATCTGAATTTTCTTGTATTTATATTTTATATCCTATAAATATTTAAATTCGTTTTATTGATTCTTCCATTTCATATTATTTGTTTCTATTCTGCTTTCATTTTTAATCAATTCATTTGATTTTAGTGGTTGTTCGGGCACAGGGGAAAATTAATTTTAGCTTTAGCTTATTTTTCCAACAGAAAACACCATTTCGCTTATATCATTGAATTCTGTGCCCTTGACAACGTAATTCAATGTATAAGCTTTTCAATTTTCGTCGGTGTCCACTTTTTTCTTTTTTCTTTTTTCTTCCATAATAATTCTTATAATATTTTTTTTTTTAATACTTACAGCTTTAATTTATAATAATTGACGGTGGTAGGTTATGTTTAATTAATGATAATATATTAGCATTCAAATTACTATGATGCATTTGCGCAAGTAATTATGAATGTATGCTTTTTACGATATTTTAAATATCTTTTCATTTTGAATGTCAACAATTCATTTTGATGTATTTTTTCCTTAAGGTATCTTATATATATTTTTATATATTCCCAGGTCGCTAAATTATTTAGCAATCTTTTAAATATTATACGCTTAGATCATTGCTGCAATTAGCGCACAATCTATGTGTATTATCAATAAGATTTCTACCATGTAGTTATCTGATACCTATTTTAGGATTCCATTAATTTTTTCATTCCTATCATTGCAACGATTTATTTAATGTTTTTTAATTTTCTAGTTATGATTTTATCTGAATTTTCTTGTATTTATATTTTATATCCTATAAATATTTAAATTCGTTTTATTGATTCTTCCATTTCATATTATTTGTTTCTATTCTGCTTTCATTTTTAATCAATTCACTTGATTTTAGTGGTTGTTCGGGCACAGGGGAAAATTAATTTTAGCTTTAGCTTATTTTTCCCACAGAAAACAACCATTCGCTTATATCATTGAATTCTGTGCCCTTGATAACGTAATTCAATGTATAAGCTTTTCAATTTTTGTCGGTGTCCACTTTCTTCTTTTTTCTTCCATAATAATTCTTATAATATATATTTTTTTTTAATACTTACAGCTTTAATTCATAATAATTGACGGTGGTAGGTTATGTTTAATTAATGGTAATATATTAGCATTCAAATTACTATGATGCATTTGCGCAAGTAATTATGAATGTATGCTTTTTACGATATTTTAAATATCTTTTCATTTTGAATGTCAACAATTCATTTTGATGTATTTTTTCCTTAAGGTATCTTATATATATTTTTATATATTCCCAGGTCACTAAATTATTTAGCAATCTTTTAAATATTATACGCTTAGATCATTGCTGCAATTAGCGCACAATCTATGTGTATTATCAATAAGATTTCTACCATGTAGTTATCTGGTACCTATTTTAGGATTCCATTAATTTTTTCATTCCTATCATTGTAACGATTTATTTAATGTTTTTTAATTTTCTAGTTATGATTTTATCTGAATTTTCTTGTATTTATATTTTATATCCTATAAATATTTAAATTCGTTTTATTGATTCTTCCATTTCATATTATTTGTTTCTATTCTGCTTTCATTTTTAATCAATTCACTTGATTTTAGTGGTTGTCCGAGCACAGGGGAAAATTAATTTTAGCTTTAGCTTATTTTTCCCACAGAAAACAACCATTTCGCTTATATCATTGAATTCTGTGCCCTTGATAACGTAATTCAATGTATAAGCTTTTCAATTTTTGTCGGTGTCCACTTTTTTCTTTTTTCTTTTTTCTTCCATAATAATTCTTATAATATATTTTTTTTCTTTTAATACTTACAGCTTTAATTCATAATAATTGACGGTGGTAGGTTATGTTTAATTAATGGTAATATATTAGCATTCAAATTACTATGATGCATTTGCGCAAGTAATTATGAATGTATGCTTTTTACGATATTTTAAATATATTTTTATTTTGAATGTTAACAATTCATTTTGATGTATTTTTTCCTTAAGGTATCTTATATATATATTTATATATTCCCAGGTCGCTAAATTATTTAGCAATCTTTTAAATATTATACGCTTAGATCATTGCTGCAATTAGCGCACAATCTATGTGTATTATCAATAAGATTTCTACCATGTAGTTATCTGATACCTATTTTAGGATTCCATTAATTTTTTCATTCCTATCATTGCAACGATTTATTTAATGTTTTTTAATTTTCTAGTTATGATTTTATCTGAATTTTCTTGTATTTATATTTTATATCCTATAAATATTTAAATTCGTTTTATTGATTCTGCCATTTCATATTATTTGTTTCTATTCTGCTTTCATTTTTAATCAATTCACTTGATTTTAGTGGTTGTTCGGGCACAGGGGAAAATTAATTTTAGCTTTAGCTTATTTTTCCCACAGAAAACAACCATTTCGCTTATATCATTGAATTCTGTGCCCTTGATAACGTAATTCAATGTATAAGCTTTTCAATTTTTGTCGGTGTCCACTTTATTCTTTTTTCTTTTTTCTTCCATAATAATTCTTATAATAATTTTTTTTTTTTAATACTTACAGCTTTAATTCATAATAATTGACGGTGGTAGGTTATGTTTAATTAATGGTAATATATATATATATATAGATAAATAGACAGATAGATATGTGTGTGTGCGTGTGTGTATATGCCTGTGAGTATGTATGTCTGCATGTATATATATATGCATGTGTGTATCTATGCATATATGTACATCGGTATTTATATTAAGAAATATCGCAAGAAATGCAGCTTGAAATTGTATTCCATTTTACGTTTCACATATTCATCGATTATGAGTTAAAATTCGAGAAATAAATTTCAAAGAAAGTGGATAGGGACTCATTATACAATCACGTCTCACTCCTTCTCACAAAATATCTCAACGGAGAAAATGTTAGCTGTCCGAAAGTGAAACGAATTTAGCGTCTTTAGTAATATCAAAGGGATTTCAATAAATGAAGATTTGTGGAAGAATCTCAATGATTGACTTATAAGAACGTGGAAATCTATTTTTATACTCTAACATATTTTTCTTAATTTACTTTATTTTACTTATGCTATTCTCTCGGCCTTTGAGAAATGTCCTTACACCTTACAAGGGAACCACTTTTGGTGCTGATGGCATCTAGCATTGAGACCTGGTGCATTTTAATGTTCTATATTACGAAGTTTGAGAATTGATAAAATTTTTCTGTTAAAATAATATTTCTTGATTTTACAGTTGTATAACTTTCTGAAAATGCAATTTTCGTACCTCTTATCGGACTATTAACATTGAAGTTTTTTAAAGAAAAGCATTAAAAAATAAAAATTCGTTAATAATAAGTACAAAATATTGAAAAAGTTTAAAAATTCCTTCAAAAACCCACGAATTTGATTTTGAAAAATTGCAATATTATGTTCACATTTTTGACGGGGATAAATATGGCGGTTTTTTTTTTCGAAAGTTGAGCTTTCCGGCAACTCTAGTCAAATGTCATAGCTGTTTGACTTCAGTAGAAATTGTAATGTGTGACCTAATCAGTCACAGTATTTTTTTTTAAACTGTGCAAAAATATTGATTTACTTTATGATTATTTTTGACAAAGAGCCATTTAATACAGCAACATTTCATTTTAAACATTCGAAACTTTATTCCACTCGATTCCAAAAGAAAATAATTTGCTTATTTTGTATTTCACTAAGAAATAGTTTTCAATAATCTTGAAAGCTTTTTTAGAAATATATGTTTTATATATTTATCATCTGCATAGAAAAAAAAAAAGAAAAAACCTAATTCTTGTTTCTTATGCTATCAATTATCAAACAAATCGCAATTTGATATAACTATATCTATTGCCGATAGACTCCGAGGATAAAAGCGGACAGGAAAATTGTAGCACCATATTTGGCGACTTAACTGACTTTTGGCGTGAAATAAACAAATAAAATGTAATAATAAAAATTTTAACGTATAAAAAAGTATATAAAGTATGATTTTAACAAAGAAATTTTATCGGTTCTCTAACTTTTATGTATAAGGCTACAAAATGCAACAGGTCTAGATGCTAGGTGCGAGCAGCACAAAAAGTGTTTTCCTTGTTAGTTTCTTTTAAATGAATATTCTTAAAATTGACTTTAATAAAACCAATTGTATACTGTTCATTTATATGCGCAAAATATAATATAATATTATATATATACAATATAAACTATTATTGTATATAAACTATGAATCTAAAATATTATTTATTATATATTATATATATAAAATATAAACTTTATTATTTTCATCCCAATCACACTGTTTGGTAAAAATGTGATACGAAGGGAAAACCTTTCACACTGATAAATTAAAATTGATCTTACAGAAAAAAAATTCTAATAAAATTATAGTACCCTGTAAAGAATTGTTTATTTTACGGATATTATATGTGTTTAATAAAAAAAGAATCTTAATTTAATAGAATGTGCCAGTTAATTCGTCATAATTACAAATTATTTCGGTAAAGTAAAAAGTTTTTTACTGGCATCCTCGCAAACAGTTTTTTTTTTTTTTTTTTTTTTTTTTTTTTTTTTTTTTTTTTTTTTTTTACTTCTAGTTAGAGTAGATAAGATAAAAATAAATATTAATGTAATCCTATTTAAAATATCTATATTTCTGAATATTTATACTAATTCAGTAATCTGAAATGTTATAGAATTGTTCTTAAAATATTTTTTTTTAAACGAACTATATGTTGTTAAAATCCAGTAATATTAGATAGTAAAATAATAATATTTTAATGTAATTCCCTTAAAATACCTAATCGTGTAAATATGTTAAAAAGTATTAGTCCAAGAGCCGACAGCCCAAAAACCTATGTTATCAAGCACAAGAAAATTTTTTTTATTTTATGGGAGAGTAGAAGTAGGGGTATCTAATGATCCATGTTTGCCGGATGTGAAGTGGTGCATAAGCTAAAAATTAATACCACCAGTGGTTGACTCGTAGGTTTATCATTGTGTTTTCCTGCTCCCAGTCCTCCATGTTTTCATACCTTTGTTTGTAGGATAAACACAATGATAAACCCTCGAGTGAAACACTGGTGGTATTAATTTTTGGCTTTTGCACCACTCCACTTCCGGCAGACATGGATCATTAGATTCCCCTACTTCTATTCTTCCATAAAATAAAGGTTTTTTTTTTTCTTGTGCTTGGTAACATAGGTTTTTGTGCTGTCGGCTCTTGGAATATATCTGAAATAAATACATTTAAGATAATTATTCCTATCTCAAAGCTAACACGTACTTCAAATTTTGACTTGAATTATTTTCTAAAAAGAATTCTTCTCTTTGTTTCGAAGCTTATAATACTAAAAAATATATCTTTATATTCTCTTGCAATGAATATTCGTTTGAAAATGCGCCTCTGGACATGATTTAGAGATTTTTCTTCATAATGCAACTCATTTTCTACTAAACTATTTCAATTGTTAGCCACCGATATGCAATTTCTTTCGGCCAGCAATTAAAGTGTTAAAAAAAAAAAGAAAAAAGAAAAGAAAAGAAAAGAAAAGAAAAGAAAAGAAAAGAAAAGAAAAGAAAAAAAAAGTTACGTTGTATAAGCCAGCCGTAAAACAAGGCAGATGTATCATTGTACGGGATAATCTGTACTGCAATTTTTTAAACTTCTAAGCATCGAACATTTTCAATATTATACCCTCGTATAGGGAAAAAAGTGCTTTTAAATGCAAAATGTTTGAAAACTGCATCTGAATTTATTTTTGAGATATTAATTTTTTTGTGGCTTTTAACGATTTTTTTTAATGTTGGCAACATAAATACTCCATCTCTGTAGAATTTAAAGGAACAATAGTTAGAAAATTGTAGACTATTATATCTTTTTGTTGCTATTTTCCCATAATAACCGAAAAAAATTAATTAAAATACGTGCCATTTTGAAAAAATATAAATTAATTATTTCTGATGAAACATGGAGCTATTATAAACTACATTTAATTTTAAGTACCTATATTAATGTTACAAACAAATGGAGGCATATGAACCATTAGATAACCCATCTTTTTTGGTCGGGATTCTTGAATGTCGACATCGCTTTTTGCTTGAATTGTGTATTATTTTTCGATAGTGGCGTCATATAAATACTTTTCTATAGATGTTGTTTAACCACTTGAGGGGCATCGGTATATATTATATACCACCTACGATTAATGAAGTTTTACACTAGAAAATTTTTATTAAATTTGACTTTTCTAACTTTGGTGGGAAAAAGCTGTAAAATTGCTTTTACTTATTTTGAAATAGAATTTTTCAAAGATTCCGGTGGGAATTCAGAATTTCCCAAACGTAATTGTTTGCCCCTCAAGGGGTTAAGACTGGATTGCAAATGTGGAATTCTTCAGCGGCGGTGAAAGAAGTCATTTTATATAAAATAAGAGTGTGTTTTTTAAGTCTTAAAAATGAAAAATGTTTTGTACTGTCTATATTTATATACATACATTTTATTTCATTGGGGGTGACACTGAAAAAGCAGAATTACTGTTTTCTAATTAAGTATTTCATTCATTTCATCGTTCCGAAGGAAATTTGTAGGAATATTGTACCTGATGCAAGAACTTTTTAAGAACAATATATCACTACCTAAAAATATCTTGCGATTAAAATTAAAATTTTCTCTGAATGAATATTCAAGTCACTGTATATTGTTTTATTAGATTATAGCAATAGAATTTTAAAATATCCCTTTAAGATATTCATAAACTGCAGTCTCAAGTAATTCCCAATTGTTGAATATAAGGAATCGTGCTTTAGCTCGAAGCTAAAATGTACTTTACAAATTTTGAGGGTTGAAATTTGAATTTAGAATAGTTTGCTTATGCTTGCTTGCATTTATAAAGAATGGTTGATTTCGAATATGCCTAAATACATAATATCTATTGCTTTTGTATTCATGCAGTGCATATTTTTATTTTAAAATGGTGAGACTTTTTTGTCGAATGATATATATTAAAAATCGTACAAAAATGTACAAATAAAAGCATACAGTTAGGCCATATGTCTTTCCAAAACAAGTTAATAATTTTTCATTTTTGGTTAAGGATAACGCTTTTATTCACCTTTATTTTAAAACTATTTCTAAGTTTACATTAATTTATTTACATCTTAAATTTACGTTTGCACAAAGAAAAATTATTTCAAATGTCGTTAAAAAACAAGTATTGAAAAGCAAGTACATTGCTTCTTGAGATATTTATGAAAATATTAAAGCATATTTTAGAAAAACTGATAACTAACAATATACAAACATAAATTATTTCATAAATGTTACGTAAAGAATAGGTTTTGAGTTTTAAAATTGTTTATTTTAAATTTATAATGCTCTAAACTATTTTTCATTGACACTACAGAAATATAATTTAAATTTTGAAATTTCAGAAATGTGATTTAAAAAAATATGCGAAATAAATATATAAATATATAATGCATAAAAATTTGTTTTATATTTTTTAAGAAACAGTTTTTGAATTCTGGTGAATTCGAGGGTCCAAGTGTAATTTTATAATTTATAAATTCTTAAAGTCTAATAAAAACACGTATGAAAATGAAAATGGTACCTTCGTGAGCTTTATATAAAAAAAACCAGATAAAATATCGTCTTGTTGAAAGTCCAGTTAACTCGGTCGAAACAATATATCAGTTGTTAATAAATTTTATGTTTTTAACAATAATTTAATCTCTCTCTATCTCTCTCTCTCTCTCTCTCTCTATATATATATATATATATATATAGAGAGAGAGAGAGAACCAGGAAACCCTTACTTTGTTCTAAATAAAACCACTAATTTTAACAAAATTTAACAAATAAATATCTTCATCTTTTAGAAGTTTTCATCATTGACAATGATGAAAACTTCGAATTGCTGCTTCCGATTAAGTAAACTTTGAAACATCACTACTGAGAAATAAAATCTTCTTATCGATGTGTAAAAAACATCGTGGTTCCAATTTCGACGAAAATAAAACTCCGCAACATGAAAATAATTTTTGAGAATTGTATTAAAAATTCTTGTTTTAAAGTATTACTATACAATACTTTAAGCTCTTAAAAATACTATATTATTCTACGTTAATTCGACGGTAAACAGTGGTTGTTATAATTATTTAAAATATATAAAGGAAGCAGATAAATATGGAATCTTCATATAACATTCTTCACATTTTACATTCAGAATAATATTTATTATTTTTTGACAAGAAATATAAATTAACAATGCGATAAATATTCTATTCTCACCCTGTAAATAATAAAAATTGCCAAGTAGTCAACCAAATATGTAAATTATAATTCTGTATTTCTTTTATTTAAAAAATTATATTAACAATTAATATTTTGTTAGTTTTGACAGAAGTAATAAGAAGAAAAAATAAATAAATAAAAATATTTTCTTTAACCTTGACCATTAATGAATAATAATATTAAGTTCAAAAATATTAAATGGCGAAATTTATCCACTTTAAGTCAATTTGAGAAAAAAAATGCGAATTTCATAGCTCCCTCAATTTTTTATATTCCTAAAGATTTAAATATTTTCTATAATTTCAGTGTGGGGAAAACGTTCATATTAGTATAGATTTATCATTCAGTATAATGATATGTGTCTATATAGATTTCTTCTGCGCATGGCAATCATCTTCATTAATTTTCAGGTTTTAACATTTTTACTGGTTGAACTAATTGAATGAATTCCAAAAAGTAAATAACGTTATATATTTTGCTGACAAGAATTTATTTTTTCATGTGTAAGTATAGTGAGGTATCAAATTTATTCAAATGTTTTATAAACCTCCAACATAAATAAATTTTGAAATAAAAATTGTACCTCTCTTCAATTTTTGTGAAAATATTAAATACAAGAAATAGATACCGTAATGGAACCTAAATGTTATATAAAATTGAATTATATATCAAAAACAAAAACAAAAAAAAATTATAGAAAAAAATTGTATTTTCACAATCGAAAGCGGATTTTTAAATGCATAACATTACTATTCTGAATACAAGATATATTTTAAAGCATACAAATTTCCATAATCTCTCTCTTTTTTCAAATTTTCTTACACATTATAAATTTAAATAAAGAACTTTTATGTTAAAGCAACTTCTACGTTTTAAATGTCTTCTTAAATATTCAGATGATTAAATTAAGTGAAAAGATATCTTTATAAAACGAATATTTTTCGTAAATTCCTTCGATAAACAAACATGTGTAAGATCTAATATTAAAACTAAGGTGTTTTGCTGAGCCCCTACTCCGATTACAGATATCCTACAAATTGAAAATAAATGAATTAAATTAAAAAAATCAAAAAACCCGACTGCGTAAAAAGCGAACTAATTAATTATTTCTCATCAGTGTGAAACTATTTTTTAGATTACTTACCTATTTTTTTTTATTTACTTGTATTGATGGCTTTTAAGTTGTGTTTAATTGCTAGTTCCTATCTATAAACACTGTTTTGATGAGGCCTATAGATGTCTATGAAGGTTAGAGTTGCAGTAAAGCTAGAGATCCAACCTTCACAACTTCCAGGTTGTGTAATAATTAAACGGAGCTTCTGACGCTAAAATAGTCTATGAAACATAGTCTTCATTTTGAAAGACCTATCAAATGATACGCCACTCAATATGGTGCGTAAAGATTTTTTTCGTCTCTACCGTCATAATGTATTTTACGGCCTCCATTTTGAGTTCATAAAAACAAAACTTCATCTATAATCATCGGACCTTTAAGACGAATCGATCGAGACCTCATTCATTAAATTCCATCCAGCCGTTGGGATGTTTCGAGGGTATAAAGAAATCCACATACCCAGATGCGCGTGAAACACATAACCCTTCTTGGCAGTCGGGTAAAAAGGTTATCAATATGTAAAAAAAGAAAAATATTAAACTATTAATCATTTATAAGAACTAGTTTATAAATAATGATTTGCTAATTTTTAACTCAAATTGTCATAAAACTTATTTCTATCGCATTAAAAGAAATTTTTTCTTGTATTATTGCAAAAGGATTATTATTGTTAAAGATATACATTGATATTGTAATAAATAATTTTTCTAGAAGTACAGAAAACACTTAGTTTCGCCTTACACAGACATTATAAATGAGGACCCCAGAAGTCAAGTGATACATGTGAAAAAATTTAGGTTTGGAGTAAATTGCGTTCAAATAGGGAACATCAATAGTTATTGACTGAATTCAAATATGAAACTGCTGCTTATTTCAGAGCGGTCTTTGAACTGTTATTTCAATAACTGTTAATGAAAAGTGGAGTAGAATACTTTTGTTTAAGTACAGATTAAGGAGTTAAGTAGTTAAGTAGTTTAAATAGCCTAAGTAGTTGACCTGTAGAACGTAGCAAATAATTAGAAAATCACATATATTTCTTTCCCTCCAAACAAATAGCCTTATTTTCAGATAGCCTGTGCATTTAGCTGAGTTTTTTTCAATTTTGTCGCTTATACCGATTAGATCCTGGAGTCCTCAAATATATTTTTTTATTTTATTTTACAAATTAGTTTAATTTTTATTTTGTTTAATATCGTTTTTATATGAAATTTGATACCGATTAAAAATATATATCAACACTATTAGGTTGAGCAAAAAGTTCTGGGAAATTTTTTATATAATAGTTACGAGAATTTATATCGTATGTAGGAGTACCAATGGTATATCTATAGGAGTTCAGGAATTTTGCCTCCAAAATTCCTAATGAACAGTATGATTTGCGTGTGTTGATCCGGCATTATTGGAGAATAGGTCTAACGATTCTGAACGAATGAAGTTGAAGAAGCATGTCAAGAGATTTTCGATACGAAGGAGCCGCCATGGTACGTCCAACAAATCCGGAATCTAGAAGAACGATGGCAGAAAGTAGAGGACTATGATGGTCTCTACTTTGAAGAATAGTCCTTTTTGTTTTTGTTGTTAATTTGCGCATAACAATGCAACTTTCACAAATTTACCAGAACTTTTTGCTCAACCTAGTAATTTCTTGAAATACCGTAATCACGGAAATATCTTTATTTTATGGCTGTAGTCAAAGGTTTTACATTTATAGACTGAAGTACAACTTTATTTTTTTATGTTTCATTCGATGTATAATTTAAATTTCATGCAAGTGCAACAAAGCTTTCAAATTTCGTTAATTGCTATAATCGATGTTCCAACAATGCCAAGTTATTATGTCCCATAATATCAAGCATAAGTCTATTTATGTGATTGGCACCAAGTGAGGCTTGGAATAACTAACTTTAATTTTACTTTGTTACAAAAATGTTTAGAGTTTAAAATAACATTAACCACTGAGCTGACAGCTAATTTAAAGTGTTTAAAACTCTTCATATTACTCGAGTGAAATGCAATCATTTGGCTTAGAATTATGCTGACGTTGGCGTATTTTTTTTTTCTTTTACATTTTCTAGTATAATAAATCTGTTTTTACAAGCAATTTAAACGCATTTGATCGTACGTATGAATTATATGGTACAGAGAGAGATTTTAGATGCCTAATGTATATTTAATTATTCAAATATTAATATTTATAAATAACATTTAAATATAAGAATTCCGAGAAATTTATTTACAATTATTTTCTCATATTCTACAATGCATTCAATAGTTATAAGCTTTAAACAAACGCTTCTCCCAATCAAACGCATCTTTTAGTGGCAATTCTTAATAACACATGTCCCACCTGTATCTTTATTCCGAATATTTGTATGCAATTCGATTTAATGTATTTAGTTTCCTTTATATTCCTAATTCAATGTTACGCCTGTAATTTAATTAAATAACTATATATAACCAAAGTATATGCATCGTAGTAGACAAGAAAAAATGTTTTATACGGTGAATACGCGTGTAAAAAAAGGCGTGTGTTACGACTTTCTCTATTGTTTAAAGTATTAGTGGTGCAAAGGTATGTGTTCATTGAAACAAAAAAAATTGTGTGACGTTAACAAGAACTATAACTTACTGAACTTGTATTCTGTTATTTTGCGATGCTGATTTTTTTTTTCATTGTTTGCTGGAGACACATAACGTCGGCGAATAAGCGAAGATGAGGGAGAAGGCATCACAAGGGGGTCTGAAGGGGCTGGACTTTGATTGCACAAGGCTCCACTGGGCCCTACTCCTAATTATGCAACAAAGTGTTACAAAAATGTTTGTAGAAAGCATCCTAAAAAGAGTAGTATCAAAAAGTATGAGTATTAGCAGGTTGCGTTGTTCAGAGATATAATTCTATCGTACATGATCATAGTAGGAATGTGGCCTACGCTCTTAATCGTCTTGGAGTTGGTCGGACTTTGAACTGACCGTAATGGTATCTCTTATGCTAGCCTGGATCGCTGTAGGTAGGAGGTTCATGGATCGGATCAGCTAGTTGTAATAGCTTTGACTGCATCGTTAGCTCGATTTAGAGCCTTAGCTTCGTGATCTAGCATCACATAAACGTAGATTAGTGTGTGCGGGAGGATGTAACCAGATACTGACTTATATTCAAGCACCCTCGCCTGTAACAGTATGGAGTGGTATCTCTGCTGCTAATAAGATGTCTAAAGGTATTTCCTATTTTTTTATATTTTGTTCCCAATGTATTTTGAGTATGTATATGGGTAGTATAAGTAGGACAATGTATGCTCAATGGCAGTCAAGTGTCAATTTAGTATTATGAATAGTAAACCAAAATGTATTTTCATAATTAAAGCAACATGTTTGTTTCACTCACTTGGAGCGAGCGTGTCGTATGCCACACCCTTTTTAAATTGTAAATATCTCTGTAATAAATATATTAGTTGTTAATTTTGGGTATTTACTTTACAACCATGAGTCTTATTTAAATATATTAATGTTATGAGTTTTATTTCAGGTAATGTTTGATTAATTAGTAAGGAATATCAATGATAAAATTTTGTATTCTCAATTTAGCTGATCGGTCATTTCTCGACCGAGAATACACCTGGCGTGTATGGTCTATACGCTAACTTCATCGTCAAAAAATACACAGCGCTTTGGGGCAGGTTTGAGGCAGTTGCCTCCCGCCTTAATTGGGATAATTGGGAATTCCTTTATCTCATAAGTTAGCCAGGACCCAGTAATGATCACCTTTTATTATGTACTTCTTTATACTAGTCTTTTTTTATTTGACACTAGGAATATTTCAGGTAATGAGTGACTAGGACTTGCTACCCTAAATTCACTCTGGCTAACTGGGTGTTGAGTCTCCCCTTTTCTTCCGTTCTTTTACTCCTCAGTACTCCCCAATTGAATTACCCCCCCCCCAGGGATCTTTCCCCCGGGTCCCTCATTTATATGTCTGGTTAGATTTACATTAGCTAAGTGGTGTGTTTTAATGATCCCAGATCTGCCCAGCATTTTCGGTGTTGGGGGACGTTAAACAAACATTTTGCAATTTAAATCATTTTTCATTGGCACTTTTCTATAGCAGGCGTTGCATCTGAAGAAGAGTGTTTCTACATTCACCGATTCTTCCGATGGCGCAGCGAACATCAGGGATGAACAGTTCAAATCCATCTTTTCTCCTTCTTCTGTCAACATGAAACAACATTCCTGGGTGTTGGAAAATAACCAGTTAAGAAAAAAGAAAAAACATCATAGAAGGAGTGTTTTTTCTGACAAGGGGGCCATTTTTGCTGAAACTCACACCTATCATTTGGATCCGATGCATTTTATAGCTTCATAGTCTGAAGATACAGAAACTATAAAATTTGTCAGGAAAGATCGCATTATATATGTACATTGTGCACATTTTATTTAAAGTAATGAATTTTTAATAGCTAATTTCAAGTCAAAAGCAAGTTAAGACACAAAAGTTGGTGTTACGAATTTTTCATCCGCTTCATCCTCCACTATGTGTACATACGCATTGCAATTGTTAGCATTAAATCAGGTTAGTTTTTTTTCTTTGTAAAGTTTTTTTGATAATAAGAGTTTTTTTCAAAGCAGACGATAAATGTATAGAGAATATTTACATGTTTCTCTTATGATATTTGATAATCATTGAACCTTTCTTTCTTTCTTTCTTTCTTTTTTTTAATTTTTTCTTTTTTTCTTTTTGAGAAATTGCAACCTAAAGAAAAGGTTCTGTTTTGGAGTCAGATAGTACCAACAATTAGTTAAAGTGATATGTTATTGTACTAAATGTTGTGTGTTTTGGCTAGTATGGAACAACCCAATGTTTGCATAAAGCAAACTTTTAAACTGCGAGATAATCAGTTCAATATGCACATTTTATATTAGAGTCAAACCACTACTCACACATAAGAGAGGGCTATGTCAGTCCACCAGGGTTGCCGGGAAAAATTCTATGATAACAAATAAGGCTAATTCCGCGGTGCCAAATCTTCAATTACAATGTTGTATTTTTATTTTTTCAATAAAAGTCTTGGGCTGTTTTAATACTTTTTTAAAACTTTTTTTAAATATTGTTTTCTTATTATTAAATATATTTTTTTAAAGTACTGCTCAAAAAAGCAAAAGAAAATAAAGTAAACTTTTATTTTAAGTTTGATAAGTGATTTCAAAAAGTCCATTTTCTGTGTGATGTAATAAAAAATGTGATGTAATAAAATCAAGAAATACTATTTTTGCAGACAAATTTTACCAGTTCTCCAATTTTGATCTGTAGGGCTGTAAAATGCACCAGATATCAATGTTAGGTGTGATCTTTCCCAAAATTGGTTCCCTTGTGAATCCTTTGTGTGACCTAAATGAAATTTAAAATGATTTTCTAATTTTTCATCAGAATTCTTAAAATGAGTTGGAGATGATTCAACTTTGAAAAAGATCCAGTCATCTATTCTTATCCGTGTCAACATAATTTTTATTCATAATTGGTACAGTATATTTTTGTTCTATATAAAAAACAGATCACCTTCCACACTTGAAAAAAAAATCATCAGTGCCGCAGCTATGGTGACTGGTGATAGTCATTACGTTTTATGCGTTCCACTAGTGAATTAATTGTAGGATGTTTAATTACTATACTTACATATCGGAATATTAATTTAAATTTAGACATTGATTCTTATTTAAAGTTCATTTATGTAAATATGAATGCTAAGTCTACCATGGTGTTTAATGTTGTGCTTCTTTATTGAGGATCATTCTTCGGATCTCATATACATGGATGAATCACTTCTCAGTGATTGTTGTGCTGCTATTCAGGTAATATGTGTGACCAGAGTGGTCTAATGATATTTTCAAATAAATTTTAAAAGTATTCTATATATATATATATATTTGCGATGTCAGACAGAAATGAAAAATGCACATGTTGTTTATGCATTATTTAAAAAAGCATTAATCTGATGCATCAGCACAACTATTTTCTAGTTTTTTCATATGTTGTAAATGAAATGCACCTGAATCGAGAACTGGCTTTAATGTTTATCGAAATTTTATCTAATATTATCAATTTTAAATATTTTGAATATTTTTATGACTATATTTGATTTATTTATATTTAGAATGAAATGCTAGGTGACTTAAAAATATCAATATTCTTAATTAAGAATATTGTAATGTAAGCTAAGAAAATATTGGCTGGAATGTGGCAATGTACTTTTACAAAATTTCTGTAGGATTATTAAATTAATATTGTTATCACTTAAAACTATTTGCTTAAAATCATTATTCGTAGTTATTTAATCATATTGAATCAAAATGTTATCTATACATTTAAAATACAAGGCTGTTTTTTTCACGTCATCTAGCCTGAGTGTTAAACTAACCGATTTTGATAATTATTTTTTTAAATGAAAGCACTTTATTTGTAGATGTTCCCGCACTTACTTATAATCACATTTTTATATTTTAATTTTAATTTGAAATGCCCTTTATAAATTTCTTCAGATTGGTGGAAATTGAGTTTCTTCCATTTTTGAAGAAAGAAGAGATACAATGGGAATTACTATATCATTACGGATGCCATTTTCATGTTAATATTAAAAATAACTTTAAATTTTTTTTTTAAGAAGACGATGACGTTACGTTTTTAACAAACGCTTTTCTACTCACAAAGCTGTTACATGTCAATATTTTTTTTCATTCCACTAATACTGAGATTGAGACGCTAAAATCAGAGCGCTTTGGTTTGTGAAAATGACGTCATAGTAAAAAGAAAATGGGGATTTATTTTGACAAAACTAAATATTTTACCACAAATGCGTGTAAAACTAAATTTCCGGATTTGGCAGGCACACAGATTAGAACCTCAAGTCAAGAGTGCGAATGTTCATACGCAAAATTGTAATTAGTAAACATGAGATCAAGCTTAAGAATATATTTATGGATAATATATTGCACGTTAAAATAATTCTTGATTTGTGAATATGAATATTAAAAGAAAGTATTTAAATTTTGTGATGATGAAAACGACGTTATTTTTAGATATCATTGGGAGAATATATATAATTGTGTCATAGTGAGGCAATTTTCATTGATTTTTCATTTAATTTTTACGTTTGAAGTTTACGTTGATTTAAAATGGGATTTTTACGTAATTCCAAAGATCAAAGACTTATTAACTTCATAATTTCTTATCTTAACTGAATGTTAATGATTACTCATAAGGATAAAGTTTATTTTTTTTATAATTTGAAAAATTAAAATTAAACTTTTGTGAAAATATTTGTTAGAAGAGTTGGCCCAGCAAATATACGATTGATTAGTTATTGTAATTATTTTTATGATTTTTTTATAAATTCGGTCAATTATTTTTTTAATATTTTGATTCGTCGATTTGGACGGCTTTCAACTCGTTATTCTTTAATAATTTATTATTAAACATTAATTCTTATTTATAAATAGCTGACTCACTGGCGTTTCCCGGACACATCGGTAGTTCCATACGAATCGCGACTTTTTAAAACATCGTTTCATATTAAAATAATTGTAAAAAATAATAACTCAACATGAGCCTTTATAATGGGCCCTTGTTGCATTCGGAAGCGTAGACCGGGTGTTCTACGTAGTATGTTCCAAACACAACTCTCCTAACGAATCTCTTACAAAGTGTCCAATCTGTCTACGGCTCCGCATAGCAGTCGTGTTGCGCACGCGTCGAATAAACTGAAGGGAATCGTACGTTAAATTGAAAGAACAGAATTTCGTTTAAATCGGGCACATAGAACCAGAGAAAAGAATGTACCGTTAATGCTCGAAAATGGTGGTAATTTAATCTAAGATAACTTTCATAACGTACTGAATCGTAAGTTAAGTTGAATAAACTAAGGGGTAGAAACCATTACGGACGAACTCCTAACTCCTTGTATATTATTTATAGTTAGTAAACGTTAAGTGACGCCGTAAAAAAGAAAGAATAATTTTCAGAAAGGAAGGTATCTTGGGTCTAAGAAAATAATTAGAAGTTTATAAAATAGCCAAAAGACCCTAGATCTATGTTAAAGAAAATTGCAAAAAAAAAAAAAAATTGGATCGTTTTTAAAGAAATTGCACTAACTGGCCCAAGAAGGAGATTAATAATAAAAAATGTGTTAGCTGATATCTGAGGATTTTTTTGTAGTTCATATAGTAGCTGGATGACCTGAGAATTTGATTTAAAAAAAAGCTACTGAATCAGATCATTTTAATGGAGCTATAATAGAGAGCTCTAAAGCGGTCAACTGTTAAATGAGAGCATAAGATAAAAACTTATTAAAATGCCTTGTTTCTTAGTACTTTAGATCTTTACGGTACTTCGTACTATTTGTAGAGACCAACATATGTTGAAGTTGAAAACGAAGATTAATTTTTGAAAAAGGTGGTAACTGGGATCTAAAGATGTTTTTATTATATTACAAAGTAACCTGAGAACTGTCGAACTATGTTAAATAAAAGTGCAAGAGAATCGGATCATTTTAAAAGATGCTACACTAATAGGCAAAGGAAGGAGATTAATATTAAGAAATATTGGTAGTTGAAGTCTAAGAAAAGTTTTTGCAGTTCATATAGTAGCTGAATAACCTCAGAAGTTGTTAGGAAAAATGCTAGAAAATCGGAAAATTTTTAAGGAGCTATAGTAGAGTGTCTTACGGGGCAAACCGATACACGAGAGCAGTGTTCTGAGATGAAAAGTTAAAATACCCTAGATTTGAGCGTATAGGGAAATAATTTAAAAATACAAATTTTAAGAAATACGCCAAAAACGGGAGAAATGCTGTAAAAGGGCCTAGAGCACTATTAAAAATATCACGGTCGAGGCCTATAGAGTAAAGTCCAAAACTGAAATTTTAAGCTATGCATTCACAGTGGGACACAATTAGGATGGAAAGGTGAAAAAGGTACACAAAAATCTCAAGAATCCGGAACCCACGGGTCCTGGATCTTAACTGAAATGCAGAATTTGGTGATAAAATAAATAGAGAAAAGGCCACAAAAATGAAGGAATTCGTATACAAATGGGAGAGTTATTAACAATTTAATGGTTACAGGTATTCAGTTATCTTTATTAATTCAATCCATTGTCCATATACTTCCCCGTTCCTCTCCTGTTCTCACGTTTAAGTTTTACATAAATAAAGTTTAACTATTTTAAAATCTATAACTAAGTTATATTTATATTCTGTCATTAGTTCGCAATTATTTCTTTTCATTTTCGGAACGTACATGGAGGGATTGACCGGAAGAAGATATTTTTATTGTTCAAATTTTAATAAAGGCTGACCTTTGAACGAATTCTTTTTTAAGCGTCTTGTCAGTTTTTGCAAAAATTAAGAAAATACCAACCATTTCCTTTATGAACCATATAAAACTGCATCGTCTGTTTTTTCAAATGAAAGCAAGTGTTTTATTTTCCGATAGAAAGGATTACATTGAACTGTACTTACAATTTGTTTATTAAATTTTGGAGTTTCATGAAGTAATTATTTTTTTTCTTAATTTTTTTGCGTAATTATATATATATATATATTACTTTAATAAATAAACAATTTGCAATAATTGAAGAGCTGAGTGGATGAACATGTTATGCAACATTTTCTAAATTTTATTTTTATCTTCTGGATGAAAGCGTTATGAGGTATCCTATCACATGGTGAAGCTAAAATTCTAAGATTCCATTTAGTCATAAAGATTTAAGATATTACTCATTAATATCTAATATTTTAATATTTAATTATGTCAATAATATTAATAATTTTTAATATTTGAAAATTAAATATGAATAAGTTTTTCTGAGAGAGCTTAGTACCATACCTGTTAATACTTTAAACACATGGTATCAAATAGAAAATAAATCATTAAAATTTACAGCAAAAATTTTCACTTCAAATTTCTTCAAATGTAATTTTTGCTACTTAACATGTTCTTCCACTCAGCTCTTCAATTATTTAAAAGAAATGTTTTATTCATACACCAAATCGTATCAATTGGTATATTTTTGGCGAAATATCATGAAATAGATAACTTTTTATACAGGGGTCATTTCACCCCTTCCGGTCGGAATAGGTATAAAAAGTATCGGTAAGTTTTGTGCATTTTTTGCGTAACTATATCTTTTTGTTTTCTTTCAAAAATAAACAATTTGCAATAATTATTTGAAAAAAAAATGTTTTATTTCTTACACCAAAGCGTATCAACTGAAATATTTTTTGAAAAACATCATAAAATAGATAACTTTTTATATAGGGGTTATTCGACCCCTACCGGTAGAAATAGGTATAAAAAAATATCAGTGCGTTTAGTGTTAAAATAACTATTTTTTTCTTACTTAAACACAAACTTCGATCAGTAAATAAAAAATATATTAGTTTTTGAAATCAATGTCATAAATCCTGAAACAGGTGATAGCATTAAATCCTTCTAAGCAAAATAAATGTTTAGAAAAAGTTTTTTGGAAAGTTTACCAGTTCTACTATATATCATGTTGGAACAGTACATTAATGCCTTAACTAGTAAAAACTCGAGGGTTTTTTTCTGTCTTTTCTTTTTTTTGGGCGGGGGGGGGGAGGGAGGGTTGTACTATTCTTTTTGTACTATATTTTTCGGTGAAGCATAGACATTAAAGAATTTTAATAATGCTTTCCAGGTTGTTCTCTTATTAAAAAATGCCATATTAAAAATTACTAACAACAACAATTGTAAAATAGAGAAATATAAAACATCACTCTGCATTTTACATATATTACATTTGTAAATTACAACGTAAAAGAATATTGAAAAATATTTTATATCTCTGTGCATAACTGGTAATAGAAATGAGCTTAAAAATAAGCTATTGTTTTCAAAAATATTGTTCATAATATATATTGAAAATTGTTTTTCAAAATATGCAGTTAACATATATTAGGAATTATTTTTATATTCTACAATTATATGACCTCAAATTGTGTATGTAATCCTTTATGAATGTATT
This sequence comes from Maratus speciosus, assembly GCA_963932465.1. NCBI lineage: Eukaryota > Metazoa > Arthropoda > Arachnida > Araneae > Salticidae > Maratus > Maratus speciosus. The sequence goes on along the minus strand of CAWVRF010000827.1, from coordinate 534,158 downwards.
AAAGCTTGAAGCAATTCGAAATAAAATGAATATACATTGGTTGGCATGGAAATAAATATTGACATAATGCACTTACCGTTACATTTTACTAAAACCTTAATCGATCATCCAATAGGATTTTCAGATTAGCTGATTAAATGGCGGTGCTTTGCGTCACAAAATGCCCTTCTCTATCTAATACAGCATATTCAATGATGTATATTTAATGCGTGCACTTCACTGTTATTTCTGAAACTGTATGTATTAAATTTAAATATGTTTAAAATTTGAATGTCCCATACGATAAATTAATAATTTAAGTAATTTGAAATAGGGGAAAGCAATATAAAATACTCTCAGATATTTTCGTCCAATTACAAAAAGCTATTTTATAAATGCGCAGCTATCAATTTAATTTTCTGGACTAGATAGTGACATTTAAATCAGAAAGTGATTCCTTAAATATTTGAATCTCTAATAAGAAGGTTGAAAAACCACTTTATCATTAAATTAAAAAAAAAAAAAAGTTAGAAAATGTGTTTCAACATTATATGTTATCTGCATGATAACAGTAAACATTTTATTTTCTTCCTATCTTTAAAAGCATAACATAAATTGAAATATTTGTGAGTTGTCTTAATACATGGTACGTCGAATTATATGTAAAATATTTCGAAAGCTTTGTTGTTAAGAGCTATCGTTTTGAATTATCGAGAAATTCTATTGTTTCACGTCAAAGAATATCCCGTTTATGAATTTTCCGTTCACTGTATCAGATACTTAGATAGGATTTCTATGGGATACAGAAATTGCCATGTTTAATAAATAAACTGATACTAAAGCAATTTCATATCGCTATAGGTTTTGCTAAGCGTCATATTTTATGCATATGCTTCATTTGAATTTCTGAATGTGTTTTCCTATATTTAAATATCTATATTTATGTAGTTTATAATATATATATATGTATATTAATATTATATATTTTCATTGCTCCAGATACACGCTCTATTATTTGTACATGAAAGTGATTAAAATTGGTAATAATTAACGCCAGAAGTAGTTTTTAAAGGGAATTTTTGTAATAGTAACATATCTTTATGTACATGGTGATATTGAAGTCTGCCCAAATATTAAAATATGGTAATGTACACTAGAAGGAACAATTTTTACACAAGGAACTAGGTTCAAAATGCCTTTATTCAGATAAAGGTACTGGGTGACTTAATCGAATCTGAATTCATCTTTACCACTAATACAAAGATTTTTACGAAATTTCATGCATGCGTAATTTCAAGCCTTTTTTGTGTGAAATGTTGAAATATTACAAAAAATGTTAAAAGTGCAACCATCCCTATAAAAATAGCTCTGAATAGGCTGTTCACATTTCTAATGAAATTGATAGTTCATACGGTTTAATTTAGCAAAATGTTTTACACTTCATTACTTTTTTATGATTTCATTAGAATTCACATAGAACATGGGCTATCTGTTGACGATTGGTCATGAGGGGCCATAATGATCAAGGAGCCGCCATGGTCGTCCGATTTATTAAACATATTGAATTTAGATTAAAAAAACTTCCGGTGACATCTTCCGTGTCGGGCCTACGGTTTCGGGATAGCGTTGGAAGTGTAAGGGAATGTTTGATAAATGCCCGATTTTTTTTTTCTGCGGAGGAGCGGCGGTCATGTGATATATTAAAGATATAATGATATCAATGCCTTCTCGATCGTCCGAAGTATTTTACTTCTGCCCCCCCCCCCCCCCCCCACACACACACAGAACCCGATTGCCGATGCATTAATCTTGTCGAACTTAAATGTAACAGTTTTCTTGTGACACCTTCTGTGATTGTGGTCTGCCGCTATATGTTCTCGTGAATTGACGGAAAGGTTAAAGTGACGTCGGATGGGCATTTGCCACCTTTTCCGTGAAGTAGAAGCTGTCATATCGCTCATTAGATCTATAATTGGTGATTGATTTGCGCAGGAGCCCACCAGAGATCAGCTCCGGTACTTTCTTTTTAAATGAATGATTAAATATTGGTCGGAATTGAACGGAACTCATAAGCACTGCGCCGAACACATTGCCTCATTCCCTGGCAAAATATTTTCGCATCTGATATACTATGTTATATCTTCTAGAAGATATAGTGTGTCAACCGGCTGTTGCAGAAATGCTTTAACCCTTAAGCGGAATCCTACATCTGTGATATATTTGGGTCTACATATCTGCACTTAATATTTTCTTTCTCCGATATTACAAACTTATTTTTATGCTGTTATGTTAAAAAATTGGTCCTGTTAATGCATTACTATTAAAGATTAAATGTTTAAGTTCACTATGTGGTAAATTGATAAGTGTTCCGTTTGTGCACGGGATTTTTACATTTCCGGTTAAGAGATAAAACATCCTAAAAATTTTAATCCCATGAATGTCGGACTCAGCGACATCACCTAGCTCAGCACAATCAGAAACTATTTCGCGATCGAATCCTTATACGATATTCTTCGTTTGAACTACCAAATGTCGCTGCAACCGCCATTCATCGTTTAAGGTTTTATATGTATGGGATTCAATTATATTAACACTTTTTGCTTGACCGATTGCCACACTTTATCTTCTACGCTCTATAACCATGTTACACGCACAGGAGCATATATATATATATATCTAGTGCTTGCACGTAAATTCTTAATGAGTTTCAAAGAGCGACGAGGAATACTAGAATTACTCGCAACACTTATTAATCGTCGTCGTGTTATCTTTACTCGCTGATTTTTTATTTGTGTTTGTGATCTATTTTCTTATCAAATTTACTGGTCTAATTTGGGTGCTTAATTTAGGGTAAAGCTTACAGGAGCAAAACTCCAGTACGTCTTTAATTTTAGTGATTATTTTAGTCGTAACCCTCTGGAACTTTAAAAAATTTGCACCGAAGCAGATTGGAACAGCTTTGTGTTTGTTTATCTAGTTGATGCAAAAAAATTATTCGATTTTCTGAAAATTCCAAACTCCTGATTTGAATGTTTTTGTTATGTTCACTTATTAATTTGCATTAGATATAAATGCATATAGATATACACAAACTATATTGAAAATTTTCTTTTACTGAAGACTAAATTACTTTTAATTTTGCAAGCAATGTGTGAAATATAATTATGCGAGTCTAAGGGACGTATGATACACTGCGATCTTTATTATTGAGTAATATTAGAAATGCGATATTTTTTTTTAATATAAATTAAGCACTGGCTATAATGATCTCGGAACAGCTGTGGTCGTCGGTCGTGTCCAGCTATATACCACCCGCTGGTCTATCTCGGTTGTCGAATTTAGCTGACCCACCGCCGCTGCATCGCAAAAAAGGGACCGCGCGCCAATCGTACACCCTATGCTCCTTTCAACAATCGACATGAACCAACGCCCCCTCTGCCAAATGGATCGCGGATATTCACGAGCCAATGTATTATTTTTGTTTTGTTTGTTTTACCTACTTTGTGTGACGTTGTCGTGACTCGTGTCAGTGCTTTGTCAAATATCTAGGGGGCGTTTCCTGAACGCTAGCAGCAATTGACCTGACCATGGAAGATGTCAGATGAAAATATGAAATCTAAATTCAACAAGCTAAAGATATTGAATTGTGGTTCTGGTAGCTCTGGAGCGTTTAAAACCCTTTGAGCTCTGACGGGTGAATTTTCACCCACATAAAATCAAAATCTTTTAATTTCCTTCAAAACGACACGATCTGAAAAGCAAAAACTGAGTTTTGCAGATTTTATTTGTCTTCTTCAAATCTCGATGGCAGCACTACTCCCTGCCAATATCTAGTTGGTTTTTAATGCGATTTTAAAACCACCCCAATTTTGAAGGTTTAGAAATTTTGTATTTTTGAAGCATTATAAAGAAATATTTTTCAAAGGATACAACTTTTTTTCTCTTGGACACTTCAAACATTTAATAATAATTACATGCAAATTACTAAACTGAAAATTTAAATAATTACAGGGGACAGAAATAAGTAATGGTAGAATTTTCTACCATCAGAGATCTAAGGACTAGAAAAATGTGATTTGCCACTAGATGGCAGCACTACAAATTACATGCTAGATAGTGTTTCAGAACCAAAATTTGGATGCTTATAATTTAATTCCTAGGAATCTAAATTTGTGTTTAATTCAACAGATTGACAAGTTTATTATGTTTTAAATATTTCTAAACAAAAAGTAAATATTTTTAACATCTGTTTCATCTACAAATTTGATATATTTTTGATTAGTTTGTATTTTTAAATTATGATTTTAAAATTTTGAAATTTCACATTTCATAATTTTTTTAAATATTTAATAGTCTTAGAATTTGTCTAAAGAATGTAACTGCTTAAAATATGCTGAAATTTTAGCAATTATAGTAATTTTAGAATAACTTTGCGGTGTCATTTCTTGTATTTGCGTGTTGAAATGAATGCCCTAGAGCTCTTATGGTGGAAAAACTTCCCACGTCCCCCAGCCTAAAGGGGGTATTTAAAAAAAAATTTAATCACATAGTTCAATTTCAGACAGTCCCCTAATCACATTTTAAGTGTTTTTTTTTACCATATTTTAAAAATTTTAATAACCCGGAGCTTAAAGGGTTAATACTTCGGACGACCACTCTTCGAGATCATTATAGTCCTTATACCGAAAATGGCTTTGGTATAATGATATGTTTGGGTCTATTCATTGTCCAATGAGAAAACATTCATTCGGGTGGTTGTTTTAGGAAGATATAAATTAAAATTTGTCACATGGGTTTAATATTAGCGCCTTCAAATTTTGACGTATTCCATATCTATACAGATTTATGAAGAAGTACTTTTCTGCAATTATTTCAAAAAAAGCAAAAATTTTGACAAAAGTAAGTATTTAATAAGTAGAGCAATTATTTTTTTCAAAAGTTGCATGCATATTCGGAAAGTAAACACAATATTTATTATGACAGTGTTTCTGGCATCTTTCTGAGAAAATTTGGTGATAGAATTGCATAGCATAGAACTTTTTTTTTTCCAAGTGTGTATTTTTTTTTTTTTTTTTTTTTTTTGACATTATGTGATTTGACAAAAAGGAAATTTATATCTTATTCATTTTACTGCAACATGCTACGTCTCGAAACCAGTTTCCATTGCTTTTCCTTCTAAGCTTAAATTAATACAAAATTTTATTTTGTCAAAACATAAATAAATAAAAAAAATCCTACTATTTACAGTATAGAAATAGATGTATAAATCTGATTATTATATTATTACTGAAAGCTTCAGAAAGATGAAGGAAAAAATGTATCATTAAAGCAGAAGTAACATTTAATGACTTCTTTTTGTATATATATATTTGTATTTATATAGCTTTTGTCCATAGTATGTTTCTCCTTTTGATTTATTTTTTAACAGTAAATATTTTGCAAGCTTTTTTAAATATTTTTAATGTTTGTCATTAATTTTTAATGCACAGAAAACTATCTAGAAAAATTTAATTTTAGATTTAAAAAAAAATTATTTTCGATACATTAGTTATATTTAACATTTATTTATATATATACATTTAAATTGGTAATTGCTATTTTTTTTAATATTAAATTCCCTGAAAAATAAAATAAGCAATATAAAAGAAATATGAAATTTATAATGCTGTTAAGTAAAAAGTTTATTTCAATTTTATTTCATTAGTATCAATCTACAATGATTATTTCTCTTTTCATTTTTTTTTTATTTACTAAACCTTTTTTGTGTGTGTGTGTGTGTGTGTGACCGTTAGCAAACTCACTTATTTTATGATAAGAAAAGAATAAAAATCCGTATTATTTTTTAGTCAATATCAAATTTATATGCTATTAAATTAAATATGCACTTAAAGTTTATTTATATAAACCTAAAACATTTTTTTTCTCTTTTAAAATTGTTTTTACTTACTAAAAGTTGTTTCTGTGTCACCACTAAAAAAATCGCCTATTTTATGACAAAAGTGGGATAAAAGTTAGTATGAAATTTCAGTTTTAACATTACATGAACGAAATATTTAAAGTACGGTATTTTATTTTTATTTTTTGTGAAATTTCACCTGAATACCACAAAAAGGACTTATAAAAAACATAATTATTTGATACTTAAGAATAAGTGTTATTTTTTTATCAATTAAAAAAATATATATAAAATACGAAAAAGGCAATTATATATTTATCTTGTGAGAGTTTGAAGGAAATAATGAAGAGCCCACTATGACATCGATGTTTATATGAACTCCTTAAATCTGAGGATGGTTCTATTCTAAGTAGAGGCATATATGAAAATTCACACAGCGAATTTCACCATAAAAGATGACACAGTGGATGAAGCTACACTGAGAAAAAAATACATACCGTCTCCACCTAGAAATAATACGTAGTCATTTTCTAAATCTCACTATATTCAAGATAGAAATATAGATTTTCGACCTATGCGAATAGAGTAAACAATGAGCTGAATAGACGAAATTATATATAATTTCTAGTCTCTTGTTTTCTAGGTGACGAAATGATAATGAATCGATTTAGTAGCGAGAAATTATCGCTTGATTTCTGGAAGGGTATCATAAACTAGAATTATAGTTACTAAAACTAACCTCTTGGTTTCACATCTTTCCACAGAGATTTTTAAATAAGTTTGACCGCAAGAATGTATAACAACGCACTTTATTTCTACTGGAAAAGTCTAGAACTCTTTAGTGAAGAGAACTATTCAGAGATGACATGGAACTATTTTTTCTAGAGCCACAATTTAGATTTTAGATGACAGAACCATATTTTTTTTTTCTCAGTGTATAAGGTTTTTATTTAGAATCTGTCAGAAATCCCCACTAACGTTTCCCACAATTACAATATGCTTCTAAAAGCAGATTCCTGGCTGCTTTCATATCGGCCAGTCGCTGTTATATCAGACTCCATTGTAGTCGAGATGTAAATATTTCTTCCACGTATGACGCGGACTAGAACTTCCAGACAACTACGAATTATTTAGCGAACTGTAAAAAGTCGAAAACTGTTCTTCCGAGCTCATGCACTCGGTTTTATAGCGGGTCTGCGCAGTGATTTCTATGCACTGCGTTAAGCCTCTCATGGAATCAAAAGCCTGGGTTCGGTGGAACACTTTACATAGTGGGGTATGGATTTTGAAACGAAACGGTTTTGCCAAGAGAAGAGTGGGAAAACAAACTTTAGAATGAAATTAAAAAGAAAATGCTACAAAAGGAATATTCGAATAAACTAGCGTAGAAGTATCTTAAAATTGCGAAATAGAGCATCTTTAAAGAAAAAAAATTTGTACGAAAAAAATGTTTTTAGACTATACTTTCGAAATAAGAAATAATTTAATGATGTCTCGGGGAAAAAAAAATGTAATATAGATATGTGGTAATCTAATTCCTTTCCACTATTTTACGACTTGCGAACACTACTCTCATATCAAGGGACTCTAACGACCGGCAGACTGCTGGAGGCGTGGCTACGAGCCAGCCGCAGAAATGAAGTGAGATGAGAACGGAAGGACAGTAATGTTTTGGAGCGGTAAACTGGAGAACAGGGCCCGGGTTCGAGTCCCTGGGTAAGACATGGATGTAATTGTGAAAGTCCCATTGCAGTTATATAAGATATGTAATGGAAAAATAAAAATTGTTGAGACTTGTTGTTGTTTCTATGTATAATAAGGATCATTCGAGGCGACAGCCATTGTAGCTATAGGCCCCAAAGCATTCTCCACTTCGGTGGACTTCAAATGTCAAAATGTAAACTGGAGAACGGACAACGGAGTAGTGATTAAGAACGTTTTAAAAAGACGCATACAAACGACGTAGAGTGTTTCAATGAGCAAAAAAGAATGTCGATTAAGTTATATTTAAGACGTATCAGTTTTTGTAAATAGTATCTTGTAAGTAGTTAGCATTATAAGCATTTAGACCAGGAAGTGTCGTCATTTTTTGTGTTAAAGAAATAATTTGATTATATCCATATATCCTTTTCTACATGTATGCAATTTTTAAATTGCTGGTTTAGATGAGGATTATTATCCTGACTTTTTCTTTGCTTAAGACTCTACCTACAAAAATTGATCTTGTTTTGTATCTTATATTTATAAAGAGAGGGGATATTTAAACATATTGACGCTTTCCTGATGATTCCCTTCAATAGATACATAAATGATTGATAATTACGTATAAAAAAAATCGTAAATTATTTTTAACCATTTCGGAAAATGGTTATTGTCCTCTGTCAGAGTAGGGAATGAAAAACATATCTGAAGCATTTTATTGGTTGAAGCCGCATTTTATTCTTTTCTGATTGGTCTATACAGTAATCTGTATTTCCCTTTTACTTTCAACAGAGATGGATACTTCTGTTGCCACCATGACAGAAAAGTAATAAAAACTACTAAAAAAAATAACAACTCAGAAAACAAATTGAGATACAGCTTTCAAACAAATTGCATTTAAAAGTACAATTTTTTCTCTATACGACGGTGTAAAAAGTAATATTGTAGGATGTTTGAAAGTTTAAGAATGAAATTTCATTTAAAACTGGTCCAGGAATATTAATGTTTAATCCATGGCGTACGTAATGTATGACCAGCTCTGTAGAAGTTTAAAAATTTACAGTACCAAAAATTGTAAAACCGAAATTTGTTTTAAAATTTGACCATGATGGGTCCAGGAATGTTAAGGTTTAATACATGGCATACGTAATGTATGATCAACTCCGGGCGATTTTTTATGTCCTAAATTTTAGTCTTCGAAAAAAATCATTTTCCAAATGTTCGTCGTAATTTGTTAAATTGTTTTTTTTTTAGTTTCGTTTTTTCCTCAGACATTGACCTCACGGATGATGATAAGCGCTCACATGAAATTGTATTGTATTTCAACGAAAGGAAACGAAATATAGATTTACTGATTATATTCATGATATTTTTTAAACTTCAAAACGTAACTCTATGGATACATTATTTCTGTTGGGAAATTTTTTATTTTTGTTTTTTGTTTTGTTTTGTTTTGTTTTGTTTGTTTTTGAAAAAAAAAAAACGAACAAGAATACATAGACTTAATTAAATTTTACGCTAAAACATATTAAGTAGCAAAGTAAAATAAAGCAACGATCATGGAATTTTAGTACAATTTCTACTTTTACTAACATTTATTATCATATACATGTTTAAATAACAATTTTTCTTCAATATTTGCGTAATTGTCTATACGTTATGCACGTCATTTGAAACTATGTCTTATAAAGCGGCTAATTTTGTTACAATTAAATGGTAATATATTTTCCTCTGTATTACCTTTTGGATGTCCCAGTACAAAGGGAAAGGAGCATCGTAATTAATAAAGTGAATAGTTTCAATTGATAACGATAATATGTAAATAAAAAAATATCACTTTCTAAACTATAAATCCGTATTTTAATGTATTTCCAACAGAACAGGAGTCATAAACAATTTTGAACTATCTTAGAAGGATGTAAAATTTATCGCATTAATTTTTAATTTTCCATTTGAGTGCGAGAAAATTAAGGCACATAATATGCAATGACATAGAGAAATTAAACAATGTCAAATTATGTCTCATGCCGTTTTTTCATCACTAAACAAGACCGGAAAAATAGGCTTATGGCATAGATTATAAATGACTTTCTAACATATTCAAAAAATTATAACAAAACTTCATAGCTTACTAAGGTGAAAGATGATGTATAAATGAACAGTTTAGAAAACGCATAATTCATTTGAAAACTAAATTTCCGCTATTACCATGAATATTCGGGAAAATATACGATTTTTTTTGTGAAGCCCTGTATATGATCTATAGACATGTATCAATACTACACAGTATTCTAAATGTTTGTTCGGTTACACGCACAGAAATTTTCAAAATTTCTATTCAGCAATTCCCGCCAATAAACGGATGTTGTCGAAAATTTCTTTGCAGCCCTGTATATGATGAGTATATACACACAAAGTAATATTAAAAAAAAATTAAATTTAAAAACCCATACCACAACTGAAAACGTACTTCCAGCTATTATTGTTCGTAGTCTTTAATAGCTCAATAATTGTTCAGTTACTTCTGCAGTCAAATCATTTTCTGTGTAACTGTAAATGAACGACAAATTCTATGCACACACCGTTAGAACCTTGTTATACACTTCAGATATATATATTAATTTCAATATGTTTAAAGAAGTATAATATCTTTAACATACACCGTAAACGATTTTTCTCCCATTAACCTAATTTAACGGAATTATTTTGATTGTCCACGTAAATGAACTGCAAATGCTACACATTTCATTTTCAACACGTAACATGCCATAGTAAACTCTAAAAATTTGTATAAATTTCATGGCAATCGCTTATATTTAAGCAAGTTAGACGGACAGAGAAACCGAAATCATAAACACTTTTCAAGTAAGTTGGAAAATGTTAATAATTGTTTGTAATATCGTTTGTCGCAATATATAATTGTTAGAATGTTTAAAATCGAATAAAATACTCGATATAAAAATTCCAGGACAACAATCATAGATAGTATCATGCAATAGCCAAATTTATCGCTGTTTTTAAAAAAAGTAAAATAAATAATAAAAATCGTATGGAAAATAATTAACTTAACTAAATTAAAGTTTTATGTTTCATACACTAAAAGCAACTTGAAAGCAATTTTCATGCAAATGCATAAAGCATTTTATTTTATTTATTCTCCATTACAATTTTAATTAAATTTTTAAGTAATTTCATCCAGTATATTAAATAATTTGAAAACATTTAATCAGGATGACGCACTAGAAATGCAAATACAGTTGCACAAATACTTTAAAATTAAATCTAACGGAAATAGGGATTAAATAACATTAAATATAATCTTCAAATCTAGTAAATCTTAAAGTGAAACTGATGAAAAATATGAAATAATTGTTCTTGCATAAAAAGTCAATTACAGTGTGATTTTTAAGGTTTTTTATACAATGTAAAAGAAAGCAAATATTTCTTAATCTAAGAATATATAAAGTAATAGTGAACGAAAATACACAAAACCATTTCCGAGTTGCCCACTGTTCCGAAAAGCGCTCTTTATCTTTAGTAACTTGATGAAACAATCTACTTTCGATATATAAAAGAGCACTTATTAAAAAAAAAAAAATTCGTTGGAATATTTTTTTTTTTAAATCTGAAAATATTGTAAGTGCTTCAGTTTTCTGCCAGCCACTTCGTAGTTGACAACAATGAAATAAAATGCTTTATAATATAGTTATAGTTTATTCCTAGATGAAATATTAGAATTTCCCTATGTTCAGCCATAATTCATGAGTCATCCGCCATCGGCAATATATATATATATATATATATATATATATATATATATATTGTACGTATACATATTTTTTAACAGATGTAATGAGTTATTTTCCCCCTAGTAATAATTAACCAGATAGTGGTTCTTTAAACATATGTGGTGCATATATTCATGCTGAACATAACGTTCAATAACAAAATATTTCGGATTACTGAGGATACGAATTTCTTATCGGGTAGTTCGTGAAACGTTGTAAAAACATTTTTCTCTTGTTATGACTTGTTTTAACACAAATCACCAAAGTTACTCAAAGAAAATTAATTTATAATTTTAAAAACAATACAGGGTGTTTAAAAAAGATAGGACAAACTTTAAGAGGTGGTGGTACGCAACTAAATAAACAATTTTCATCATAGAATGCAAGATCGTAAATGAAACGCTATGGCAGTAGGCGTTTAGAAACTACCATTCTGCAAACATTAAAGTGCCATTCTTTTTATGAGTTATTGGGAGAAGAAGAATACTATGTAAGTAAATGTCATTTGCGGAAGAAGAAGTACTTACATGGAAATCTACGTCACGTGAACAAAAGTCACCGATGACAATCTTGTGAGGCTATCCAGGTCGAAATTCATGCTGGTATTTGTTTGCTAGACAAGCATTAAATGCTGTATCCCATCAAATTAAACTAGCATAAACTACCATAACACATTTGCTGGTTCCACCATAATTACCAGCAAGTCATGGTGTGTATTGGGACACTTTTCTGCTTGACCAGCATACATATTCCAGCTTGTGTTGCTGGAATATGTTTCTGGCCTAGCTGCAATCAAGATCACCACTTGCTTGTAATTTTGCTATTCTAGCAGTAATTCACAAGCAACAGGTATTTTTTTGTTGCTATTCTACCATTACACTTCTACCATCAGATGCTTTTAAGTTTTGCTTTTCTAGCATAATTTGCTTTCAATTTTTGCTAGGCTGGCATTACATTTCTACCTTCCCATGCTTTTAATTTTTGCTATGCTAGCATTACTTTTCTAGCATCACTTGCTTTTATTTTTTTCTATTCTCCCAGTTGGACAAAAAAAGACGTTGGTGGCGCCATCTTTAGAGAATTTCTGAAGTACCTACATCTTTTAGAAGGGGAAACTTATATCGGAATTTCTTTGCCTCTGAGAAGTGCAGAACACACTACCTCCGGTTTGGGAACTCGATGCTCTACTAACTTCGCTACTGGGGCCGTGTTTGTAAACGATTTTAAATGCAGATAATGGGTGTAGAGCTGATTCTGCTGTGTGTTGATATTTTTATAAGATAAGGGTGAATTTATCGATGCTGTTATTCTCTAAATTTCAATTAATAAGTTTAATTTACTTTTATGGTTTTTTCTATGTTTAATGGATAATTAGAATATGGCTTCATTATTATAATTTATTAGTGGAATTTTCTTTGCTCAATGAATTGTTTGAATATGGCCATAATTATTTGTTGCAGAAAATAAAAGATTTTGAAGTGTATTTTGGATAGAATTTATTAATTTCAGGTGGGGGTTAAGATTTTCAAAATGTAGTCCTTATTGGAGTGGGGGTGGGGGTGGGGTCAATTGTACACATTTTCAATTCGATTGTTATGAATTTATTTCTTAAATGAGAAAGTGCTCCTTGAACTTTTAAATTTAACTGACTAAATTCTCTTTTTGAAAAGCACGGATTTTTTTTTTTTGTATAAATAAAATAATTAAACACTAAGAAAATGAATAGCTAAGAATTTTACGATTGGGAAGTGGGGGGGGGGCGCTTTTTCCCTAAAATCCTTCATGGAAATTAATTTTCAGGGTTTTTTTTTATATGTATGTGTTAAAATATTATCTAAACCGTGGTGGTGGCGCTTTTTCCCAATAAATCCTTTATAGAAATTAATTTTCAGGTTTTTTTTAGATTTATGTGTTTAGATTTTATCTAAAACGGGTGGACGAAGGCAGTATTGAATTTACGTTGTAGTGGTTCCAAAAGGAAATCTACCGCTCCTGGATTTTGAAATTTAACAAACTAATATTTTTTCCTGTTTTTAATATACACTGTAAATTTAATCTTTTTGAGAAACTTAAAAAAATTAAATACTAAGAGAAAGTGCAGCTATGAATTTTCTTCCAATTTGAGGGGTGTGTGTGTGTGTGTGTGGGGGGGGGAAATCCGTTTAACTCTACCATGGAATTTATTTTTTTATATTTTTTAGTTTATGTGTCAAAAAATTATCTTAAACGTATTCAAGCGGCAGTGTTTAATTCTGGTGGTGGTGACACAGCCCCACCCTTCCTCCCAGCTTTTGAAATTTAATAAACAAAATTTTATTTTTCTTCCATTTTTAAAGATACAGAAAATTTATAATTTACAGGTAACCTAAAATAATTTAAGAGGAAGAGGAAGATCAGTTTAAAATTTTCCATTGTGTATGTGTGTGTGTGTGGGGGGGGGGGGGGGTTACTCTTCTATATCCGCTTTGGAAATAAATTTTTAGTTCTGTTTCATTTGACATTTAGATGTTAAAGTTAATCTCATATGGGTGGTTTAAGACAGTGTTGAATTCAGGAGAGGGCCAGCCGGATTTTAGATTTTAATTAACATCATGTTCTTTTTCTCCGTTTTTTAAAGACATACTGCATTTTTTTCAAGTAAATTAGAATATTTAAATTCTAAGAAACAGAGCCAATATCTTTTATAGGCGGCGGACAAACAAACCAAATTGAAAAACAAATTGAAATTTAATATTTTCTCTTTGCTTAAAATAAAAGAGAAAGTAATAATGTTCTGTTGGAGGGGGGGGGGGAGAGCTATTGTCTATCCCGGATTTGAAAAATTAATTTAATATGTAATTAAAATTTCCTTTTCTTTTATTTTCAAAAAACATAGTCAAATATATATTTTTCGAGTAACTAAAAAAAAATAATAAATAAACATTTGATGCTGCCAAGCATTAACAAGCACACAATGTTTCATTTAAATACTTACCTCATCATTACTGGGAATAAACCTGTGTAGAAAATTAGCATATATCACTGGCAAGTACGTCATGCTGTTTTCTATCAAATCTGGTTGCATAGCATATTTCTGGCAAGAATAAAAAAGCATATAATAGCATGTAAAAGTACTTACCTCTCCATGCTCTGACAGAAGTTTTAACAGCAAATAAGCACATAAAATGCTTGTACATAGCTTGTCATGCTATTTCTCTCTGAGCTGGCTGCATGGAATATTATGCGGGCAAGCATAAAAAAGCACACCTCACCAAAGTACCTACCTCACCATGCTTTGAAAGAAGCTTAAACAGCAAATAAGTATAACATGCTTGTACATAGTTTGTCATGCTATTTCTCAATATGCTGGTTACATACCATATTATACTGCCAAGCATAAGAAAGCATATAATAGCATATTAAGGTACCTACCTCTCCATTTTTTGGAAGAAGCTTGAACAGCAAATAAGCATAACATGCTTGTACATAGCTTGTCATGCTATTTCTACCTAAGCTGGCTGCACAGCATATTAGGCTGCCAAGCATAAAAAAAGCATATAATAGCATGTTAAGGTACCTACCTCTCCATGCTTTGGAAGAAGCTTAAACAACAAACAAGCATAAAATGCTTGTACATAGCTTGTCATGCTATTTCTCCCTAAGCTGGCTGCATAGAATATTATGCTGTCAAGCATAAAAAGCATATAATAGCGCGTTAAGGTACCTACCTCTCCATGCTTTGGAAGAAGCTTAAACAGCAAACAAGCACAACATGCTTGTATATAGCTTGTCATGCTATTGCTGTGTAAGCGAGATATATGTGGAGCACACATTCAAACCGTGTTTTCTCACAAAAAAAATAAAAAAATGAGTTATTATTATTTTTATGAATTCTGTGTTAAATTGCACAGAAATAAATGGTATTTTTTACTAAAAATTTTTTTTTTTCCAATTATAAATCAATTTTAAAACTTGACGCTTCAATCAAAAAGTGTTTCCTCCAAAGCCTGCATTCAATCAAGCAGTAATTTCTCCAGTCTGCCAATCACAGTTGTCACTTAATGTGTACTTTCGAAACCTACCATACATATCACAATTGAAACGGATTGTTTTAGAAAAAAATAAGAGAACTGTTAAAGTTAAAGGCTTCCAGGATTATAGATTTCAAGATCTAAATGAAGAATATGATGTAAATCTTCTTAAAAAGGGAGTTACTGTTGCCTTGTTCAAAGGGTTGTTTTAGAATATCTTCCTCTTAGCCACGCCATACCAGTTGAAAAGAACAAAGATGTTAAAAAAAAACTTTTGAAGGTAATGTATAGTGAACAGTGGCAAAATCAACCTGAGGATATATTCAAATGATACAACCACATTATCCATGATTGATAAGCCTGCAATAAAGAAGAGGGGGATGTGTATAACTGTCTAGATGAAGATATTGGTTTTAAAATTTGAAGTGGATTTCTGGCAAACGAGTATTTATTTAGTAAATATTTAATGAATACTACCAGGTACCATAATCTGTCATTTTATTTTAACAATAATCAACTGAAATTCTGTATTTATTCAAATAAAATAATGCTATTGTATTATTTGTGAGTTAGAACTTATTTCATTCAAAAAGCGTTTTATCCACTTGTCAAACAATCAAAACATGTTTCCTCCTCTGAATTCGGTCAAAACGTGATTTCTCCAAATATTAAATGAATGTTATTAATTTGTTTTATGTTTAATATCTTAGGTATGCTTGCAATTCTTTCTAATAAACAGTAATAAAAATACACAATGAAAATGAGAATTAAATACAAATTATTTTCTTATTTATCAGTTTTTTGTGTTTTTTGAAAATTTGTATCTAAAGGAGAAAGCATGGTTTGCATGTTTGCTCCACATATAGCATGTGATGCTGGCTAGCATTGTAAAGCATATACTAGCATGAAAATCTAGCAGACAAAGCAATGCATAGCAAAAACTAGCGTATTTTTTATGCTGGTGCTAGCAAGAATTTTGACCTGGGTATACAAAGGTGGAAGAGTTAATCGCAGTAAGAGAAAATGTAGCACTTTACTAATATGGAAAAGGTCGATATGCATTTTATAGACGGAACTGCAATCGGATATAGCAGAGAGGCTGCACGACTGAACGGGGAGCGTTTTCCACATAAGCGGTTGCGCGATTTTAAAAGCTTTGAGCTCTTGCATCGGAATTTGTTTGAAACGGGATCGTTTCCCGCTTCCCGGTTCGGTACATGCCGTACAAAGACGGCCAGAACGGCAGTTGTAGAACAAAAAAACATGGATATGGTGGCAGATCAAGCAAATGAAATTACAGAGCTTTGGGATGTATCCTTGGGGCGCCACAATCCACAACATAACGAGTGAAGAAGTGTGAAGTGTTGTAACTTCTAGCGCCTTTGAATTTTGTTTTCGACCCTGCATCCTATGATGAAAATTGTTTGCTTTTGTGCATACCACCTGCTGTTTAAATTCCTCCCATCTTTTCTGAATCACCCTGTATAACCTCCGTATAAACTGTAACAGAATATGTTAACACAATGTTGCTCATGTTTCATTTAAACATTAAAATTCTATTAATTAGCATACAAAATTAATCTTCACTTCAATAATATTTTAATATTTTTCGCGATCTTTTCTAAAAATATATTTATCTTTAAGATTTTAATAAGTTTCACGTGAGTATGTAATTAAAAATTATTCGAATAAGTATTCGAATTTAATTAATGGATATCTTATAAATATTACATGACTGAGAAATTTTTATTCTGTTAAATTTACATCATTTAATCTTAACCAAAACTTTATCTTCCTGTTTATCAATTTCAGTAAAATTTTAATGCAAATATTTATATCGTATATAAAGATAATTAAATTTCCTCATTTTCAATGAAAACTGAAAGTTATTCTTGAAAGTCTGGTGAACTCTTATAATATAATTATACAGAAATGTTTTCGTTAGTTCTACGGAATATTAATTTTGCTATAAATTAAAAATGTACTGCACAATAGATATATTATCGGAAATAAAATTATGAATGTACCTGAGATTTACGAAGAAATACGTAAACATATTTATTACTTACTTCATAATGAAAACAATTAATGAATTGTGTTTTGAATAAAATACATTGAATAAAAAAGTAGTACGTGTCGCATACAATGACTTTGGGAAAAAAATCTATTTAACATAATGTTTTTTTTTTTTTTTTTGTTATTTACATTTTCTAAAATAATAAAATTAATATCAAATTACGTTTAATAAACTTCATAAATTGAAACATATGATTAATTTTTAAATAAACTAATAATAATTTTTTATTTGATGATTTTGTTTTCACTTTTAAAAATAATTAATTTATAAAAAAAATTTAAAGGCTAATATTTCATATTTGAGCTCACCATATTATATAACTTTCCGTCATAACTCTATAAATAATTGACATAGAATGACATTTTAAATATAGTAAAATCTATCTTTAAGAATAGCTAATTAACAGTGAACCTCATCATACTCCATTCTGCAGATATTTTTTTCAAAGGTAATCTTTCGTAATCGGGCTCACATGATTATGAAACTCTCCTACATATTTTTTTTAACTAATCAACATAAAACGATATATTAGATATTAAAATCTTACCTTAAAAATGATCTAATTGGCAGTATTAGTTCCATGAAAATCCATTCAGCCGAATTCATGTTATAAGCCGCAGGAACGAAATTGCCTTTTGCATTATATATATTTTAGTATATAGTTTTGCTGCTATGTATTTATGATGTATCATGCCTGTATTTGATTCTGAATGATAAGGTAGGTGGTTTATAAGAAAAAAGAGGTTGTTGTGATTCTAGACAAGTATAATGACATTAAACAGCAATTTTTTGAAAAATTACATGCGGGTTCGTAAGTTTTAGGTTTTTTTATATTTGTTACATATGTATAAGTTCAATTTGTTTTTATAAAAATTATATATAAAGAAATTTAATACACTGTTCCATACTCTGACTTTTATTCAACACAATGTAGAAAATATTTTTTTTTAAATACTAGGGGGCTCTGCCCCCTACGAGCTACGCTCGTCAACCACCGTTCAGACACCGCAGACTCTAACAGCACGGTAATTTGACCGCCTTTAAAAAGATTTCGGAAGATTGAATTATAATTTGAATCTGACAATTATAATCTGACGTAATTTTCACCAAACTTTTCTTTCTCTTTTTAATATTCACGTCAAAATACTTTTGTTAGAAATGAAATATTATGATCATCTTAAAATGTCAAGTAAATGTCTCACGCAATTTTTAAATTAAAACTGTTTTGCAATATTATTTTTTGTTCATTTTACGTAATAAGTATAATATGACGTAAATTCTCCTATTTAGGACTTCTAACGCATGTTACTGAATTTATTATTTTACAATATTCTTTCTCATTTAAAATTCACGTGTAACTATAGTTTTTATGACGTAATTTTCAATGAGTTCCTGCTTTTTATATTTTTTGTTTATAATAGTCACGTGTAAAATAAATTTTTAATTTGAAGCAAACATTATTGGTTGCGCTTTTTATACAGTTGGCAACAGTTTAAATTAATACAATTTTCTAAAATTTGTAAAAATTATCTCACGAAATGCTGAAAATTTGAATTTAAAATAGAAATAAAACCTCGAAAAATTATTCAAATTAAAAAACTAACTGCAATCTGCACACCGGGAAATTCTGACGCATAAAATGATCTAAAAATGATTAAATTCCTATGTACAGTTTTTGCTCCTATAAAACTTTTTTAATGGAACGATTTTTTCCAACTTTGGCATTAAATATCTCTTAAAATAATTCTTCGATTTGAAAACTGTCTGCATCAGCGTGTTTATCAAACATTTTTCTATAATACTACCGATTTTCATATTTTTGTATGCAACAGTTTTTTTAATATTAACGAAGAAAGACCTCCGGTCACAAAAAATTCAAAACCGGCGGCGGCGGCGGCGGCGGCGGCGGCGGTGACAGCGGTAGTTACTTTTTTTTAGAATAGAGAGATATATGAGTAAAATGGAGAATTTCTACATAATTAATAACTTATATAATATATTTATATTTTATCATACCTTTATATTACGATATAAAATGCAGGTAGCAAATTTTTATTACACATTTGTTCAATGAGTCCTAATTCTTAATAACATTTTTTTATTTCTTGATATATATGGGTAATTTAACAATGATATAGAATTTTTATATTAATTTATATATGTATATATGCACAGTTCCGTCATATTAATGTGACTACGGCCTACTTTCGACGTCAACGTGAACTAACGAATGACAGGAGACAGGTGGCAGCACTTGCAGTGGAGCGTATATAAAGGGTGTCCGAGGGATTCGGAGAACATTACAATCGTTGGCGTAATGCAGAAACGGTGCGATTTTCCGACGTTCCAAAAGGCATGATAATTAGTTTTCGGCCCATGGGCGGAAGCATTTCCGAAACGGGCTAATTTTGTAAATTGTTCGCGTGCCGCTGTGGTAAAAGTATACCGTGCTTGGCAAAATGGCACTATCGAAAATCAGTGACATGGCAAATCTCGTGCACCGAGGGCGATAGATGACAGAGGTGAACTACGGCTGCGGAGATGCGTTCGGGCGAATAGACGTGCAACCGTTGAGCAACTGACCGACCAGATAAACCAAGGGGCTAATAACAATGTCTCCTCAACAACGGTTCAGCGAACGTTGCTCCGTATGGTCCTGTGCAGCAGACGCCTGGTTAATGCACCTATGCTGACTGAGGTTTATCGGCGACGAAGGCTAGAATTTGCACGTCAGTACCGCAACTTGACGTGCACTGAGTGGCGACAGGTGGCTTTTTCAGATGATTCACGTTTTGTGCTCCATCGGACAGATGGACGTTGGCGTATACGGCGTGAAGCGTCTGAAATCAAACACCCTTCAACAGTTACTGGAACGGTCCAAACTGTAGGAGGGAGTATTATGGTCTGGGGAATGTTTTCGTAGTATTCCCTGGGTGCATTCATCATTGTGGAAGGTACGATAGATCAACACAAGTGATCATCTGTCCTTGCGGACCATGTTCACCATTACATGCGAATTTGTTTTCCACAGAATGATGTCATGTATACTAGCAGGACAACGCGAGGTGTCATACAGACCACTGTGTACGTGCGTGGTTCGAAGAGCACCAATATGAGTTTACCGTTCTCCCTTGGCTGGCAAACTTCCCGGACATAAACCCAATCGAGAATCTGTGGGACTACCTCGATCGGGTTGTTCGCGCCATGGATCCTCAACCCCGTAATCGAGCGCAGCTGGCCATGGCACTGGAGTCGGCATGTCTCAACATCCCAGTGAACACCTTCAAGAACCTAATTGACTCTCTTCCTGCACGTCTCGCAGCGGTTCGCGCTGCGAAAAGTGGTTATTCTGGCTTTTGACAGGTGGTCACATTAATGTGACTGGACTGTGTATATATCTTTATATATCTGTATTTACCTATCTATTTATCTAACTAACTATTTATCTGTCTATCTGTCAATTTACCTTTACATATATATCTATGTATCTATATATATGTCATTTAATTTGCTTATTCGCAAAATATAGCGGATCAATCTGGGCAAAATAAAGAAATCGCAAAAATATACATTACATAAGTTTACATTTTTATATGAGAAAACTTTTCTCTTAGACTTCAAATCATTGTTTCACAAATTTAAGTAAATTCTAATGTAAATTATTATTATTGGCATTTATTCAGTAAGGAATGTGGAGTCTATTTAGCCTTTAAAGCATGGAGTATACTTAAAGTAGACCGAGTTATAAACCAACAAACTCAGGGCGCTTATGGCAGATATTGTTTTGGCTAATATACACACATGTCCAAAATTAAGGTCACAAACATAAAATCTGTGAAAACTGATGAACTATTCACTGTGCTCCCATGGAATTTTGCACAGAGGTATACTGCAATGGGAGAAAGAATATAGCAACATAACAATATGGAAAATATTTCATTTGTGTATTAAGAAACAGGGTACATCAAAAAGTGTTAAATTATGAATAAGAGATAAAGCATTTATCTCGGGAACAGTCTATCTAATATGGAGTGTGACCACCGTGCACTGCTGTACAAGCCTCACAACGAGCTCTCATACTGTTTATGAGGGTGTAAATAAATGTTTGTGGCAACAAAGCTCATTCTGCCAAAAGCACGGCTTTTAAGTCCTGGTGAGTCCTGGGAGGGGTGTTACGCTGTGCAATGGCTCTTCCTAGACCATTTCAAACATGTTCAATAGTATTGAGGTCCGGAGACCTCGAGGGCCAATTCATATGGCGAATATTCTCTTCTTCAAGAAAATCATCAACAATGCGAGCTCTGTGTGGCTTCGCATTATCTTCCATAAACACGAAGTTCAGGCCTACAGCACGACGGAACAACCTCACATAGGCTTTAAGGAACTCATCCCTATAGCGATGTGCGTTGACAGTACCCGCATCGAAGACGTGCAGTGGTGTACGACTCCCCAACATTATGCCGTCCCAGACAAGGATTCCTTTATGACCAAATCTGTCCATTTCTTTTACGTAGGAGGGATGATAGCGAGCGCAACGTTCTCCCAAGATGAAAATTCAATGAGAATCACTCTGCGTGGTGAATCTCGACTCATCACTAAAAAAAAAGTCCCTATTCTTGTTGTGTCCAAGACTGATGTCTTTGAATCCACAAGGCTCTCCTGTTGGATGCAGTGAAAGGGACACACAAGATTGGACGTCGGGCTTTAAGGATGAGGTCCTTGAGCCTATGTGAGGTTGTTTTGCGGTTCTGTAGGCCCGAACTTCATGTTTATGGACGAGCTCACATTGTTTATTATTTTCATGAAGAAGAGAATATTCGCCATATGAATTGACCTTCGAGGTCTCCGGACCTCAATCCTATTGAACATGTTTAGGATGGCCTAGGAAGAGCCCTTGCACAACGTAACCACTATCACAGGACCCGCCAGGAGTTAAAAGACGCGCTTTTAGAAGAATGGGCTTTGTTACCACAAACATTTATTGACACCCTCATAAACAGTATAACAACTCGTTGTGAGGCTTTTACAGCAGTACACGGTGGTCACACTCCATATTAGACAGACTTTTCCCGAGATAAATGCTTTAACTCTGATTCATTATTTAGCACTTTTTGATATATTCTGTTTCTTAATTCACAATTAAAATATTTTCCATATTTTTATGTTGCTATATTCTTTCTCCCATTATAATATACCACTGTGCCACATTTCGTGGCAACACAGTGTATAGTTCATCAGTTTTCACAGATTTTATGTTTGTGACCTTAATTTTGGGCATGAGTGTAGATAGTGTATGTCGTAATTATGAGACAGAGTATATGGCTAATAAGAAAGACTAATTATGGCTGCGACAATACTATTCCATAATATAACTTGAAACCTCCACAACAAATTAAAACAGAAAGTATAAATCTTTAATTGTGTTTCTAATATGCCGGATTTTTTTTTTTTTTTTTTTTTTTTTTTTTTTTTTTTTTTTCAAGCAGAATAATATTTTTTTGTATGAATGTTACTGATTTTTAACCGACTACTTTGAAATGCTAGATATATTATTTATTCCTTTAGTTTTACTCAGAAATGTGTTGTAAACTAAAAGATTACCAAAGCAACGGTGTGTTAATTTTTCTTTTTAATCATTTATATTTTATAATACAGTCGTGGCCAAAAATTTAGGACCACCGTGTAGAAACTAGGGATTTTAAAATTGAAACCACTAATAACGTCATAAATTAAATCGATTGCGTCAGATGGCGTCATTCCGTCTGACAATGGAGTTACTGTATTCGCTTTTCGTTTGAACTTTGAGTAATAAATGTCACAGACGCAATGTATTGTCTGGATCTTAAATTTCAGTGGTGGTCCTAAACTTATGGCCACGAATGTAAATATAATATTACTACATATATAAAATCATTAGTACCATTTCTTTAACATAATCTATAAGACAAGCTCAATTATTGTAAATGTTTTTCTTCCTTCACTAAAACTACATTTAAAGACATAATTACACTTCTCCTGTCTATATAAGTATTAAAGACCAATGAAGTAACAGTCAAGATTTTAGAGAACATTTTTCATATTGTATTTTTCAATAAAAAATGCTATATAATTGTAAATTTGCTACTAAGCCATTATAAACCTATAATTTAAGCATTGTAGTAATTTTATTTGTTTTGTACAACCCTAAATTGCAAGTTAATGAATAACGGAAAGGGTTTATTGCAGTGGCTTTTCACGAGTATTCGGGTGGACGTACGAAGTATGTAACGAAATTCAGTCAAAATGGAAGATATTAAAATCTAAAAAATGTATCTGGACCTTAGACCTAGGTCAAGATTCTGAAAATCTGATAATTTCGTTAGTGGTTTGAACCACTAAAAAAATTTTAGTGTCTCGCAGCTCCATTCGTTGGATTTAATATGAAAAAGTTTTTATTTTTAAGGCACGCAATATTTTTTATATTTCATAAAGGAAAGAAAAACGTAAGTAGCAGCATTTTTTATTGAGGCCAAGAGTCAAAAGATCACAAGTAACTGGAAAAGTTTAGAATTTTCTTTCGTATTATCACTTAGTGACGCTATATATTCCTTTTACATTTTTAATAATGCCAAATGTTATTTTATTAAATTGATTTATAAAAAAACAATAAATAAAAACATTTCATTTTATGTCATGTTGATACTGATTTTTATTCCTTTTCATCAGATAACAAGTCATGATTGTCACTGCAGTTTTTTCCAAATGCAATTAGTTATAAATTATTCGTTATTTTTAATTTTCTTATGTTAATTGGGTTTTGCATTGTACTTAACTTTCTAACAATTCCGAATATTATTGTTTCAAAATTTCAGTTTTAACACAAATACCAAATTAAATTTATATTTTTCGCACTTAATGCTTATTACGCTTTATATCTTTTAATTGCAATTCTGAGCATATTTAATCAGATCCCACATTTTGGCACTGATAATTAATTAAATATCGGTGAAGTTTAGAAAATAATTGTATTTCGTCAATTTACTTTCATGGTAATATCGTTTAGTAAATATTTAATCTATTTGCCTTATTCCTGAAAAGGGAATTAAATATTTATTTTTGAGTCCATGCAATAGAGCGACAGTTATGAAATTATTAGCTTGGGAATTTGTAGGATTTTTTTTCCTCATCAAAAGTAAACGTTTTCTAAAACATGAAATATAAATAATTTATTTGCTTTGAAAAACAAATACGCAAAACAAATATGCATTTTAATTTGTATATCCTACTTGCCAAATCCGATGTCAGGTCAAATTATATTGGCCTAGGCTAAACTAGTTTATCCTAAAGCACATAGGATAAACTAGTTTTTCTAGATCAAACTAGTTTATCCTAAAGTACATAGGATAAACTAAATTTTTCCTAGGCCAAACTAGTTCGTCCTAACGCGCGTAGGAAGAACTAGTTTTTCCCAGACCAAACTAGTTTGGCCGAACGCAAATAGGATGAACTAGTTTATCCTAGGCTGATCAAGTTTATCCTAGGCCAATTGAATTTGGCGTGCTTCTATTGATCCGAAGGCCGACCCGGCACCAGCGTAGTTTTTCCTAGGTCGGTCTAGTTTATCCCAGGTCAATTCAATTTGACGGGCTTTTAATGAACCCAACGACTACTCCAGCGCCAACCTTGTGCAAAGTAGTATTGCCGTCCTCCTGCATAATATATTTTATTCGATGGGGAATTGGATACTGTCCCCCTATCTTTCCTATTTCACCGCCATCGGTAGTTACAAAATATGTTCCATATGACAAACTATATTATATGAAATGTATGTGTTCCCCGTTTTACTTTCTTTCTTTCTAACCGATGACCAGGCCCCTACCTGCCTGGATGCCCCAGCTTAACGGGTTTAGTACCTGGCATCGGGGCGAAAGACCGCCTAACCGCCGCAAAGCGGCACGGGTAATATTAATACAGATGTTACACGTTTAAAATATACATTTTATTTAAATTGCATTTTGCTTTCGGTCTTCAATCGCGCATCCATCGTCAGGGAATTAATTTAACGGCAATTAACAAAATATTCCCTGACGATGACTCTGGGATTCCAGATCAAAAGTACTAGGAAATTTAGATAAAATGAATATTTTAAACCTGTAACACCTGTATTATTATTATCTGTCACCTTTTAAGTAAAAAGGAAAACTTTTGAAAGTTCATATTGTGCAGTTTGTGATAGATTCAAAGTGGAATATTTCATTTCGTCTTATGATTTTATGTCCCATAATGTTAATATTAGTTTTGACAGTACTATGAGCTTTAAAATTATTTAAATACTTAGATAGAACGTATTTCATTGAAAGTAGTTACAAAATAAGTTCTATTTGGTTAATATTAGATTTGAAAATAACATGAGCACTATGAGCTTTAAAATTATTTTAATAGTTATATAAAACATAATTCCTTAACAAGCAAAAATTAAATTTAAAAAATCGCAAAACCCGACTGCGTAAAAAGCGAAATAATTAATTATTTTTCATAAATGTGAAACTATTTTTTATATTGCTTACCTATTTTTTTATTTACTTGTATTGATGTCTTTTAAGTTGTGTTTAATTGTTAGTTCCTATCTATAAACACTGTTTTGATGAGGACTACAGATGTCTATGTTGGTCAGAGTTGCAGTACAGCTAGTGATCTTAGTTACACAACTTCCATGTTGTATAATATTTAAACGGATCTTCTGACTGTAAAATAGTCAATGGAACATGTCTTCAATTTGGAAGACTAATCAAATGATATGCCACTAAATATGCTGCGTAATTTGTTATCGTCTCTACCGCCATTTTGCATTTTAAAGCCACCATTTTTAGTTTATAAAAACAAAATCTAGCCTATAACCATCGGTCGGTTAAGACAAATCGATAGAGACCTCACTCATTGAAATCCATCCAGCCGTTGGGATGTTTCGAGGTTGTAAAGAAATCCCCATACCCAGATACGCGTGAAACACATAACCCTTCTTGGCAGTCAGGTAAAAAATAGTCACATTTCGTTAATAAATAATTTTTTTTCTTTGTGGATCAGTCTATTACGTCTTCTAACAAGCAACTACGAGTTTTAGGCTAAGGCTGATTGACTTTGAACTATGTGTAAGTCTATGTCTAATAAGTGCGAACAACTTTACATTTTCTTTCAAAAGTGAAAATGGTTTATCACCTATTAGTGCAATATCTTAAAGAAAGGATATACAGAGCGAAATGACAAGAAAAAAAAAATGCATCTGTAGCAAGCATCATTTTATTTAGTACCCAGTACCCATTAAAAATCTATTCACACCTTAATATGTTCTTACTTATTATTACAAGATAAACTGCTATGATACTTCGTATTACAAAGAAATGATTTCTCCTTACAGAGGCATTTCTTGGTTGTACATATTTTTATACAACTACACCGAACGAATCCCTGACCCGTGCCAATCTAATGTTTGGTTACAACACTCCTCAAAGAACTTCATTGTCTTTGATAATTTCTCCTTCAGACAAAAATTTCTGTACACATATGTGAGATTCTGATCTAAGGGGGATGATAAAAAACTTTTAAATTAGCAAAAGTCATGCTTTGTTTGGATTTGCGAAGCATTATTTAATAAGATAATTATTTGAAAGTAACAATATTTTTTTTAGCATCTTTATTAAGCAAAAACGTTATTATATATTTTGGCGCATTTTAATTTTAGAAATGTAAAATCAGCTAAATAAATAAGAATTTCCTCGGATTTTTTTATTTATGATGTAATGACATTAACAGTTGATTTTATTTATTTACAGTTCTTTTGTTGCCACTTTCCAAAGAAATCATAATATCATTCTTTTAAAATGCATAAGTATCGTCTGCGTAAATGATTTCACATAATAAGAATAAATTGTGTATTTGAATTCTTAACACTGAAAAATACTTTTTATAATTGATTGTAAATAATTGAATTTTCACAAATGTTAATTTATTAAAAATATGCTATAATTTACATGAAAAGGTATTCTAAAATTTTCATAAAAGAAATCGTAAAACTATTTAATTAATCATGATTCTATTTATAATTAATAACTCCGTGATTTGTTTTTTCTTCTGATGCGAGTTTCATTTTTTATTTGCAAAAATGCGTCTGCAATAGGAAAAAATGTAAACTAAATTAATTAAATTAATAAATATTTTAAGGTTATTCTGTAAAAAAAAAATAATATTGTGCAAATCTACAGATCATAATTTATTTTTATGTTTAATTTCAAGTCAAAATACTGAATAGTTTTTTTGTAATGTATACGACAAAATCTAATTTGTGTAGCCTAGTAGAGGATTCGCTTCGCTAATCCTACTCACTTTTTTAAATAATAAATTTTTTAAATAACTTTTTTAAAAGTTAGTCACTAAGTGGTTTATTTGATCTTCTAATATAAATACATTTAAAAAAAATACCTATGTTGGATGCAGAGGGAATGGGAAGCTGGGAAGCATATGGTAATAACACGTTGGTGGTTTACCACAAGCCATTTCCTCGAGGCGATGTGTTATTTGTCGAACAACAGAAATTATGATTTGATTAGTCAAAAAATTATTTCAGACCATAATTTCACGATTCATACTTCTAAGCATATCCTTCAACAAAGCAAAGTCATAAAATTGTTAAATTACATTCAAAGGTACCATTTCAGAAATTTCTGGCAGAGAGGGGGGGGGGGGGGTGATAGGTTCCTTAGAGCAGTTTGTTATTGTTGTTGTTGTTGTTTTAGAGTGAAAAAAAATAGATTTTTTTTTTTTTTTTTTTTTTTTTTTTTTTTTTTTTGCTGTGATTTAAAGTTTTATTTGTCTATACCCCAAAAAATAAATAAATAAGTAAATAAATAAAAATAAAAAAAATAAAAATAAATAAATAAAAATAAAAATTACTATCGCTGTTACCGTTGCAGTAAATGAAATTTTTGTGACCGGATGTCTTTCTTCGATAATATTAAAAATACTACTGCATAAAAAAGAAACATGAAAATTGTTAATATTATAGAGAAATGCTTTATAAACGCGCTGAAGCATGCACATTTTAAATCGAAGAATTATTTAAAGAGCTATTTAATGTTAAAAGTCCGCCAAAATCGTAGCATTAAAAAAGTTTTATAGGAAAAAATTCTATTCATAGGAATTTAATAATATTTTCCACGGATTTAATTCACAAGTTAGCGGCGTGCAGACAGCACTTATTTTTTTTATTTGACTTATTTTTTGTGGGTTTTTTTTTTTTTTTCAATTTCTTATTCAAATTTTCATAAATTCTAGAAATACTTTATCATATTTGGAGAGGGTCAGTTTTAAAAATTGATGCCAATTTGTAAAAGAACTCAAAGTAGCACTATATTTTCTCGCAAATAAAAAAAATATTTTCACTTGATTATTAAAAACAGAAATGAAATTTTAAAATAATGATTAAATGATGACATGTTAAAAGCAGGAAATAAAGAAAATTACTTCATAAAAATTGTACTTACACTTGAGTGTTAAAAAAGTAGGGAAATCTTAAAATAATTAAATTATTACACACGAAACCCAATTAATAGTGGCAATTACGTCATATGTAAAACATTTTTAATGGTGAAAAGTGGGTCATATTTATAAAACTCAATTAATATTATTCCCAAATATTTTTAAATTGAATAACATATTTGCATTTGAGACTTAAACGAGAAAAAATATATTAATAATTAAATTATTGCTCGCGAAGCGCTAGTAATGGTGAAAATTATATCATACATTAAAACTCTACATTTCAAATGATTTTCTTATGAACAATATTCATACAACGTCATATTGGAAATCGCTTGATGTAAAAGTAACAGGGCTAGCAAGTTTGTTTAAATATTTTATTGCTTCATGTAACATAAATACAGGTGAAAGTATGAGCAAAACACCTTCGATCCATTATTTTACGATAAATAGATATTAAAAAATTCGTAGATATTTACTCACATGATAATATGCATCCCCCACGCCGCTTCCTTCCTTTCTTTTATTCTCACGAATTTTAAAGTATAAAATTCTTTATTTTGAAGTTTACTTAAATCCTTTACGTTGCTTTAGAGAAGAAAATATATTGTTTAGGTCTCTTTTTAAATGTTCACTAACTGGCGACAACACTGACTTACGACGATTGGTGAGAGAACTGACAGCGCTTTCTCTCTTCCGACAACTTGCCAACCTAGTGTCTAAAAGCTACTATCAGATTCACCAACTTTTCGAGCAATTTTGGAGCCAACTCTTGATTTCCTCCAACTTTTCGCGAAATATTGTCTGGATACCCAGTGTGATAGCAAATAGCAATATCCCCAACTTTTAATCTGCATCTCAAAAAGGTCTGCGCTAGCCACAACATTTCCTCCCACCTTTCAAAATTTCAGCGAATCAGAGATA
The DNA here is from genome assembly GCA_963932465.1 of Maratus speciosus. Lineage (NCBI taxonomy): Eukaryota > Metazoa > Arthropoda > Arachnida > Araneae > Salticidae > Maratus > Maratus speciosus. The sequence goes on along the minus strand of CAWVRF010000827.1, from coordinate 504,272 downwards.
AGCGATTGATATGAAAATGCGATAAATATTGATGGCTGGTACTAGTAGTACTCGTTTTCCTCTAACTTTAGCAACGACAATTGTAACCTTTTTCTCCCTTTGAACTGGAAAAAGTTGGGGTTAAAATCGGCTGAAAAGTTGGTTGCTCGAACAGTTGGTGATCTGATAGCAGCTTAAAACGAGTCTTCCTGAAAAAGCTGCCGGGGTAGTCGTTTGGATCAATAAAAGCCCGCAAATTGAATTTGCCTAGGTTCTAGAAGATAAACCTAGGAAAAACTAGTTCGGACCAATGAATAGAAGACTAAACAACATTATCCTATATGCGTTGGGCCAAACTAGTTTCCCCTAGGAAAAACTATTTTATCCTATGTGAGTTAGGATAAACTAGTTTAGGCTAGATAAAACTAGTTCATCCTATGTACATTAAGATAAACTAGTTTAGAATAGGAAAATCTAATTTGTCCTATGTGCGTTAATATAAACCATTTGGGCCTCGGAAAAACTAGTTTATCCTATGGGTGTTAGGATAAACTAGTCTGGCCTAGTCCAATCTAGTTTGGCCTGAAATCGGATTTGACCGGTAACATATATAAAGGAAAAAAAATAAACTGAATATTATCATTATTAGAAAGCAGATAAAATTAAAATGGATAATTTAAAATTTTAGATAAATGAAACCTTAATCAAAGCGATAAATGAAAGCATATAGTACTTTTTAGAAATAAGTAAATTGTGTTATTTTTTTATTATTAAACTTGATTTGATAAGATAACTAATACTGAAACATAATAGAAAAAGAAAATTTCAATAGGTAAAAAATATATTTAAAAAAAATAATAATAGGTTTTTTGAAAAAATAATCTTTTTTGAACATTGGACTAAATTTTCGTTTTGGTTAGACAACTCTTTTAAATTTCCGACAGACTGCAAAATGAGTTAGGGATATAAAGCACCAATAACACTATATATTCTGCATGCAAGTGAAATATATTACAGTATGTTTGTTTTAGTAAAATGATGCAAAAATGAGATAACTTAAAAATAAAGACTATCTATTCTATAAATTTTGTTATGTAGGGGAGAGTAGTACACAGTGAGACAGCAGCCACTTTGACATATAGTTGTAACATTTTCTCTTAGCTGGCACACACACATAACGACCTCATCTTTTGCAACACGTGGATGTAGTTTCGGCACTTCAGTTACTCGTCCGACAAAATAGTAAATAATTCTTTATTTTATAGTTGTTAAAGTTACATAAACGTCTATTTAGAGTTTATTTCCATTAATATGACATATGTTTAAATTATTTGAAAACAACGTTTAAACACACAATAAAATAAGTTGATTTGATCAGGCGTATACGTTTCGTGAATACTAGGACTCACATCCTCAGTGTAAAAAACTTTAAAAACAATATCCCCCCAACTACACATACGGTGAAAAACCCAAATGTCAAAACATAATACCAAAAGACCATCAAGTTCCAACAGCCAATGAAATTAATGCGGAAGTGAAGTGTCGTAACACAACAAATCCACCCAGAAAGTTGAGATGTATGGTGTACTAGATAAATCATTAACCAAGGAGTCTTTAAATTTATGGATATGAACAGCCTCAAAAAAGTCTAAATCCAGAGGAGTATGCATTTCTTGATAATGGTAGCTGAGTCAAAATTAAAATTATGTCCCTCCCCCCAGCAATGAGAGGGATAGAGGATTTCTGTAATTCTTTTTTCTTTACATAGTTTCTGTGTTCATTTACTCTGTAACGGAGTTTTCGTTTAGTTTGTCCAAAATAGGACAAACCACATTGGCAATGAATGTTGTAAACGCCCCAATAATTATGAGGAGGAATTTGATCCTTAAGTTACGAAAAAGCTAATTTATTAACTGGTTTAAAAACCACATTAAAATCATAATGTCTTAAGATATTAGCCATCTTAAAGCTAATGCTATTATAAAATAATAAAATGATAAGGTTAGAAATGGAAACCGCAGTAACAGGAGAATAAAGATTATTAACATATTTATTAAGACTATGAGAAATTAAATTATTGATATAAGATAAACTAAAACCTACATCAATAGCCACAGATCTAATGTAATTTAATTCTGTATTAAGTGAATTATTATCTGAACAAATTAAGCGAGTTCTATTAATCAAATAAAGAAAAGCTGAAGCTTTTTGGGAAGGGGGGTGACATGAATTGAAATGGGGGGGGGGGGTGACAGCAAAAGTTTTACGGTAAACGCAAGTGTCAAAGGTGTTAAGCTGACATGTAACAAACACATCCAGAAATGGCAATCTATTATCTATTTCAAAATAAGTAAATTGAATGACTGAATCTATTGAGTTTAAAATCGTTAATATATTGTCAACAGTAAATAGAGAAAGGTCCAAGAGTCCAAAAGAATCATCTACATATCTACAGTAAAATGGGAAGTTGATAAGGTTAAACATTTTAACCTCAAAGTAATGCATATATAAATCTGCTAAAAAAGGACTGAGGGGATTACTCATTGCTAAACCATCTGTCATATAATAATATGGATTAGAAATTTGAAATTAATTTAATTCAAAATTGAAATTAATTTGCAGGCGAACTCGTTGCGACAGAGCGATCTCCCCAACGTAAAAAAGACTGAAACTAAAGTTTGTTTTAAAATCTAAATCCCAGGACGGATGTCATTTAATTCATTTAATTAAACTATATAACACTAAATAGGCAATATGAATTTTTTATGCATTTTTTTTTTACTAAATGTTGCCAAAATACATAAGTTTTAAAATTATCAAGGTGTTAAAAACACTGGTGTCAGAAGAGGTTAAAAAAACAGAGCGCTTTCAATTAAACATTAGCCGTCGTCAGAGGAACTGCTGCAGCCTGAAAGACAACCGCTGATTAAATATCAGCGGGCGAAACCAAAAAACGGCAAATTGGAGGGAAGGAAGGAAAGGAGATAAAGTGGTACGTTCCGTCCCACCCTCCTACTCGTTGTTTTTTGGTTTCGCTCCCTGATATTTAACCAGTTGTTGTCTTTCAGGCTACAGCAGTTCCCTGATGACGGCTAATGTTTAGTTGAAAGCGCTCGGAATTTTAACGTCTTCTAAAACCAATGTTTTTAACATCTTGATAGTTTTAAATGTTTTAGAACTTATGTATGATTGCACCTATTTAGTAAAAAAATGTATTGAGAATTAAGTATTCATATTGCTTTTTTATTTTATTAAGGTGAATATGTCGTTTCAACTTGAGATATAGAGTTTCTATATATATTTTATTGTATATAACACTTTTTTCAAATTTTTATGATATGCAATGGGATCAAAGGTATTGAACTATAATGAAGCAAAATTTCAAGTCTCTAACAGCTTCGAGAAAGACATGCGTGACAGAGCTGTGAGAGGTACAGGGTTTTATGGGATAAACTAAACATTAAAAAATTACTTTTCTATTTTAGTTCTTAAATAACTTTTAACCAATTTGAATATTTAAAATCCAAGCAGATCTAAGCAAATGTCCATCTTAATTAAGCTTTTTATAACTTCTATATTTTATGTCTGATAATTCAACTAGATTGTAACTCCAAATAATCAAAATTTCTAATGATAGTTATTGGACAGTTAAAAACTTTAATTATACATCATTGAATTTCTTAATTTTAGTTATGAAATAATATTTATAAACTTCAATTTCATCATGTTTAATGAAAATCATTTTAAAGTACACAAATTAAATCAGTGTTGTCATATTTAATAATTTTAGGGAGGATTTTTAAAAATAATTTTAATTAATCATAGCATAGCTATATAAACTCATCGCAATTTCATTGGTTGTATGAAAAATATGATTGATTAGGCTTTTAATTATGTGGCTTGTAATTATTTTTGGGAATATAAATAGGGCGCTGAATTTTTTTCAAAAGTTATCTAAATGCATTTTGTATATTGGAATAAATATATATTTATGTTGGACTGTAATATTTTATCCTAAAATTAACGATCAAATGTATTAATAAATATAAAGTATATTCTATTCAATTCAAATTAAATATTTTGTTCTCAAACTAATCGCCCAGTTCCGAAAGCAGTTATGTTCTCAATTTGCTTTCTATTTTGTGTAAATTGATGAAAAATATGACCCATAATCACACATTTCAGAAGTCAAACAATACTAAAAGTCCTTATTTTCACACAAAAATCAAGTTACAAAATGACTGTTCCAGAACTCGTCAAGTCCATAGTATCATCAGTTCAGTAGTTCGTTATGTCTATCAGCCAAATACTGGACCAAAAGTCGTTATGTTGTATAGTTTTTCACTGTTTATTTAGTCAATCTGTTATATGTGTCGTTATCTCCAAAACAACTGAATATTGCTAGTTTTCTTTAAAGATGCTCCACAAACAGTAAAAAAATATCTTTCTTCTGTTTCCTGTTGTTCGCCACCCCAGATCGTATTTTTCGTAGGATCAAAACAGAAGTTATAGCCAAATGTACCATTGTAAATCCTAAAATTAAAGATGAAATTTGTAACAATGTGGGAACTGTTTATAAACTCGTTACAGATCTGTGAATATATGACTGGAAAATAGCTGAATTGGGCATTTTAAAAGATAGAGAAATTCCTGCTGTGCCAGACACTGACAAACAACTCTGAGATTGACACATTCAGACCGGCAAGAAAACTATCTCCACAAATCCCAATATAATTATCAAAGTGAAAGGCGAGACTGACTAACTTGAATATTGGTGTTCCACAGAATATCTGCAAAAAAGGTTAATCCTGAAAAAAACTATACCACAACCCATGAATTAAGATATCGTTGTAAAGACTGAGAAATTGAATGACCTGATGCGTCTTCATCAAAAGCACTAAGACCTGAGTAGAATATGCAGCCAAAACTCCAGTTTTATAAAAATATTTTCTTTGATCAAGAAGTTACTTTAAAAAGAGACAACAGCCAGGAGCATGTCGTAGCTGTGGATGATGCTGGTGACATACCTTTCGAACAGCAAAATATTTTGGAGATTTAACACTTTTTAAGTAACTAATTTCCTTTTGACAGTTTTTTTTTTTTTTTTTTTTTTTTTTTTTTTTTTTTTTTGCCTAGGCCTATTGTGTTTTTCAGATAATAAATTACATTTGTAAAGCTGTTTCAAAACTGTTACTTTTTGTAACTTGAGTTTGTTATTATTTTCACTGAATGATGCGCAATATACTTAATCAGTTTTGAAAATATATTTCAAACTCATTATGTCCTTCATTTAGCTGCAAAACTCATTATGTCCAACATATTTTTTGTAAGTAAATTAGAACTCTAATTTCCTTAAGAAATTATAAAAAATACAATAGAAAAAAATGCCTGAAATTTTTTTTAATTGTAAGAATTTCTTTCCTGTTTTGAAAAAAATTCAATTTTTGGACTCATGAGTTTCGGAAATAGGAAACTTTAATATTTTTCCCAGTAACATTATTTTTTCAACATTGCTTACGTTTGCACAGATTTTTCTGTTAAATCAATCAAATTAAATCACACTGAAGAATTCAATTTCATAGTGATTGAAATTCCGCATTGCAAATTGGGATTGTGGAAGATCCTGTTTTAATCGCAATGCCTTCCATTTGTTAAAAAAAATATCTTTATATTTTGAGTCCCACTTTAAGATAAATGAAATTCTTTATGACGACATCTGCTGAATAAATATCAAACATAATTTTATAGTTACTTAAATAATTAAATAAAGATTTTTATAGCATGATAAAAATTGTCGTATGATGTTTGGATTTCGCGTTTAGGGGATGTTTGTGAAAAGAAACATCAGACAGAATTACTTATAAAAGCCCAAATTCAAAAACAAGTCCAAAAAATTAAATATGATTAATACATAGTTTTTGTAATATTGGCAGCTACAATTGAAGTATTTAGTAAATATTTTAAAAAATGTTATCTTATAATTTAAAAAGTTCTTATTTATATTTTCCACTCTAGCCATTATAATAAGATCTTTAAATAATACTGTGTTTTTCTGATTTTTTTTAAGAACAACTTGATATGATTTTACCTGGTATTTTTATTTTTCTAAAATTATAAGTAGATTTAAGGGGACGAGGGACCTTAAAAAACCTTAAAAATCAATTCTTTATTTTTTGAAATTTTGACTTTAAATATTATTCAGGGGTACATTATATGCATTATGACAAGCATTTATATAAAAAAAAAATTTAATTATTTTTGAGAAAAAAATGGAGTTTTACGTCTTAGAAATCTTCGAAATGCCCCATGCGCATTCCAAATCAATGAAAATCCCCAATATTTTTTTATAAAAGTTTGGTTTATATATACAAATAAAACTGTGCATCGAATTTTATATATTTGAATATAAAGGTAAAAAAAAAAAAAAAAAAAAAATTAAAGATTTCAAAATTTTTTCGAAAAAATTTCAAAAATTTTGGATTTTTTTTTTTTTTTTTTTTTTTTACACCTTTATATTCAAATATATAAAATTCGATGCACAGAATTATTTATATATATAATCCAAACTTTTATAAAAAATACTGGGGATTTTCATTGATATGGAATGCGCAGGGGGAATTTCGAAGATTTCTACGACAACGCGTAAAATGCCATTTTTTTTCTCAAAAATAAAATTTTTTAAATTTTTTTTTGTGATAAATGCAGGCCACAATGCATATAATGTACCCTTGAGTAATATTTAAATTAAAATTTACAAAAAAATAGAAAAAAATTAAAAAATTTTGAAATTTTGAAATTTTTTCGAAATTTTTCAATTTTTTTTTTAACCTTTATATTCAAATATATAAAATTCGATGCACATTTTCAATTATATATATAAACCAAACGTTTATAAAAAAATATTGGTGATTTTTATTGATATGGAATGCGCAGGGGGCATTTCGAAGATTTCTACGACGACACGTAAAGTGCCATTTTTTTCTCAAAAATAAATTTTTTTTGTGATAAATGCATGCCGTAATGCATATAATGTACCCTTTAATAATATTTAAAGTTAAATTTGCAAAAAAAAAAGAAAAAAAAATGAAAAATTCTGAAATTTTGAAATTTTTTCGAAAAATTTCAAAATTTTTCAAAAAAAATTTTTTTTAACCTTTATATTCAAATATATAAAATTCGATGCACAGATTTTTTTATATATATAAACCAAACTTTTATAAAAAAATATTGGGGATTTTCATTGATATGGAACGCGCATGGGGCATTTCGGAGATTTCTAAAACAACGCGTAAAATTCCACTTTTTTCTCAAAAATGACTTAATTATTTTTTTTTTGTAATAAATGCATGGCATAATGCATATAATGTATCTTTGAGTAATATTTAAGGTGAAATTTACAAAAAATAAAAAATTTATTTTTAAGGTCCCTCGTCCCCTTAATCAACTGTACTATTTTAATGGTGATAAGTAATTACATATCGAAATCTTAAAAACTAACTATATCTTCACAATCTAATTCGCTTCCACACGTTCTTTTCAGTAAACTTTTAATTTACATTCACATTTTGTTAAGAAATGAATAAATATTTATGTCTAAGAGTAATACGTTTGGTAGAACCCTTTCTTATATAGAATGCTAGAGGATCGAACAAAGGCTTCCCCGGTTCCAGAACATAGATGGAAGCTATTAATTTTGTACTTCTAACATATTTTTTAAATGGATAAATTTTTTACATTGCCTGTTAACAATAACAAAAAGCATTTTTATATAATTAATATATTTCGAAGTTTTAAAATTTATTAAAAGCGATATTTTCATATCAGTATGCCAGTAGTTAGTATTTAAAGTCGTCGATAAAGTTTTCTCTACTTACTGCAGCTGGCTATGATAATTTCAGCGATTTAAGTATGTAGTTCTAGTAACTGTTTGTTTAAATCCGTAATTTATTTATATTATTTAACAATGTTATTTATTTATTTATGAAGTTTAAATTTCTTTATTGAGTGCTAGCCAGAAACAATTAGAGAATTTTTTATATATTTAAAAGTGAATTGGTTATCATTCTTCGGTTAAGGAACCGGCTGACGAAAGAGGTAGATTTAAAAAGTTTATGCTTGCAAATTATTTTTAAAACCACAATAAGATGAATAAATTGTGAAACATATTTAAAACAAATCGCATTTGGAAGTACATATTTTCTCTATTTGACGGTATAAAATTTTAAAATGTGCGATATTTTGAAAAGATTCAGTAGAATTTTAAAATTTGTTGCATGGAAATTTTGAAAAAGTAATTCTAAACGTCAGGTGTAGTCAAACTCAAAAAGACGTCAGCATTACGCACGGATACCTTTGTCTTTTATAATATAGATAGATTGACCTTCTAACATAAGAATTTTTCAAATATATGTTAATGGTATTCAGCAGTGCAATGATGAGATAATTTGATTTCTACCTTAAAAATAAAAAAATAAAGTCAAGTAGGTTTAATGCTATACGTTGTAAATCAAAAGGTAAAACTTTATCATAAAAAGAAATCTATTAATATGTTTCTGTAAATCTACTGATCAGGTCATTACTGTTTATACTGTAGTTTAATTGTTGAAAACGTAAAATCAACACACTTATATATTTCTGCATTTTTCAAGGGATGGTTATTAATATGACGTTTCATATAAGAGAGGTGTAAAGACGTGTTAAATAAAAAATTATATTTATGAACTATTAACACGCGTTTGAAATTCGTTGCTCCATAAAAGCAAATAAAATGTTGTCTACTACAATAAACAAAACTTATGGGAAAAATGGAATTTTTCTCTATGATGAATTTACAAATATGCAGCATAAACCTATATTTTGCTTTTAAGTAGTGGATTTAAATTAAATAACTAATATAATTGAATAATATATTTCGTTTTACATGTTTAAATGATAAATGATTTATATATTTTTTTCGCAGACTTGGTATTATAAGACATTTAATATTGCAAAAGTCTAAAGTTAGTACCATAGAAATTAATATTTGGACAATTAATAATTCAGTTTCAAAAAACAAGATGTCACCGAGAATAAGAAAGCAGTGACAGCCTATAAACAATTTAAATATCTTTCTTTACAACTAAATAAAATTATAAATTAAAAGTCAGAAAATATGTTCTTTTCTCATCACAAAGACATGGCTGAACATATGGATTCTACGATATCTGAAGAATAGTAAATATTTCTCTCAGTATTAGTAATTGATTCAATAACACTGTGTAATAATAAAGTTCTTTTCAAAATGAAAATTAATATTTAACTACTGAATTCCCAACATCGCCATGAAACATGTTCTGTGGCTTTTATTTAAGAAATATATAATTGCATAATTAAGATTTTTTACAAAATATATATTATTTCAAATAATTATATGAAATATATTAATTGTAACCTAAGTTTTTTCTAACCAGATACAATAGAAACTGCTCCCTACATTTTCTCAATTATTTTTTTAAATGAAGTTTAAAAAAGGGACGTAAACGTGTCAAATGTCTAAGAATTCTTTATATATATCTACCCTATATGTATAAAATCTTAATGAAACGAATTTATGAAACGGATATATGAAACGACTGAAATGAAACGAATTTATGAAACGATTCATTGAAACGACTGATTAAAGAACTGATTATGTTTCACGGCGATTTCCCCTAAAATATGGAATACTTTGCGAATAAATTAACACCAAATATCGGTATTGATCCGCAGATATCAAAACTGGTATTATAATTTTTAAATTCAAATTAGTTTTCGAAATATTAAGTGTTTTCTAATTTTGAATCCTTTTTTCTAATTTTAATCATAACAGAGATATTTTTTTTTTTTCATATTTCAGAAAAGGTTATTATTTTAAACTAATTTGGAGACCAGTTTGACCTCCCTTAAATGTATGCTAAGAAATGTATCATGTTGCATTTATTAATAATCCAATTTACTTGAACAATCTTTCGCCAAATCGAAAGATTCTGATAGAGAAATCAATAACTCTGTATTTTTATGTTAGCGAGACGCAGGTGATAAATCGCCAAACATTTCTACCGTCGCATTGTTTCATATTTCGTTAATTTCATTTAAAATATAATCCTTTCATTCATTTTATTTAAAATACAAAACTTTCGTTTCAAACTGAAACATTTAAAATTGATGGCTTTCACTTCTTTCCTTTTTATAAAACAAAGCGAAAAGAAAAATATTAGGCACCGATGTCATATACGCACCGGGGTACATAATAGGCGCCAAAAGGTCTTTATTTTGATTGGCATGGTAACCCGGCTATTGTTGTTTATTTAATAATGTTTTTTTTTTTTTTTTTTTTTTTTTACTTTTATTTCTTTTTTAAAATTATATAAATTATTTTGTTCTATAGTTATCAATTATTTTCTCTTGTTATTTCCTTTTGAAAATAATAGAAAATAATTAAAAAATACGGTACTACATAGTTTTTCGGCGACCAATTTTGCCAAATTATATAAATCGCCAAACCACTCACCAAATTATACAAATTGACATAATTTTTATTTAAAATAACGAAAGAGCAAATAAATTAGTATAACATTAATAAATATACAAATAAAACGTCGCAATAAAAATCACTTGATGACGTAACCACGTGTAACTTGCTTAAAGTCTAGTGAATGTGACATTTACGATCAACCATTATTGGCAATTAATCTTATAGTTTGGCGATAGATTTTTGGTCGACGGGATAACTAAGTAGTACCGAAAATACATATGTAACTGGTATTCGAAAACGAGGTTTTGACCAAATTTTCCTAAAAAAAGAATCACGCCAAAACTGCAGTGCGTATATGACATCTGGCCAAATATTAAATAATGCAACAAACCATGACATTTAATTTCAACTACAAATCAATGTTTTAATTTACCACTAGAAAAATAAAAAATAAAAATGCTAACTGGCGAGTTAAAAAAAAAAGCTATTGGCGAGATTTGCACCCAGCTAGCGTAACAGTATCAAGAATTCTTTGCGACCATGGCAACTTTTATGTAGTTTTATTCGAAATTTTTTTTAATTTTTTTATCAAAATGGAAAACTTTCGGCACAGATGTCATGTACGGCCTTATATTGGCGCGATTTTTTTCTGACGCCAATGTCATATACGCAATGGATACTTAACTGGCGCCAAAGTATCGTTATTTTGCTTGATATGGTAAGCCGGATGCTGCTCTTTATGATGTTGATGCTTTCCCGAAATTGGCGTTAGAAAAAAATCGCGCCAATATAGGGCGCATATGACATCTGTGCCAAACTGTCATATGAAAGGCGAAGAGATCAGACCGTATTTGCTTATGGCTGTTGATGGCTTGATCTATTATAATATAGATGAAATTTTGGCGATAGAATAGTATTTGGCGACATATCACTTATGCCTGGTTAACATTAAAGTACAAAAATGTCACCCTAGAGTATAAAAAGCGAAGTGGTCCACCCGGAACTGTTGATGATAGTCACATGACTTAGGCTTTTATTATAGAGATTGTTTTAAAATACCGGGAGACAAAGGCTTTGTATACTTATTTTATTTTATTTTAGCTTCTTTTCTAATGTTTAACTGATCCTCTTTAGTCAAAAACGAAAACAACCATTGGATGTCTTAGCAACTGATTCTGACTTAAATTTTTGCAATGAAAGGGAATTGAATTGAAACCCGTTTACAGGAGATCTGCACAGCTTTTTTCGGTATAATTCAATCTTCTCTAATTTTTTATAACCCATCAGATTAGCGTGTTTTTAGATTCTGTGGTGTCTGAACGGAGGTTGGCGAGCGTAACTTGCAGGTGGCTGAGCCCCCTAGTATATATATATATAATTCAGTAGTAATTACGATCTTTTAAAATAATTTCATTTTATCGAAAGACGATATTGCTACACTAAAGCCAAGATTTTTATGTTAAAATGTCTTTTCTTCTGTTGAGATTCTCATATTTTATATCTCTTATAAAAAAAAAGCAACTAAAAGGACACTTAAATGCAAGACAAAATGGACTTTAATTCAATATAAAATTGACAAACTGAGCCAATAGATGTGCTTTAATTAAGGAAAAAAATAATATTCAATAATTTTATATGATGAAAACATTTATTTTTCAAAACATATCGATGAACTAAATTATTTTACATTAATATAGAATGATATCAGGTTTTATCAAGTTTTCAAGAAAAAAAAAAGAAAAGTAACAAATATTTTCGCTGTAAAGTATGGATCAATGACAGTTTGTTTTATCGACGAAATCTTATTACCATGGCAGTAAAACATTCTGAAGAACATTTAAACTATTTATCATTGGTGAATCTGTAGCGAGCTTCAATTAATTAGTTTTGATGTTATCATCAGATTACATTACACCCCACTTTGTGTGGTTGGTGCCGTAATTGCATCATCAATTTTGATATTTTCTTCAAAGTACCCTTTCATATTTTAACCCCTTGGGTTATTCTTTGAGTAATTCATAGTAGCATTAAGCGGAGCGCAATGTTATATTTAATCAGCGAAACCAGAATTGAGGGAACGGGAAATGAAAATAACTTATGAGAGCATTAAAAGGAAATATTATTTTATTATCGTATAAACTGTGAGAGTCAGGTATATGAATGAAGGATTTCCTGAACCTGCAAAGAGTATTTCAAATATAGTACAATAAAACCAAAGAGTTATTGATATTTTTGGAATATATTATATGTACCTAACTCACTGAATAACAGATATATTAAAGAATACATTTTTCGATTCAAAATATTACATTAAAACATATAATGAAATCATTATTTTTTTTCGAATATAAATTGGTTAGTTCTAATTCCGTCATATGATTTCAACGCATTGATTATAATTCTCACTAAACGAAAATTTAAATTTTAGTGCTATATTCACCTTGAGTTAAAGAATTAAAATACATATAAAGCACAAATAATTGTACAAAAATACTTTTAGGTGCATAAATATAATATAAAGACATTTAAATTCAAATTAAAAAATCTTAAAATACATCAAAAAAACCTAGGACGTTTTCAGACATTCTTCTGGACAATTCTAGAATAAGCACAAAGAAAACAATAACAAGTTTTAAATCCTACTGATGATGGCCTTGTTGAAAACGTTCTAGATTTTTCTGATGTACTTTAAGATATTTTTAATTTGTATTTTAAATACCTTTATATTATATTTATGCACCTGAAAACAACTTTTGTACAATTATTTGTGATTTATATGTATTTTAATTATAATTCGCAAATACATTATCTTCAGTATATTTAAAACAAAATCCGTTCCCATTCCCTTTCAATAATAGAAATGGAGTAAATGTACGGGAGTGTAAGGGAGTAAGTACTACCATACAATACAGAGGTGGTAATTGGAAATCATATCATAAGTAAATGCAAAATAATTTGAAGAAGAAAAACGGGTTCATAAATTTGAACTCTACAGTATCTTACATGATAGGGTATCTATGCTTAGATGCTCCAATATGTATTTAAATAAAGATAACAATATCCATTCTTCTATTTTAGGAATAAATTTCTAGCGAACTGACATTACATGAACCGATATTATAAAATGGTTTTGGTAATATATTCCGTAAATAGATGTGAATAATGAAGAAAGGTTTAAAGAAAAATTTAACATAAATAAAGAAGCAAGAGGATTATTTCTGAAATGCATATAAATGCTATCGTTTAAACTAAATATTATACTAAGACGTGAATTTCTAATTTGTAAAGAATTAGAAATTATATTTTCCAGTTGTGTTAAAAGAGGAGGCAAATTATCATATAAAAATGGGGCTCAAACCAATAGATTAGAATTAAATTTACTAATTATATATATACTTAAATTATACTGGGGTGGAATATAGAAATAGTAAAATTTGTAATACTAACCGCTAATTATGAAATCATATTTGTATTCATTCGGTAAAGTAGTTAAATGTTAAAATCAGTTTTAGTTGTAGCAAAACTGGTTTTAAAACGTATAAAGTTTTAAGCATAGTTCAAAAACTGCTTTCAAGGACGGTCTCCATACTGGGCATACTCAGAATATGTTGAACAAAATGCTAGTAAAACTAGTCATGTATGTAATAAAGGATCAGATAAAATTAGCGGCGGAATTCAAGTAGAAAATCTGTAAAAAAATAAAATACTTTCGAAAAATTGGCGTAAAAAGACGAATGCGACATGCAATTTGGCGAGCAGCACTTTTCCTCGCCTAAAGGAAACGATTTTAATGAATCTGACAATTGCTTTTAATTCATTTTGAGAATGTGCGGTATTTAATGAATGTAAATGTAAACCATTTATTAGTATTAAGTTTTATTATACATGTTGCTTTTTGCCGATTTGAATGAAATTTTGCCATTGTTTTATTTTCCAATCCACAATCCTTTTTTAATTTAAACGGCTTTACCAGTTATAAAAACAATTTTTAAGGCCATATGAATAATGCTGCCGTTATAAGTTTCCATATCGAAGAAGTTGTTTCCATAGCAACAAAGTTGAATCGACAGTTGAGTTTGGGACAATTTTAATCATTTTAAATTTTGTTTTAAATCGTAAAATGTGATAGTTAAATTTCGTTATAAGTACATATAAATATATATGACAGAATTACAGTTAAAATAAACTAAAATTGACAAAGCTTAAGTTATTTAAATTAAACTTATTTAAACAAATTCAACATAAAAAGCTTTTTCCTTAAAGAGTATTCGATAAGAGTATTTTTAAAAGCGCACTTTTTGAAATTTTATTTCCTTGCCAACCGCTGATAAGTCGCCAAATAAACGAAATTTTCATTATTTTTTTTTTACGGACGTTCTATTCGGGGTTCCGCCGAAATTTTTTATAAACATATATACCCACAGGAGAAGAACATTCTGTATTTTTTCAGATTTTTCAGAGTATGCCCGTATGGAGACCTTCCTTGTTAGAAGTGAAGGCTGTTTTTAGATTTTTAATTTTTTTGTTATACATATTTGAAGCTTCTAGAAATTGATTAGTAATAAAAAAAATTTCGCAAGTTACAAGTTATATATTATACTTCATATATTATATAGGTCTACTTTTATGAAAATAATTTTGAAAATATGCATTTGGAGATGCTTCGTTATATTAAGTATTTCAACCATTAAATCCCATAGCTATTGTTTCGAATATTAAGGAAATTTCCGTGTTTGACGTACAATGTATATCCGTTTTATGAACGTCCTGTTCTATCTCATCAGAAGTTTAATAAGGCTTTTAGTAGAATACGTATTAGCATTTTAAATTGAGTTCCTTCGTGTTAAACAAATTCAGAATATTATACATTTCAGTCTACTAAGTGCTTAATGTTTTATGCATACGCTTCTGTGTAAGTTTCTGGAACAGTTATTATTAACTTTAAAGAATTTAATTCCCGTTATACAATATAGATACCATGAATTTTCCCTATGTCTAGGAGATAAATCTTATTATTATAACCTATATTACAATGAATCGCATTTTATTTTCAATTTGCCGATGTAAATACATTGTTTTTATATTTATAATCTTGTAATCTTTAAAGCCAAAATATACTGATTACACTATTAAAAAAAAATATTTTATGGTGGGACAATGAATATAAATTTTTAAATGTTTTCTGTTGTGTCTTATAAGAAGCGTATACTGTCTTTCAGTACAATGC
This sequence comes from Maratus speciosus, assembly GCA_963932465.1. Taxonomy (NCBI): domain Eukaryota; kingdom Metazoa; phylum Arthropoda; class Arachnida; order Araneae; family Salticidae; genus Maratus; species Maratus speciosus. The sequence goes on along the minus strand of CAWVRF010000827.1, from coordinate 488,574 downwards.
GTAAATTAGCACTTTAAAGGAAATCATTTTACGTAAAAAAAAAAATCACATTATTGCGAATTTCATTGAGCCCTCATTGAAATCAATTTTATACATATGCATCGCTTTAGCGTTCTTAAACTGCTGTGATTAAGTGAAAATGTTTTAATTCTTGTTGTTCAAGGTGGACTATATCATATTTGTGTATGACTTGGGGATTGCTTATACCACTATTGAAACATCTCTCTCAATGAAACTATAACAATATTTTAATAAGCATTTCATAATTTTAAAGCTTCCGTTTCTTTCTCCTTAATTTAAGTATAAGTTAAATTAGTATCAAACAAGTAGTGTCATTTAAAAACAGGTAAAGTATTTTTAAGGACGGCAACTTTAAATTTGGTGTTTAAAAATTGATATTATCTCAAATTGCTAATCCAAAATTATGACAAATATCAACATAAAATATTAAATGGGGGATAAAATTTAATGATTTATTGTGCTATGTATATTCTAAAGGAAAACGTATCCTCCCGTAACGATGACACCGCTTTAACCCTTTAAGATCCGGAGCATTTTCACACTTAAATATTACATTCTTCTGGTTATTAACTCTATACTGACCCTAATGATACTTAAAAAAATAATTAAACAAATATTTGTCACCCCCTAGAGCGTGGAGAGTAGCCGCACGAACGTCGGATTGGGCCTTTTTCTGTGAAAGCCCCACCCGCACGATCGTACGGGTTGGGCTTTTCCTGTGAAATCATTACTTAAAAGATGATTTGGGAAGTATTGTCTGAAATACTGCAATGGAATCCTTACTGGTTCTAAAGCCTAAAAAAGAAAAAAATAATAATATTGGAGATGTACTTATCGACTTCAAAAAAATCATATTTTAATTCATTTAAAAATGTTTGCCATATTTTAAAAGCTTTTTTTATGATATCAATTTTATTTTTTCTATAAGTCTATAACTTTTTTAAAATTAAAATTTAAGAAATGAAAACATACCTGCGATTGCTTGAAATCTATAGGTCCAGGAGGAGGTACAGAAATGAACTTCTTAATATACTACTTGTATAGTATTTTTTTTTCTTTTTTCATTCATTTACATTTTGCCGAAACTGGATTGGAGGTAGAACTTTCGGGAATGAGTTCAGGAGACTTTGATAAGGAAGAATAATCCAAAATTGTCATTTCTTTAGAAATATTTATATTTTTTCCCTCATCGAACTCATCTCAACTTGACTATCCTTCTAATAAATCTGCTCAAATGTTTTGTCCGCAACCTCGTCAACATCTGAGAGATCACTAAATTCAGAGTCTGGTTTATTCTTCAATTGCAATAATTCCCTTTGTGTGAGAATTATTTTCCGTTTAAACATCTGAAAAAGTATTTTCTTTGCTATGTTAAAATTTAAAAAAGTATTACATAAAAATTAATAAAATGTATTAGAAAATTTTATTAATTGAAAAGAAAAAAAAATGTAAAAATTAATTGAAAACAAAAAAGAAAAAAAAATCATTCATCCATAACAACACCCAAGACAGTAATATACAATTAATTATATAACAATATACTTCGTTTTTATTCTCTCTGTCACCAAAATTATTGAAACTGAAAACAAAATGAACATTGAGAAAGCTCTTACCTACCTTTACAGTAGCACGGACTAACATAACGACCAAGCAGCACGATTGTGCGGGTAACGAAATCTTGAGTCCTACGAGCAGCATAAATAGTGTACAATTAATGTTTTTTATTATATTACACTTATTTAGACATTAAAGCAAAAATATTCATTCAAGCAATTAGAAATATACTGATAATTACATTTTTATGATAGATAAAATGATGAGCTGTATCCGTTGTACTTGTAAACAAAGATAATCATGCCTGCTAAAAGTAAAACATGTACTACAACCGTCATCTGTTGTTAAAAAAAGATACTTTACTCCTTTTGCAAACCAGAACGATCGTTCAATTCGAGTTTTTATTACATACGACTGTTTCAGAAGCAAAAATTTATATGAATGTCTAACCCGCACGATCGTGCGGGTTGGGACTTAAAGGGCTAAGGCTGGTCAACAGATGATTAAAATTAGCTTTTACTGCATTTTTTAAATTTTAGAAACATAGAACGCTTTTAATTTAGAAAATAAAACCTTCCAATAGGGAAACAAATGCTCTTTCATATACTATTTTAATGAAAACTGAATTGCTAATTACATTTCTTATGGTTTTAAAAAGAATTTTCCTGCATGATTTTTTAAAAATCTATCTCTATCCCGTGCAGATGATTACGAAATAGAAATATGTTTGAAATTAAAATAATAAGAATATTTCGAAATTTGTTTCCAGATTCCATTCCATTAAATTCCACCGAAATTGAAACTTCTTCAATAAATAAATGAAATAATAAAATATAAATAAAACATAAATTTAAGAAATGTAATTGAACTACTCGGCTTAAACTACAAAAATTACGATAATCAAAATTGTTGGCGTAAATAGTGATCTTTGGCAATTTATATGGTTATTAACTCCTGTCATAAGGCCAAGTAAAGCTTTTAATAAATTTCAAAATTTTATTTGAATACCTTATTGATAATTTTCATATACAAAACAATTTTTAATGCTGTTAGTGGGGAAAAAATTAAATGCAAAAATGTGTCAGAGTTTTCAATAATAATCCTAATAATAATAATAATAATAATAATAATAGTAGTAATAATAAAGTGTTTCACCTATATCCTGCAAGCCGGAAAGCCAGGCTGGATCACCTAGTGCAGTCTGGGAAAAAAAAAAAAAAAAGTGAACACCCCTACTAACTCCTCAACAAATTATTGCAGAAGAACGTTACTGGTACCGAACGATTGAAAATAAAGTCTACTTTTAAATGATGTATATGAAATTTGCTTAGGGGGCCATCTACATATTAAAACGATCCATAACTTTGTTTTTTTCAATAGCATTATACAATTCTGACATCATAAATGAACGCTACACCCTTCAACTAGCCTAAAAACAAATTTTTATGCAATCCATACCATAAGTTTCCGATAAATTAATTATTTTAAAACGAGGGTATTTTAAGGGCTGTATCCAAATTGAAGTTCAGTACTCCATTGTTAACCGAGAGAGCCCTCTTCTTGATCAAGGCAACTTCCGCTCCGCTCACGCAACCAATGAAGCCTGCTAGATTACAGGACAGCATAAGATATTTCAAAATATCTAGTCACTTCTATCATATGCGGCACTTTCAACCTTCATTTTGCAGTTTTTAAGCATAATTTGAAAACTACTCAGTAGAAAAATCTGAAATTTTAAATTTCTATAAAGCAGAACTTAATAAATCTAATTCCATAAAAAAATTGTAGATTGCAATTCATAATTTTTTTCGAATATTAATTTCTTAATTCACAATTTATATCATAAAATTATAAAAATTGCAAATTCGGCGTATTTATGTATGGGTATATTAGTATTATTGCTACACAAAAAATTAGCACATTAGGAGTATAATTTCAGGAGATATAAATAAAAATATGAAAATGTGATTTAACATTAGAATCACTAAATTTTTAATTTTTATAATTCAAAAACTTATCATTGAAATGACTTAAAATTTGGTGTCTAGGCATAGTTTTTTCCAAAGATTTGAAATATCTCGTTAAAATTGGATATTGCTATTGAAAAAAAATGAAGTTTGGATTCGTTTTAATATGCATATGGCCTTCTAAGCAAATTTTATATACATCATTTACAAATAGACTTTACTTCCAATCGTTTGGTACCAGTAACTTCCGCCTACGATAATTTGTTGAAGAGTTAGTATGGAGTGTTTACTTTTTTTTTTTTTTTTTTTTTTTCCACGGCTGTACCTTTAATGTTGTTAACACATCTTAGTATTACACATCTAAAATACGCTCGTTTTAAAATAATTAATTTCTCGGAAACTTGTGGTACGAATTGCATAAAAATTTGTTTTTAGGCTAATTGAAGGGTGTAGAGTTCATTTATGCTGTCAAAATTGTGTATTGCTATTGAAAAAAAAACAAAGTTATGGTTCGTTTTAATATGTAGAGGGCCCCCTAAGCAAATTTTATATACATCATTTAAAAGTAAACTTTATTTCCAATCGTTCGGTACCAATTACTTTCGTCTACAATAATTTGTTGAGGAGTTAGTAGGGGGTGTTTACTTTTTTTCCACGACTATACATATACACATAAAAAGGCGGGAGGATTGTACTTTTTGCCAATATATTAAGAAATAAAACCAACAGCAAATGCAGAGAGACGGATCGGCGTACCTCACAGCACGACTGTCAAGGGCGATTTAATGTACATTTAATTTAATTTAATCTTAATTTTAATTTTGAAGCACTGATGATGAAGCCTTAGAGGCTTCGAAACAGCTGTTTGCTATTTATATATATTCCCATTTGTGCATTTCTGACGTTGTTTTTATTTCTTAGTACGCATGCAATAATATATATATATATATATATATAAGCAAATGTTTTCAGGCAGAAAAGGTTAATAAATAAGCATTTTAAGTATCAAAATTTTCAAAACCATTAACTGCATAAGGTATTCTACTATTTTGCATCAGTGAACATATACTTCATGCGTTTCCAGTTATGCCTTATCAGAAGACGCGATATGTTTCAATGAGACATATATCCGGGCGCGGTAACACAGACAATCACCCCATCGAGTTCACGGCTGAAATTCCTGAATTATAGTTAAAACTCGATTTCTATATTAAAACGCAATCGGTCTTATAAGTCATATCTTGGTGGAAAACACCTGAAAACCCCATTTTAGCGGTTGATTCATAGGTTTACCGTTGTGTTTTATTGCTCCCAATCAACCATGTTTTCATATCATTGGTGCAGGAAAACACAATTTTAAACCTGCGATTCAACCGCTAAAGTTGTGTTTTCAGGTATTTTCCACCAAAAAATGAATTGGCAAACCGAATGCGTTTTAATATGCGAATCGAGTTTTAACTAATTCTGGAATTTCAGGCGTGAACTCGAGGAGGTGATTGTCTGTGCTGTCGTCCCCCGGTCTAATACGGATACTAACAATTTGAGTTTCATTGTTCTTAATGTACGGCAATTTCATTTCCTATAATTAAGCGTATAGAAATTCTAACGTTTTATGCATAGATTTAAATTTTATTTTAGAAAATTTTCTTTGTGGCTTAGAAAAACAAAATTATTGATAATTAGTGGCAGCAAACTAAACATTGTTTTCATAAATGTTTCTTTCAATCTTGAAAATATAATCCTTTGTGAGGTTACTAAAGATAAAGAAATCTTATCGGAATCGCGAGGAATTCGAAATTATTTCCATCTTATATTTTCGTTTGTGGTTAAATTTTATTTTCCTAGATTTAGAAGTATTATTCTAAATTGCGATTTCTATTCAATCTCAGGAAATATCAAACAGATTTCTAAAGTAATGGTTGCAAATTGATGGTGACAGTCCCTGCTCCAAGATATGCTATACTTTTTGTTGTTGTGACTACGACCTAGGTGCTTCAGAAGCAAAAAATGTTCTAAATTGCGTTTTTTGTAATATTGATGGTTCTAACATTTTGAAACGTGGCATATTAATTATTTAAAATATGCAAATGCCTTCTAAGAACCTTCGAAAGAAAATACCAAACTTAATAGGATAAAGTGAACGAAAAGCTTTCTAAAAACGTTTTAAATTATGATTTTTATACAATCTAATTAAATACCAAACCATTTTAGTAAATAATAGTAAACTGGTGGTGATAGAACCTGCTCAAACATAAGCTATATTTTGCATCTGTGCAACTACCACTAGATGGTTGCAGGAGCAAAAAGCGTTCCAAACTACGATTTCAGTGATACTGAAGAGGCAAGAAACTCAAAATATAGCATTGCAGTTACTTATAAAATATAAAAGCTCTTTAAGGACAGTCCGAAACTAATTCGAAATTTAAAACGAGTGAAGCGAATGGAAGGAGGGCGTTTTAAAAATTCTTAAGTAACGATTTCTATCTAATCTCAGCAAATAATTAACAAATTCCAAAAGTAATGGTTGCGAATCAATAGTGACAGTCTAAGATCCTAGAGAGGCTATATTTTATGTAGGTGCCACTATCATCTTTTGTTGGAAGGTACAACAAACTTTCTAAAAATCTCTTTAAAATCTTTCTAATAAGTTTTCTACGGAATATAAGAAGTACTAAACTTATTTCAAAATTAATGTTGGTAAATAAATAATGGCAGTCCCTGTTTCAACATAGGCACTTTAAGTTGGTGCTACTATTACGAGAGATATGGTAGACCGTTACACAAGAAGATTGGAATTTGACATGATGATTAATTTTAAGATGTCAATGCGTTTTAAGAAGATGCTTTCTAAAAAATTCAAAACGTCAAATGAATATTGAAATAAGCGGATAAAATGAGCATAAAAGCTTAAAAAAACTTTCTAAATTATCATTTATTTAGAATTAGTTCTGTTCTTATTAATTTAAATCCCATTTCTGCCTAATGCAGTGTAATAATTAAGTTTACTCAAAATGTTCCTTAATTAGTAATTTTTGAACTATTTCTAAAAGTATAATTTTTCTAATAAAAATTAGACATACAAATATTACTTGGCATATTTCAACTATTACGTGAGCCGTGGGGTTTGCTAGTAAGAAATATTCTTTATTCGATTATGAGAAAACTATCCAACTAAATCTGGGCTTTGGAAAAATTATTTTGGTAGGTTTAAGCAGTTTGTTTGTAGTTAATCATCGTAATCGGAATTCTCGCCAATGCCAACAATATGGTATTTTACAGTCATGGTATACAACAGTCATTTATCATAAACACACACACAAAAACTATCTTGAAGGCGGCACTGACGGCTTGCATTCTCTTTTAAATCGGGAACAAGATAACGGCCTATGTAAGTCAAAAAAGTGTAAAATTCGTTTTAAGTGGCTAGAAGAAATAAAATTAACTGATTTTACACAATGATGATTACATGAACTTAAACATGTTATAAGAGGCCAATATTTTCTGATAGATAACTGCGCTTATATTTTTGTTATACTTAATACCACTACCATATTGTTACAAACATCACTAAGTTTGATACCATGGCGACACATGCTGGCACAAAATTAGCTGCAATATTAAAATCAAGATAATTTTTCTTCCAAACTATCACATATCTCCCGAAATAGTTTCTTTTTGTGTCAGTTATTTTATTGGGCAACGATTGTTGATGCATAATCATTTAAATTTTTATAAAACATGGGGAATGGCACTCAGGATATGTCTGATGTCAGGAGATGATTTCATTCAGTTATAAAGCTTTTATTTTTATAAGTATCAATCCCAAATATTACTATATACAAAATTTTTTTACGTTAAAATATTTTTTTACGTACTAGAATGAACGCTTCACAATTAAGTTCTACATCCCCCTTCCCCCCTGGAATAAATGATATTATGATATTATTTTCACTGACTTTTTACTTTCTACCGTGTTAAAACTATGATCCGTGAGATATAAATATATCCACGAAAACTTGCTGATATTTTGAGTATAGTAACTTTCATTTTCTATGTTTTTAAGGATAAAAGTAAAAATAGGGTACTTCTCCACTATCACGTCGACAACTTTCCATAAAAAACTGTCGCCAAACTGTACGATTTTAAGCCAAAATTGCATGATCACAGCGTCACATTCACTTGTCATAGCGTCACATTCACTTGACGTCTGATGCTTTACACGCGTTTGTTACATCAAGTGATTTTTCAATTCGATGTTTATCTGTATTTTTAATGGCGTTTTATTGATTTATTTGTTATTTCGTTAATTAAAATAACAAGTTTTTCATGCTTTTGAAAGAGAAAAAGCATTGAAAAAATGTTGCGATGCATAGTTACATACAATAGATAAGTTTCAACTGACGTCACAAACATTCACCAGTCGAGAGGGATAATTAAGAAAAATAATGTAAATAAACAAATATCTATGACTATATTTTTCTGTTTCCATTAATATATAGTAAAATTTCTCTTTAACGTTATTGATAGTTGATACTTTAACAGAGTGGGTCTTTTCGAATTTCTTGTTTTTTAGGTGCCTTCGTAATTATATGAATACGTAGCACCTATAGCTGTCGTTCAGTCCGCCCGTCTTTCTGTCCGTCCGCATATAACAGAGCAAAAACTACCCAACCGAATCAGCTGACATTTTAAATATATAATTGTTGCATAATTTTGTCGATTCATTTCACATTTTATGAAAATTGGATGCATAGTTTAATTACAGGCATAGTCAAAATATTCCGTTACATTACGCCCAAAAAATGATTGCAAGTGCATTTTAATGACGTTACAGCCTTCAGAATAGTCTGAAATTTTAAATATGTAATTGTTGCAAAATTTCGTCGAGTAATTTCAAATTTATGAAAATCGCATGTATAGTTTAATAATAGGAACAGTCAAAATGTTTCCGTTACATTGCGGCCTATGGAAAAAAATTATTGCAAGTGAAGTTTAATGATGTTACAGCCTTTAGAACAGAATGGAATTGATATGCACTTATGAAGTGCACTAAAATATACATTAAGTACAAATCACGGTGCAAAAAAATATTTATAAAACTAGTTATAGTACGAACGCACCACATTTGCCACGTTTGACGAGCAATTTCCAACTTGTTTTTTTTTTTTTTTTTTTTTTCGTTGTCGTTGTTATTGTTTTTTGGGTTTTTTTAGATTCCATGGGCAACATTCTTCAATTTGTTTATTGACGTTAGAGTCTGGCGAATAGTTTGGCGATAGTTTATTTCATGTAAAGTGATCGATGGGATAATAATAATAATAATAATAATAATAATAATAATATAAACGCCTTTCTTTACAAACATTCAATAATCATCTTGAAAATACCGTCGATATTTCTGAGTGCAATTCATATTTTTCCCAAAACATATACAGGGTGGTTATAATTAAACTTCCCTTATAAACAGTATACTACAGCTCAAACGGGTGAATGGAATGCAGCGAAATTTGGTATATAGACTATACACGAAATGCGCTCACGCAATATTGAAAAATAAAAATAGTTCCAAAATGTCCACCAGAAGGCGCCTTTTCCGGAAAAAACACAATTAACGGCCAAAACAGAATCCAGAAACAATATTAACATTTATTGACAATTCTGGACTCTGTTTTGGCTGTTTATTGTGTTAAATTTAATGTTTCTTCCGTGAAAAAGTGCCCTCTGGTGGACTTTTTGGAACTTTTTTCTTTTTTTTTCAAAAATCCTTGAGCGCATCTCGTGTATAGCTATATACTAAATTTCACTGCATTCCGTTCACCGGTTTGCGATGTAGGATGCTGTTTATAGGGGAAGTTTAATTATAACCACCTTGTATGTTAAATTACATGAATTTGGCGTGGTCAACGGCCTCGTTTATGAAAATTTCTATGTTTTATTTACGCTTCCTAGAAAGCTCAGCATAAAATGATTTTAATTATAAAATATATACTTTTTTGGCCTGTTTATTTATAAACAAAAGGGAAAGAGAAAGAAAAAAATTAAACATTATTTAAACAGGTTTTTGCATTTTTAATTGTCTCCTGATCCTTTAATCGTAAATTTATTGATATGATAAAAGCGTATGTTTTATATTACACTTTTTTTTAAATTTATAGTTTGTTTTTCTACTTTTAAGTCTTTAACATGTTTCACTGTTGCTGTTTCACAGTGTTTTGGAATACTTTTGCGAGCATTTTATTGGCTCATAATTTAATCCATTGTCCTTTAAACTCTCATATAATTTTACTAGTTACAAAGAATATTTGACGATTTATCACCCTTGGCCACATAATTAAAATATTAATAATAAATAAATAAATGTTGAAATTAATATCTTAATTTATAAACAACTTTTAAAAATATTATAATGTTGTATTCTGATCGGAAACACACCTCTGTACATAATTTATATAACTCCAGCGAATGAGTGGGGTAAAAATAAATTGTAAAATTCCATCTTTGCATACGAAGTATAGGTTGTGTTAAATGAAAGTGTAAAAATAAACAAAAGCTAAAAAAAGAAAAAATCTACCGACCTACGCTCGGTCTACCAGGTACTTCGTACCAGGTAGTCGTAATCGGAAACAATGTAATATCTACCCTATATATATAAATTCCTAATGAAATTAATTTATGAAACGGATATCAGAAACGAATTTATGAAACGGATATATGAGTCGACTGATTAAACAACTGATTATGTTTTAAGCGATTTCTCTTTTGCTTTGGAATGAAATTAACACCAAAAATCAGCATTGATCCGCAGATCTCAAAACTAGTATTAGAATTTTTAAATTCGAATTAGTTTTTGAAAGTTTAATTTTTTTTCTAATTTTATATACATTTTTTTAATGATGGCAAACTCAAATTTTAATCAAACAGATTTTTTTTTCATATTTCAGAAAAGGTTGACATGGTAACCCGGCTATTGTTGTGTATTTGATAGTAAATGTTTATTTAATTTTATTTCTTTTTATAGATTATGTAAATTCGTTTGTTCTATAATTATTAATTATTTTTTTATATTTCCTTTAGAAAATAATAGAGAATTATTAAAAAATACGGTACTACTTAGTTATTCCGCCGACCAATTTTGCCAAATTATACAAATTGACATAATTTTTGTTTTAAATAACGAAAGATCAAATAAATTAGTATAACATTAATAAATATACAAATAAAAATCACTTGATGATAGAAACACGTGTAACTTGCTTAAAGTCAAGTGAATGTGACATCTACGATCAACCATTATTGGAATTTAATCTTATAGTTTGACGATAGATTTTTAGTCGACGGGATGACAAAGTAGTACCAAAAATGCATATGTAACTGGTATTTGAAAACGAGGTTTTCGCAAATTTTCTTTAAAAAAAATCACGCCAAACCTGCTGTGCGTATATGACATCTGGCCAAATATTACCACTCGAAAAAATAATGCTAACTGGTGAGTTGAAAAAAATCTATTGGCGAGATTTGCATCCGACTAGCGTAACAGTACCAAGAATTCTTTGAAACCATGGCAAATTTTATGTAGTTTTATTCTAAAAAAATTTTTTCTATTTTTTAATCAAAATGGAAAACTTACGGTCCCATATTGGCGCCATTTTTTTCTGACGCCAATGTCATATATGGAACGGGAGCTTAACTGGCGCCAAAGCATCGTTATTTTGCTTGATATGGTAGGCCGGAAGTTGTTGTTTATGCTGTTGATGCGTTCCCCAAATTGGCGTCGTTAAAAAATCGCGCCAATATGGGACGTATATGACATGTGTGCTAAACTTTCATATGAACGGCGAAAGGATCAGACCGTATTTGTTTGTGGCAGTTGTTTATTTGAACTATTATAATATAGATGTAATGATGGCGATAGAATAATATTTGGCAACTTCTCCCCTGTGCCTGTCTAACAGTAAAGTAACAAAATGGTACATAGTATATAAAAAGCGAAGTGGTCCGCCTGGAACTGTTGATGATAATCACATGACTTAGGCTATTGTTATAGAAATTGTTTTAAAATACCGGGAGACAAAGACTCTGTATACTTAATTTCTTTTATTTAAGCTTCTTTTCAAATGTTTAACTAATCATCTTTAATCAAAAACGAAAACAACCATTGGATGTCTTAACAGCAACTGGTCCGCCCTTAAATTTTTGCAATCAAAGGGAATTGAATGGAAACCCGTTTACAGGGAGATCTGCACAGCTTTTTTGAGTATAATTCAATCTTCTCTAATATTTTTAAAACCCATCAGATTAGCGTGTTTTTAGATTCTGCGGTGTCTGAACGGGGGTTGGCCACCGTAGCTTGCAGGGGGCAGAGCCCCCTAGTTTTAGATATAAAAATAATGAAATTTTTCACTGCAAAATGAAAGTAATTCAAGAAAACTCTTCTTTTATACTTTTACACTTTCTCTATTACATCCATTAAAAAGAAGATTTCCAGAATTTCCAATTCATGTGGATTAAGACGTAATCCACCAATCTCATTAAACGCTACACCTTTGAAGAGACTTTTAATTAGATCATTAAGCCTTTCTTTGAATACTTTTAATGAATAAAATTTGAAGTGACTCTTCCGTGAAGGAAACCGTAACTAACAATTGAAAAGAAATGCTATTTAAATGGAAAGGTCTCTACTAGGAGAAATTTACTTAAGTTTAAGTAATAAATACACGCTTAGAAGCATTTGTTTTTATTTGTTAAAATTCTCAATGGTATTGTGAAATTCTTTAGTAAACGTAAAAGTTTTGGAAATGTACAAACGTTTTAAATAAATAAAAATTGTCCTATAGTATTGAATACCATTTATACCTTTGGTTAAATAGGCTATGGTGCTGAATAAAGATATTATTTAATGATCCTGATTTAATATTCGATTTTAAATATCATCGAATATAAATATAATAAAACACACATACTACATTGTATATTAAAACACACATACACACATAAATAACGTCTGCATTCAACAGTTAAAGATATATATAAATATTATAAAGACATACATACAATAAATGCAATAAACCCAACTGGAGTTAAAAATTAGCCAGAGCAAGGAATCGAACCCGGACCACATGAATGTGGTCCAGGGTGACCACATGACCACCAGGGTGATATTTATGTGTGACCACATGAATGTGGTCCCGGGTTCGGTTCCTGGCTCTGGCTAATTTTTAACTCCAGTTGGGTTCATTGTATTTATTGTACGTATGTCTGTATAATATTTATATATACCTTTAATTATAGAATATAATTTAAATCTTAAATATTTTTCACTAGAGGAAATTTGGTTTCACATTTAATGCAAACTTATTCGTTTTTTAATATATAACAACATGTTCAAACGCAACGTTATCACAGTGGCATTTTTTGTTATTAACTTTTTATTATAAGAATAGTACCTATAAAATATAACGGTACTCGTTTTAATAAAATGTGTGGTTATTAATTAATTTTAAACTTAACTAAATTCGACCTTTAGTTTATCGATTGAAGCAGAAAAAAATAGCAAATGTCTTACTTTTTTTGTGTGTATGTATATGAAAATTCCTCTTCTTCATACACTACAAAAAACAAAATAAGAAAACATATTTTTATTTTATAATTTATAAAAAATTTGCTGAAAGTGTTTTTAATACTTGCATCCAGTTTTTTCTTGATTAGTAAATATAATAATCTAAGAATATACAAATTTTAAATTCATGATGATCTATAAAGTAATACTTGCAATTTCATATTTATTTAATTCCTCTCTATTTTTTAGCTTTTTTAACATATTGTAAAATGTATTATATGTAGTATTCATGTAAAATACAAAGTAGATATATTCGAGGAAATGTTTAGCCCTTGGCTTTTATTATAAATTGCTTAGCCACTCACAAAAACTCTTTTCAATTTTCACATATAAAACATTGCCATTCGCTAATTTTTTAGCTTCAAATTGTTTGATGGCACACCTTTCTTCAAGTAGAAGTATTCGCCACATTTAAGAACTGATTAAATGATGTCAAAATAAATCAAGTTATACAATTTTAAAAAAATCGATGACAATAAAGCAACCTGAATTTAAAAAAAAAATAGTAGCGGAACTGGCAACACTGATGTAAAATCCTGTGTTAGGGATCAAAGGTTTTTGTTAAAATTATGTTTTGTGAGTCTGTGAATTATTGTACAAAATCCATTTTACAAAGTTTATAAAAAATTAAAAAAAATTGCATTATATATATGTGTGTATGTGTGTTGTGTGTATTCTATACATTTCGGCGCATAACGTGCACATTTGATAATTCATTATATTTACATGAACGCGTAATAAGCTTTGTAAAAAATTAAATAAAGTAAAGATAATCATAATCATTCAGGTTTCTATCTTAAAGAACATTGTATGTTTAGTATGCTCTCACTCCATTTTCTTTTTTGATATTTTTGTTCTTACTGGTTGTTATTTAAAATTATTCATTGTATTTTTATGCTACATTTCTCAAGAAGGTTTCTTTTCATAAAAAGAGGCTTGCGATATATGCGAATGACACCAAAAATGAAACATATAGTCTAAACTGTATTTTGCGTGCTATACAATTCGCAATAAATGGCGACATATATACTTTATGTATGTATGTATATATATATGTATAATGTACATATTTAAGAATATATATATATATATATATATATACTAGTGGAGACATGGGGCTACATGGGGCAGATTCTCTTCCCAGTCTCTCCCATTTTCAACGCACATCGCCTTTAGTAAACGCTTAATAGTTCTGTGAAATCGTTCAACGGCGTTTGATTGTGCATGAAACACGCTCGAGCGTTTTACTTTTATGCCAAAATTTTCCAGGAAAGCCGTAGTTAAATTTGAAGTGAAGCTTCTGCCGTTATCCGTTTGTATCTCTGACGCGTATCCTAAACGACTGAAAACCGTCATCAAAGCATCCACTATAGTTTCTGATAACATGTCAGAAATCGGAACAACTTCAGGGTGTTTTGAATAAACGCATAAGGCTGTCAACATGTATTTATTTCCTTTCTTTGACTCTGTCAAAGGGCCGACCAAATCAATAGATAATTTTGAAAATACTTCCGAGGTGATTGGTACTAATGTTAAAGGGGCATTTTTCTTTTCTTGCGGTTTTCCCACCCTCTGACAAGAATCGCACGATTTTACGAATTGTTCTCTTTGTTTTATAATATTTGGCCAAAAAATACCTTAATATCTTATCTTTTGTTTTTTTTTCTCCCAGATGCGCCCCTACATTCTCGTGGGATGCAATTAAAATTCCTTGTCTAAACTTTAAAGGTACAACCAATTGTATCCTTTCATTTCCTTTTTTGTCACTCGTTTTTCTTATAACCAAAGAATCTTTGTATTCGAAATGCGACTTCTTTTGATTCGCCTTTTCTCTGATTTCTTTTAGCGACTCATCGGCTTCCTGTTCTTTCATAAAGTCTTTTTTTTTCCACCTTACATAATTCTAAACTAGCATCTTCGACTAGATTTGGCAGGAGAATATCCTCCTGCTCAGGGGTTGGTTCACTGCTAATCCGTTCTGATTGACTTTCCCTTTTGGTTTCGCCCCTATCTGTTTTCCGTTTTCCTCCCGTCCCTCTCACTATCTCATTTTTCTGCTCTGCGGGTGAAGCATCTATCTCTACTTTCTCTTTCGTTTTAACTTGACTTCGCGTCACCACTGCATTTACCAATTTGGGTTTTTTGTTCTTAATTTGATCAATTAACTTTTGCGTTTCATTTCCCAGAATGTAGTATGACATATCGACTTCTTTTTCGGCTACAATTGCTTTGGTTTTTACAATCCCTATTCCTTGTATTTCTATAATAACATCTGCTGTTGGCAAACAGCGCAAATCGTTCATCAAGGGCTGCTTAACCCAAGTCACGCTTCCGTCTAATTGATTTGGTTTAATTAATTTCCATGGAACGATATCATAACAAGATCCCGTATCGCGAAGAATGGTAATTTATTCTCCATTTATTTTGCCCTGACTTAAGTACGGTTTGAAGCCCTCTTCGAAACTTATATCTTTGCTCATGTGGTGAACTTTAACTGGAGGTTTTTCATTCTTTTTATATTCGGGACAGTTTCGTTTTAGGTGCTTGTCACTCTGACAAATGAAGCACGTAACCTTTCTCCTACGTTCGAAAATTCTTTCTCTTTCCCTATTTTCGTCCTTTTTCCTCCAATTTTTTTGGTTTTCTGAACTACTATCTTGTGATCTTTCTCCGTATTTGGGTTTTTCTGCACGCCTATCTAATGGGGGTTTCGCATTCCACGATTTTTTTGGCACTCCTTTCATAGTCTCGTATTCGTCCAGATCTTTAGCTAGTGTTTCTGGATCTTTATATTTGGCCCACGAATCTATAAAATGTTCCCTTAAATCCGCTGGGGCACGCCTCTTAATTTGTTCTGTGATTAGCAAATCTTTTAAATCCGTAAAATTCGTTATATTAAGATCGTTTAACAATCCTTCTAGAAAGCTATTTAGTTCAAAAATGAGGTCTTTCTACGGACTATTCGGGTTTCGTAAATGTTTATTTAGTTTTTGTCTATAAGCCTCGCCACTCAATCTAAAGCGAGCTAACAGGATAGACTTCACATGTTGAAAGTTGTCAACCCGGTCTGTCGGTTCGCGTAAGATCAATTCAGCTATTTGTACTGGCAACAAAGCTAATAAATGCGTGACCAGATCTTCATTTTCTATCCCAGACTTTACTGCCTGTCGTTCAAACAAGTTTAAAAATAGAGTTATATCCGAACGTTCTGGATCAAAACGATGCATTATAGTTTTTAGCGCTAATTTAGGTCTTTCCGATCCGTTACCGGAAGTCGAGTTACGCCTCCCTGAATTTTGCGTTAATTTTAATTGCTCTAATTGAAAATTTCTCTCTTTTTCTTTCTCTTCTTTTTCTTTTTTCTCTCTTTCTAAAAGAAGTAGATCTTCCCTATCTTTCACTATGTATCCCACTTGCGTTAATGCAAAGTCGGCATCATAATCGTCCGCGGCCTCTATCTTTTGGATAATCGTCGCGATTATGTCACTCTCTTCTATCTGAACTCCTAATACCTCTGCTAAATTTTGCAGATCAGCCTTTCGGTAGTATTTCAATGCCGTTATTTTCGCCATTATCTATCTATTTTATATTCCTACCGATACTACAAAGATAACCTAACGATTTCCCTCTTCATATATTTATTTATTTATTTATTTTTTTTTTTTGCAACTACCTCAGAAGATGTGAATTTGACACTTCACCGAGAATATTCTAACCTGATCTACCTTTATAAAATGTTTTCAAACGTATTCACAATATACATAAATAAATTAGCAATACTATAATAAATTTCAGACATTCTACGTTTTAGTGTTAGTTTCGAAAAGAAAGTATAATTTTTCCACTTTTTACATTCCCTACACACACAAAATATAGAACATAAAAAAAAAATATTTCCAAATGCTATAGGTAAACAATTTTCCCTATTTTACTCAGAATCGAACACTCCTTGCAACCTTTTCATATGCTTTTTCGATTTTGAATACAAGTATATATTTAGGAAAATCAATCATTAAATAATCCAAATTGATTCTAAAATATTTTTCAAGCAAACTTTCCTCACAATGGTACTTTTCTTACATGACATCTAATTTCTTTTTTTTTTTTCCTTTAAGAATCTAGTTCGATTCTAGTTTTCTGTATTCTTAATTTAAAAAAAAAATTAAAATTTAAAACCAATGACAAGGGGTATCAGCTCCCTTGTACTATAATTAATTAATAAGTTAATAATTTTCTTATTTTAACTAACCAATTTTTCAATTTTAAAATTTTCATTTACCTCAAAACAAAAGTTTTCCTTTAAAATATTAATTTCTTATCAACATTTCAATTAATTAATAAATTAAGAGCCACTCAAAATAATGAGCTTACCTTTTGTTTTGCTGGGGCATTTTCTCTCGGGAACTGTACTGCACGGCACTGCACTGCACAGTAGTCTCCTTTCACTGCACACAGTCTTGCATCTAGATGTCGTCTAAAGCACCTTTTTGGGGAACTGTCCGGCACGATACTGGTGTCACTTTTCTCTACGCACAGTCTTGCGTCTGGGGCACTTTCTTAGGGGAACTGTCCGGTACGACACTGATGTCGCTTTTCTCTACACAGTCTTGCGTCTGGAGCACTTTCTTAGGGGAACTGTTCGGCACTATACTGGTGTCGTTTTCCTATGTACACGGTCTTGCATCTGGAGCTCTTTCTTAGAGGAACTGTCCGGCACGATACTGGTGTCGCTTTTTCTACACACGGTCTTGCGTCTGGAGCACTTTCTTAGGGGAACTGTCCGGCACTATACTGGTGTCGTTTTCCTATGTACACGGTCTTGCATCTGGAGCTCTTTCTTAGAGGAACTGTCCGGCACGATACTGGTGTAGCTTTTTTTCTACACACGGTCTTGTGTCTGGAGCCCTTTCTCTTAAGCTAGTCTTTTAATGTTCAGAGTCCTTGCTGTGCATCCCACCGCTGCCACCAAGTTGTAAAACCTTCGACTAACAGGTGGAAGTGGTAGCGTGGAACTTCAGTCAAGCGGAGGCCCAAGTAATAATTAAATTAAACAATTTATTTAAATGCATAAGATAAATTAATATTTCTTGATTAATTACTTGTATTTACAACTACATTATATTTTTGGGTACTTTCAGCTGACGACAATGTTCATTAAAAGCTTAATGTTCAGTGTATAAGATTAGCATTCAAATTCTATTAGATTCTTTCTCGATACAAATCCAAAATCCTGTCACGATAGTCTCGTAAGAAACAGCTGCTTCTGTTTTCTGGTGTATATCAGTCCGTTGTCAACTACTCAATATCTCGCGGTTTCCACTGGAGAAATCTTACTCTGCCCGAAACGGCAGATTCTTCTATCCCTTCGGATCTATCCGAAAACTCAACTCCCAACTCAGAGAGCAGCTCTCTCCTTGGGATTCAAAAACGCATCTCCCTCTTTTCTCTGTTCGTTCAAATTCACCTTTTTAAAACAAAGGCTATCTATGGCCCAGTCAGAGTCTAGGTTGAATGACATCACTAACAAGCTTCAATCTCATAGGCCAAGAGAGACCCTCGTTGCTAGCGTGAGAAAATTTCGCATCTAGTTTCATTTTTAAATTGTCCTGGGAAAATATCGGCAAACTTGCTACTTAAAAGGGATTCCATAACTCCTCTTTTTTTCATGCCGTTCTCCTTTTCCGTCAACCTTTAAGATTGGTTTAGATGGATTGATTCTTTTTATCATTTCCTGCAGAACCTTGAGACTTAGAAATATTTTGAGCTGTTATGCTTATACATTGCTTTTCCTATCTAGAGTTCTCTTTTGAAAATATATGGGACTTTTTTTGTGAATTCCATTGGATTCTTCACACGGTTTGTGTTAAAAGATAGCTCTGTCTGGATTTTGAATTGCTGAATGGGCCGGGTCATGTGACCGTAAATTAACCACTGAGAATCGTCGCTGTGGCTGTTGCCAAATAGCAAGCTACAAATTACAGCCTTTTTTTCCCGCTGCGTAAGCGAAATATATATATAGATTTGAGATGTTCAAACTTCTCATCGTCAGCTGCAATGCACATTTGTCTGAAAGATAATCATTTCTCCTTCCGTTCAAGTTTCATGACGTCACAGTGTAGGAAATCACGAAAAAACAAATGAACATTATAACCGTTCTATTCTTCGCATTAATGTCCACAAGGTGTCTTTTCTTACTAAATCGATGATACTCTATAACTTTTTAAATCACTTTTTTTTCTCTATCTTCCGTTTTCAAGATAGTAATGCTAACTCCGCAGTTTCCCACCAGGTGGCCTTGTAGGTGATTTCATTCAGTAGCGCATGGCAACTTTACTGTACCTAGACCCCACTTTTATGACTATAGCTCTTGCTGTTCAGAAATTATTAGGGTGACAACGGATTTGTAAAATCTATTTAGTACAGGAGAAATTATTTTCTCCTGTACTAAATAGAAATTTTGTACAGGAGAAAATAATTTCTCCTGTACTAAACTACTTGTACTAAATAGATATTTAGTAGAAATACGTAATATTACCAATACATAAAGTATTAACATATACGTATGCACTTGACATACAAACTTAGTTAATGGAAAATACTAACTAAGTACTATTAGATAAGCTTGAAAATTTGATATAACATAATTTTTCAGCCACAAATTTCACCATGTTTTTTTATCTTTTATAACTTTTAAAAAGTTGTATTTTGCAGACTTTTCATTCACTGACTTTGCATGATTTTCAGTCACTGATGTTCAAAAATTTAAATATTATAAAAAATATATAAAATAATTAAATATAATTTAATTATATAATATAATTTAATTTAAATATATTTAATTATATATAATTAAATATAATAAAAAATTTTAAATATTTCGGAAAAAAGTTATTCTTTCCACATCAAAATCAAAACATATTATTTATCAGTATTACAGACGTAAGTAGTAATTGCTGTTGTAGGCCACCTAATTACTCTGAATTCTTGCATTCACAAATGCGATAAGTAGGTGGAGTTAACACTATATGTACTGGTGTCGAATGACACATTTTAAGATTTTCATTTATGGTTATTTTATTTGTCATTCTTAAACTAACACAATCATAAGTCAAGCATTGAGTCATTGAGTGTGGTGATTATTTTAATTTAAAAATTACGTATTAAATATCCAAAAATCAAAATCTTAAAAGGTGTCATTTGACACCGGTAGAAATAATGTTAAAGAAGAAACGTATTTTTATATTTCATAGAAATTATTGTAAAATAAGGATGCATGTTTCATTTGAGGATAACGATGTAAAAAATTAATAAATTAAATTAAAAAAAATTAATTGTGTAAAAAGACATGAAACACTGTCATCAATGATTCGTGTAGGTGGGAGGAGTCAGCACCGTGCGAAGAGAAAACTGCGCCCAGGGCAAAGCTTGAATTTGGTGCCCCCCCCCCCCCCCTCCACACACACAAACCATTTTTACTTTGTAAGATTCGTCACAAAAGTGAAAACTACAGAAACGGAAATAAATTCTATTGAAAACATATTTCGCGTTTATTTCGGAACTTTATGTTTAATTTTAAATCAGAAACTTTAAAAAACTAAATAAATAAGAGGAAATTGCACATGTAGTTTGACAAAGGGAATCTAGGAAATGGGTGTAGAAAATATGTATCTAGCAATAACAATAACCCTTTTTAATTGTATTCCCAGAAGGAAACCCCATGCTATTTTGAGAGCATATGTTTTTGTCAGAAGCATAGAAAGAAAATTACTGACTCAGAAAAGAGAAGGTTACAGAAACAGACTAAGACAAAGACAAGTTTTGAAAAGAAAGAAGTCCTTATTAATAAATGAGTATTTGGGTGTAGGGTAAGGGACAATTCAATAACTTTGAAACAAAAAATAACCGTGCTTTCATCGGAAAAAGAAATCCCAATCTGTAAATATATAATTTGTTTTGCGAAAAAAGAAGAAAAAATGAGGTTTGTAACATACATTTGGCGCCCCTCAACTTTCGCGCCCAGGGCGACCGCCCTCTTCGCCCCTCGCTTAGCACGGCCCTGGGAGGAGGGCAAAATATTGAGTTAAAGAATATACTAAAGGGCGTAAGTTTAGGGTGGGTACAGTTGTTACCCCCTGTAAGACTTTGATAATTAAGATGTATGAGTCATCAGAGGTCAGACTTACAGTTTACTTTTCCAGAAATTACACAAAAGCTAAAATAGCTTGTCAAGTTCGATTAAAAAAAAGAAACACTAGCATGAAATAAACACTTTAAATGCATACATTAATAATTACAAGTAATATTTGTTAAACACACTTGCTATTGCACCATTTTCCAAATGAGGCACGTTAATAACAAGTACCTTAACTAATTTTTTAAATGTACCATTTGGACTGTTACCAGTTTTTTTTTATGGTTTCGTTCATCTGACGAAACCCTATTCGTCTTGCTCCCCTGTCTGTCCGTCTGTTCGTCACAGAGCCCGTTCTCAGAAACTACATATGTTAGATACTTGAAATTTTGCATACTTATAGCTGAAAACCTCACATCAAACGACAAATCCTAAAATTTCGAAAAAAATCTTATATTTAACCCTCTGGGCTCTAACTTCTGTATTTTAAGCTCTTTTTTTTTCTAACTCAGCTCCTAATTAAGTTGAAAACTTGAAATTTTTGCATAATTGTAGCTGAACACTTGCGATTAAACGACAAATCATAAAATTTCGAAAAAATCTCATATTTAACCCTCTGGGCTCTAACTTGTGTATTTTAAGCTTTTTTTTTTCCTAACTCAGCTCCTAATTAAGTTGAAAACTTGAAATTTTGCAAAATTATAGCTAAGCACTTGCGATCAAACGACAAATCATAAAATTTCGAAAAAATCTTATATTTAAAACCCTCTGGGTTTTAACTTGTGTATTTTTTCTAACTCAGCTCCTAATTAAGTTGAAAACTTGAAATTTTGCAAAATTATAGCTAAGCACTTGCAATCAAGCGACAATTCATAAAATTTTGAAAATAATCTTATATTTAACCCTCTGGACTCTAACTTGTGTATTTTAAGCTTTTTTTTCTAACTCAGCCCCTAATTAAGTTAAAGACTTGAAATTTTGCATAATTATAGCTAAACACTTGCGATCAAACGACAAATCATAAAATTTCAAAAAAATCTTATATTCAACCCTCGGTGTACTAACTTGTGTATTTTAAACAATTTTTTATCCTCCCCCCTTTTCACCCGGTGGGCACTTTTTAAACTTTTGCCGACACCGCTTTGATCAATCTTTCATATTATGCACCATAGACTTACATATTGTAGTTCCATTTTTTACCGCTAAGGGGGCGCATACCTATCTCGGGTGCTATGGGCCCGATTCCCTCGACTAATATATCTACGGATAGGTTGTAAAACGGAGTTTCGTTCGGATAGAGGTTTGTGTAGAATAGAATGCGCCCCGTGGTTGCGAAATGTGGAACTAACAGATTTAGCAAAAGGATAAAGTGTTTTGAAAGGAATATTAACCGAAACCCTCTGTGCGATCTGTGATCACACTTACCCACTTGTTCTCTTCTCAGCTGTACACAAGGAAATCAAAAGAAATTTTTGCCTACCTCTAGAAAGTTTTGTAATGGCATCCCTGTTTGCATCACGACGTATATTATTATAATACGGCATTGAAGAGCGACAAAAGGATACTTACCAGCGATGTAGTGGAGAGTATAAGGGAGTATACTCCGTATACCCTCTGGATTTTTTAAAGGAACACCGTATAATCACTGTTTCTCAAGAAAGCTATCTCTATATAATAAAGGGCAGTGTAACGCATCCGGGGCGAACCCATCAATCTTACCAGTCTCCGATAAGATGGAGCCACGTTAGGCTTAATTTTGATTTGAGATGTATATGAGAAAACTTATCTGCCTAAATACAAATCTTTTCTACCTGAAATCCCTACTGTTCAAAATAATTTTCCACAAAAGATTCAAAACTAACAAAATTTCAATGATTTATTTGGTTTGGTAATTTATAAGTTTGCTTAAAAATTGTAATTTATAACGCTTTTCACTCACTTCATCTTTTTAAGTTTGGAATTTTCTTTCGACTGTTCTTAGAAAGCAGTTGCATCTTGTAAGTAAATACCATTACATACTTCAAAGTGTTAGACCCTTCAGTTGTGCAAAAAACGCAAATTAGAACATGTTTTGCTTTTGCAACCCTCAGATGGTAGTGACAGCAACATAAAATATAACCTATGTTATAGCAGGGACTGTCACCATTGATTTGCAACCATTACTTTTGAAATAGCTTTGGTATTTCCTTAGATTGAGTAGAAATCGCAATTTAGAACGTTTTTAGGACGCTTTTCGCGCATTTTCACCCCTTTTTAAATTTCTAATTTTTTCGAAACTGTTCTTAAAGATCATTTATATCTAATAAATACGTATCTTGCCTAATTTTAAGTTGCTAGCCCCTACCGATCACAAAAATCGAAATTTAGAACGCTTTTTTGCTCCTGCAACGTCTTGGTGATAGTAATACCGACATAAAATAGCGTCTATGTTAGAGCAGAGGCTGTCAGCATCAATTTCCTACCATTACGTTTGAAATCAGGTTCATTCTTCCTGAGATATTGCCGACAAATCGACATTTAGAACGTTTTTAGAACGCTTTTTGCGCATTTTGCTCCTGCATTTCCTCTGGGGTAGTGGAAACAGATATAAAATATAGCCTATCTTGGAGCAAGATCTGTCACCATCATATTTGAAATCGGTTCAGTACTTCCTAAGATTGCATAGAAATCGCAATTTAGAACGTTTTTTACAACGCTTTTTGCGCATTTTGACCCCTTTTTAAATTTCAATTTTTTTTTAGGAAATGTCCTTAGAGATCATTGATATCTTTTAACTAACTACCATTCCAAATTTCACGATTCTAGGCCCTTCCGTAACGCAAAGGACGCAATTTAGAACGTTTTTCTCCTGAACCCCCTTTGGGGTAGTGGTACCGACATAAAACATCGCCTATGTTGGAGCAAGGGTTGTCACCATCTTTTTGACGCCATTATTTTTTAGATCGGTTTGGTATTTCCTGAGATTGTATAGAAACCACCATTAGAACGTTTTTTAGAACGCTTTTCGCGCATTTTCACCCCTTTTAAATTTCGAATTGTTTAAGAACTGTTCTTAGAAATCCTTTATATCTAATAAGTAGCTAATATTTCAAATTTCTAGGCCCTTCGGTAACCCAAAAATCGCATTTTTAGAACGTTTTTGCTCCTGAACCCCCTTTCGGGTAGTGGCACCGACATAAAACATAGCCTATGTTGGAGCAAGGGTTGTCACCGTCATTTTGACACCCTTATTTTGACACCATTATTTTTTAAATCGTTTTGGTATTTCCTGAGATTGTGTAGAAACCAACATTTAGAGCGTTTTTAGAACGATTTTCGCGCATTTTCACCCCTTTCAAATTTCGAATTGTTTAAAAACTGTTCTTAGAAATCCTTTATATCTAATAAGTAGTTAATATTTCAAATTTCATATTTCTAGGCCCTTCAGTAACACATAAATCTCATTTTTAGAACGCTTTTAGCTCCTGCACCCCCTTTGGGGTAGTGACATCGACATAAAACATAGCTTATCTTGGAGCAAGGGTTGTCACCATCTTTTTGACGCCATTATTTTTTAGATCGGTTTGGTATTTCCTGAGATTGTATAGAAACCACCATTAGAACGTTTTTTAGAACGCTTTTCGCGCATTTTCACCCCTTTTAAATTTCGAATTGTTTAAGAACTGTTCTTAGAAATCCTTTATATCTAATAAGTAGCTAATATTTCAAATTTCTAGGCCCTTCGGTAACCCAAAAATCGCATTTTTAGAACGTTTTTTGCTCCTGAACCCCCTTTCGGGTAGTGGCACCGACATAAAACATAGCCTATGTTGGAGCAAGGGTTGTCACCGTCATTTTGACACCCTTATTTTGACACCATTATTTTTTAAATCGTTTTGGTATTTCCTGAGATTGTGTAGAAACCAACATTTAGAGCGTTTTTAGAACGATTTTCGCGCATTTTCACCCCTTTCAAATTTCGAATTGTTTAAAAACTGTTCTTAGAAATCCTTTATATCTAATAAGTAGTTAATATTTCAAATTTCATATTTCTAGGCCCTTCAGTAACACATAAATCTCATTTTTAGAACGCTTTTAGCTCCTGCACCCCCTTTGGGGTAGTGACATCGACATAAAACATAGCTTATCTTGGAGCAAGGGTTGTCACCATCTTTTTGACGCAATTATTTTTTAGATCGGTTTGGTATTTCCTGAGATTGTATAGAAACCACCATTAGAGCGTTTTTTAGAACGCTTTTCGCGCATTTTCACCCCTTTTAAATTTCGAATTGTTTAAGAACTGTTCTTAGAAATCCTTTATATCTAATAAGTAGCTAATATTTCAAATTTCTAGGCCCTTCGGTAACGCAAAAATCGCATTTTTAGAACGTTTTTTGCTCCTGCACCCCCTTTCAGGTAGTGGCACCGACATAAAACATAGCCTATGTTGGAGCAAGGGTTGTCACCGTCATTTTGACACCCTTATTTTGACACCATTATTTTTTAAATCGGTTTGGTATTTTCTGAGATTGTGTAGAAACTACCATTTAGAACGTTTTTTAGAACGCTTTTTGTGCATTTTCACCCCTTTTAAATTTCGAATTGTTTAAGAACTGTTCTTAGACATCATTTATATCTTATAAGTAACTAATATTCAAAATTTCATATTTCTAGGCCCTTCAGTAACGCTAAAATCGCATTTTTAGAACGTTTTTTGCTCCTAGACCCCCTTTGGGGTAGTGGCATCGACATAAGATATAGCCTATGTTCTAAGTTGGACCAACACCATCATTTGGATACCATTACTTTTGGAATCGGTTCGGTAGTTCCAGAGCTTACCTCCGACTAATAAACAATTTTTCCTCTTTATAATAGGAGTATAGATATATACATATACACATTCTTATGAAGCTCCTCTGATGAATCCATAAGATATTCATAAGTTCTTATATTTAAATTTTCAATTTACAATGTTTAACTTTTGTATTATTCCAGCTATATATATATATGTATATATATATATATATATATATATATATATATATATATATATATATATATATATATATATATATATACATTTTTATGAAGCTCCTGTGATGAATCCATCAGATATTCATAGGCTCTTATATTTAAATTTTAAATTTACTATGCTTAATTTTTGCATTATTCTATATATATATATATATATATATATATATATATATGCTTGTGTGCGCGCGCGCGCGCGTGTGTGTGGGTGTGTATGTATGCATGCATACATACATGTATAAGTGTTTATATTAAAAAAGTCCTGCCGGCTCGACCTACAGGCGCATGTAGATTTTGAAGTTAAGTACTCATTTCACCAACAAAAACTAAATTATGATTAGAGATAAACCCACTTTAACAATTTTATCTGGCCACATTTGACGAGTTTTTAATTTTATTTTATCAGAATCAAAGATCATCCTTTTATCAGAATTCATGTTATCATAGCTGGTTTTATCAGAATCATGTTAAGGCAGTATTCAAGAAATATTTTTCCATGCTCAACAACTCGAAATTTTCTGACACTTTTTCAGATTCATTTTTAAAAGGAGATCATGAAACTTGGTGACGTGATTTTTTAAGAGATTTATAAGCGACTTATATTTTTTATTTTTCGTTCAATTAATTAGAACATGATTTATAAACAATTATTTTCTCAGTAGGACCATATTTTTCGTTTCCAATACAATCGCTTCCAGAAATTTGGTTCAAAATGCACACTTTGACATCATTTTTTTTTAAATATATTCTGCCTCAATAAAAAAATGCACCATTACGGCACATTATATAGTTTCTGAATAAGACAATCTACTAATTGGGTGAGATTGAAAGCAAAAATGAATTTAAAAATGAGTCAGAAAATAAGCAGTTTAGATTTGAGTACATACTCAATACGATATACTTTTCCTTCAACGTATATGTATTTTTAATTTGTTTTTGCTGTAAGAATTGTTCCTATCAAAAACTCGTCAATATAAAAGTTGTAGATAATATTAACAAGATAAATAATAAATTCATGCGGATTTGATATCTGTGAATAGACGAAGTTATGGATTTTTTTCTTCTTCAACCTGCTCTTTTTGTTTTCGTTTTTAATTTTTTTTTCAGAAAGAATTGATGCTATCAAAAACTTGTCAGTATAAAAGTTGTAGATTACATTATGACAATTTATAAAAAAATTAATTGTATTTGATATCTTGAGAATTGACGAAGTTATGAATTTTTTTTCTCCCCAAAACCATATTTTTTCGCCACTTGAGTCACTTTTTAGTTTTATCAAATGTCTGGCATACATCAATTTTTGGCCTGTTTTTTAGAAGTCATAATAACGTTAAACTGAGTCGATATGTGTTATAATTATGAAGTTATGGGGTTTTTCGTTTTTCACAAAATCATTCCCTATTTCCAACCCCTTGGTCCGGTTTTGCCCATTAACGAACTTTACCGAGATTTTATGCCCCTTGATTTTATGTATAATTTTTGAAGAGATTTATGAAGAATTATGGAAGTTATTGTGTAAATAGAAAAGTGATAAATATAAATATTTTTTACTCGGGGCGATTTTGGATTCTAAGGGTCATGATCGTTATCGATCTGCAAATTTTTGTTCGAAATTCCAAAATAGGTGAGATCCCAGTAGGTAGTATTTCATACGGAATCTACCTAAAAATGACAGAAGATACGCTGCTGAAAATTGAATTCCATTTTATATTTAACGTATCGATGAATTATAAGTTAATATTCCTGAAATAAAATGCAAAGAATGTGGATAGGGACTCATTTTGCTATCAATTCTTATTCCTACGCACGAAAGATCTCAGGGAAGAAAATGTTATCTATCCTAAATTTCTAGGGATTTAGTGTCTGTTAGTGACTTTAGTCTCAAAGGAAGTTGAATAAATGAAGATTTACGAGGAATCTCCAAGATTGATTTTAAAGAAAGCGGAGAATCTTTTGTTCTATTTTAATACTTAGTCATACTTTTCTTACTTAATTTTAGTAATATCATTCTCTCTACCTTAGAAAAAGCCATAGAATGTTTCTTTTCTTTTTTTAAAGAGGATTTCGTTTAAATTCCATTTAATAAAATGTCATGTATAGTATTCATTTATATCGTTAAATCTTAAAATGCGCATTTTATAAGCTTTATTATTTTTCATCCAATCATACTGACTGGTAAAGGTATCATACGAATTAAAGTTGTTTCACACTATAAAAACAAAAAACAAAAAATCTTCTTATTTTACAGAAAAATAAACACTGTTTATTTCACCGAAATAATCTATTTATTAGGACCTTACGGTAAAATCTGTTAAAATAACAGAAAGTTCGTAGGAAATATAGGTGAATTTCTTAAAATAAACCGTTTTTTACTGGCGTCCTGGCAGATACTTTTTTTTTCTAAACTCAAACCTTTTCTTTTACAGTGGAACCGAGGGAAAATTGTCCTGGCCGGGAGTTAAAACTAAGATAATTTTTGATTAAATTGCCAGTAATTTGATATTTACCTACCTGAACCGACTTCCGGCCGACATGTTTCACTCAGATAAACTTACTGGCAGTAGAGTTTGGTCTCTTATGTAGAAATTTCGACAGAATATACCGCTAGTAATGAACTCCAATTTCACTCAGTTTGAAAAATTTCAATTCGTATTATATAATATCCAATCAGTATGATTGAGAAAAAAAATTAAAGTGTATTTGCGTACCCATCCTTTAACGTTACTCCATTACCAGTTGCTTATGACAATAGGGTTATCTTAGTATCGCGTGCTGAAAGGTTGTCAGTCTAGATATCTCATAAGGAAGGACTTTGTTAATCAATTTATAGCGAAAAAAGTATTCTGTCCAACTACCATCTTGGATTTTATTCAGTCAGTTATAAAATTTTCAATTCGTACATATTTGGTAACGAAAGGAACATACAGTTCATATGTTTTCGCAAAATATCGCTTTATACTCTAACATCTCAGAATTTAGCATAGTTGTTATTTTTTTATATATAGTGGCGGTCAAAAGTTTCCGGCCAGTTAGTTTTTTCTATTTGTTTGACAGAATGTTTTAACAAAGAAGAAGTTCAATTGCTCAAAAAGTTAGAAATAAGCAAATTACCTCTGACCACGTCATCATTTTGATTGGTTACTTAAGATACTTGATGCAAAGGGGAGGAATTTAAAATTCGCGCGTGCAAAAGTTTCCGGCCATTCGTCATTCATTAGTTTTTGCTATCGCTAAAGTGTTTTTTTGGCCATGTTTGTTAATTAATCAAGGTGAATAATGTATTTGAAATTCAAAAATGAAAAGTTTAACAATTTATTGTTCTTAAATGAATGATTTGTTTGTCGCTAAAGGGGCAATCCTCTCGTGAGATTGCGGCAAAGTTGTCGATCGGAAAAATTTGATGTTAACGATATTTAAAAAAATATAGGAAGATGGTCATGGCCTTCGGAACTTGCCACGGTCCGGGGGACCCCGGAAAATGACTATTCTTGTGGACAGAATTATCAGAAGAAAAGCAGTTGATGACCCGCGTAAAAATGCCCCTGCAAATTCCACGCCATTTATGGTGTTAAAAGCGATTTATGGTGTTATGGTTATTGCTGAAACAAGTCTATCTACAGTGTCCAGACGCTTATGGGACGTAAAACTTTATAGAACAGTCAGTGTTAAAAAACCTTTCATAAGTAAAAAAATTCAGAGGGCCCGAATGGCGTTTGCCAAGGTATACAAAGACTGGAAAACTGAAAACTGGAAAAAAGTACTATTTTCAGATGATTCGACGTTCAATCTTTTTGTGAGTGATAAAATACATTACAACCGATGACCTAAAAACAAAAGATAAGGTTCTAGATATATTATTCCTATAATGAAGCAGGGCGGAGGACACGTTATGCTGTGGGGAGCATTTTCTGGAAAATGCACCTGTCTGTTATTTGAAATCTGTGGCAAGATGAATAGTGCAATGCATAAGGATATCTTGCAACATCATTTGCTGCCTTACTGGGGGAAAAATTGCGGTTGCAACTATTTGCTTCATCATGATAACGACCAAAAGCATACATGCAAGCTCGTCAAGCAGTGGCTTTCGCACAAAAAAAACTTCGCTTTTGAAATGGGTAGCCCAATCATCCGATCTGAATATAATAGGAAATCTTTGAAACTAACTTGAGAACGTGTGTGGAATTATAAATATTCCAATTGAGCAGCATTTTCACAAAAAGTGCCAGAACCGTGGACAAAATTTAACATTGATGATCTAAAACTGTTCATTGAATCAATGCCACGTTGCTGCGCCGCAGTATATATTGCTAAATGTATGAATACTAAATATTAATTGTAAATGTTGTTGATCACTGTTATTTTATTTTATTACACCATTTTTTTCCAAACTTGCCAAGGTGGCCGGAAACTTTTGAGAACATGCGTTTTTTTCGCAATTAATTTTGTCAATTAAATTTATTAATATTTAATTTTTATTCCCTAAATAAGTTCTTAACTGTCATGTCAATAAAGTGTATAAGTATTACTTTGAGATTCCTCTTCATATGGGTATAGTTACAAATTAACCAAGAATTTTATGTTGGCCGGAAACTTTTGACCGCCACTGTATATATATATATAAAACGAAAGCGTACACGCAACACAATTATACCAAAATTTGAAAACAAACACTCTATTTCTGCTGAGTGAATGCGCTGCCATCTTTAAACAATTTTTATGCTTACAGTTAGCCTTAAAACCTTTATGTGTTAGCTCCGCTTCCATATGTGTTTATACCTAGAATTCGCTTAAAGTTAAATTTATTATTTTCATAATAAACTGAAGAAATGATATCACAATGCAATGTAATTGACACAAAATGTTATCGTAAACAACAAAATCAATGTGTCGAAAAATAGACACATAACATTCTAAATTTATTATACATGTCTTCCTTGAATCTCCAATATTTGTGTTGCTCACACATTTCAATTTTATATTAAAATAAATTTGTAACAGTAATTTAATTATAATATAATTAACTTTTTAATTAAAAAACTTCAGTTACTTCATTTTATATTAAATTCAAAATTTGCCATGGAATTTTCTTCCAAACTAAACCTGTATCACCGTACTAATCTTTCCGCCATAAAATCACAGTTTTTGAAAAAAAAAAAAATATGGCTATTTTTTCCCCATTCTGAACATATAATTAGAGTTCTAACTTTTTACGGCTGCTCTTTCATCTCACCTAACACTTCATTTTTAATGGCTGGTTCATAATAATGGATTCCATCAATCCATCAGAAGAAAATGATCCATTTTAAAGGTAAGCTCGATTGAAAAAAAAAGCTATTTAATACTTTGAGCCGAATGAAGAGGCTACACCTGCAATTTTCATGACAATAATATAATCACATATATGCCAATGTGTACGGTTTTGTTACCTCTAAAACTGAATACAAATTTTTGCCACATATAATCGTTGACAATTGTAAGATTTTTTAAACTGAATTTCCGGAAATGACAGACAATATTGTTCTCCTGTGACAACATTTCTGTGGCTGTCAACTCGTAAAATTTGGCTAAAAATGCTAATTTTGACAACATTTTCTGAATGAATCTTTACCTTCGTAAGAAAATGGGAAACTCTTTAATTTCTTGGTATCTGAACAAAATCGGTAAATTTTATATTTTTACGAATATTAATGCAAATGTTTTTGTATTTCCGAATGAAAATGACTTCGCGAAAGTATCAGAAAGTAGTTAGTTTGGATTTGGGAATAGCTTTCAATATACAAAATTCTCATAAAGAGATGTGGTCCTCTCCCACCCCAAAAAAGGAAATCTATGACCCCCCCCTCTAAATGGTGAGCTAGATCCGCCCATGAAACAAATACGAAAAATTGAGAAAATTATACAAAAAATCTCTAGCACCCCCTCCCGGCAGAATATTTCCAAATTGAATAGGGACCTACTGACCATAGCCAAAAACATTCATAAAAAATTTGGTTCAATTCTATTCATAACTTCATACACTTTTTGATGGTACAATAAAGAAAATGGCATAAAAATCGCTGTTACAACGAACTCTTCCGTCGGAATATTTTCAAATTCAAGGAGAAACTGCTGGTCATAGACAGAAACATACACAAAAAATGTGGTTCAATTCTACGTAAAACTTTATACACTTTTCTATGTACAATACTGAAAATGGCACCAAAATCGGTATTACAGCGTCCCCATCCGGCGGAAATTTTCTAAATTGAAGTTTCCTGAAACACATACTCAAAAAGTTTGAATGCATAACTTTATACACTTTTCGATGGTACAACGGCAACTCACAGACACACAGACAGGCAGAAATGTTGTATAAACCTGTTTTTTGGGATTTCTGACCAACAAAACGTTTAAATCCGTCGAAAACCGGAAGTTGAAAAAAGTTTCGATTACAATACTTTCTTCTATTGAAGATAGAAGAAAGTAAAAAAGATTTTTAAGAAAAATAAGACATAAATTAACGAAAATTATGTTGCTCACAATATAGAATTAATAAGTATTTTAATATAAAAAATAAAAGTAATCGTGAGTAAGACATACTAATATAGAACAAGTAATATAAAAATTTTGTTTTTAAAGTCAATTCCTACTTGGGTCATCAAAGAAAAATTTAATATAATCCCTTAAGCTAATATTAGTTTTTGTTGCATTAAAATATATCAATTTGTTGATTTTCTATAAGCATGTAGGTTTACAATTTAACTCTATGGGAATTTGGCGAAATATTAGAGATATCTCCAAGTTGGCGTTACTTTTTACGACTCATTTTGGCCGCCAAATTTGGCGATATGTCGCCAAGTTGGTGACAAACTTGGCGGTATGTGGCGACAGAACAGGGTCCCCCCTATGGTAACACCTTATTGAAAATACTGTCATCGATCTTCAATAACCAATGGCCGCCATTTTGCTTTACATGCAAAACTAAAATTAATTAATTAAAATTTAATTAATTAATTAATAATTGAAAAAACTGTATTAACATCAATTGTCATCCAATACAAGTTTTAAAAAAATTATTTCAACTTGATAGAATGAATAATGAGTATTTTATTAACGATTGAAAATTTGAACAAGATATATAAATATATAAATATATAAATAAATAAATATAGGGAGAGTGTGAACTAACAGTAGGAATGGAAAAATATACATCTATGGTAACTTTAAAAGTTCCAGAGGCCATGAATTAACGTAATTTGTCATCAGAGTTAATTGACTCTCCCCTCTTCGGGATGTTGCTGTAATTACGCCATCAATTTTGACATATTTCAAAGATACTTCCTGCCCATCTTAACCCCTTTAGCCGCTAAATAATTCAATCTTTCTTAAATGAAACGAAGTAACATGTAGTTCCAGTCAATTCAGTAAAAGAAACGAGATAGGAGGAGTTTGAAATCAAGAGATATATATTATAAATTTAATAAGAAAATTAGTAATTTATTCTGTAACAACAAAAAAAAAATAATTGTATTCTTTTAAAATAGGTTTTCACAATAAAAGAAGAATTTAAAAAAAATGCAGTGTATTTAGTTTAATCCACAGATTTTTAGAAATTTAATTTTTTGCGTGTCATTCTATAAGAAATTTGTGGACTCATTGGTTTAGTGCTTTAATAGCTCTTAACCAATAACATATATTACAAATCTCTAAATTTCCTTATGATTTGTTAATGGTATTCTAAACAAATATACTAAAATATATATAATAAAGCACACCTACATATAAAAAACTTTCCAGAATAATAGACACCTCCATTTTTTTTAGCCATTTCTCAATACCCAAAGCCGTAATTTTATTGGTTTGTACATCTAAATACAACATAAATTTCTCTATCCCGAGATTTACAGTATTTAGAACGCTGTACGCTGAAAAAAAAGAACTCCTTTTATTTTACAGAAAACTTATTACGATGTACACTAAAACTGTGAAAAATAGAGAAAATTATAAAAAAAAATCTTTATTACATTGGCCTCTTCCTGCGGAGTACTTCCAAATTCAAGGAGGACATGCTTGACATACTCAAAAACATGAACAAAAAATTTGGTTCAATTCTATGCATAACTTAATACACTTTTCAATGGTACAATTATGAAAATGGCGCAAAAATTGTTATTACACTACCCCTTTCAGGTGGATTTTTTCCAAATTCAGAGAGGACTTGCTCGCGATTGCCAAAAACATACAAAAAAAAAAATTGGTTCAGTTCTATGCATAATTTCATACACTTTTTGATGGTACAATGGCGACGGACGGACAGAAATACATTTATTATAAACATGTTTTTATGATCTCTGACCCATAAAACGTGTAAATATGGGGAAAACTGGAATGAAAAAATAATTTCGATTATAATACTTTCTTCTATAGCAGGAAGAAGAAAGTAAAAAATATAAAAAGACGAGTTTCTTTTGTTGTGTTGTATATGATCTACACGTTCAGCGACGGGCACTTCGCATCCAACTAACCTAATATTTGCAAGTAGCTTACGTTACAACTGAATATGAAAAAATACATGTTTAATTTCTAAATAAACTGCTAAATGCGAATATTACTCGCGCTGAGTACGGTGCTGTATGTACGGAACCCTCTCAGCGCGAGTAATATTTATTGTACAATAAATATATGAATTATTAACTGTATAAAACAAATCGTTGCTAAAAGAATAATAAGACTTTTCAAAAAACTATACAGCTGGGGTTGGGTATAGATGTATCTGTATACCAGAAAAGTGATTAACATAAAAGTTCAAAGAGATATGAATCCTAAATAATAGCAAATATTGCTATTCTGTATAACTCTTTTTTTTAATCTTATCCTAATCTGTTCATGATGAAATCAATTCGGTACTGACGATAAAAGTAATGCATATTTAGAATTTCATTTGGCATTTCATGCAACTAAATTCAGCGTAGTAATAATCTTTTCTTTTTACAGTGTAGCTAATACAAAACCCTTGTTCAAAGTTTAAATTTGGCATTGTGCTAAGCGCGCTTCTAAAGGAGCTCGCAAAGTTGCACCGCCGCCTTGGTCATTGCCGCATTTTTCCAGAGAGGTCATTAATTAACTTTTGAAGACACGGGAGATGTATTGAGAGATCCACTCAATGCAAACTAGTCGCGAATCTCATAGTATTTATGTAATTAAATCTAAGTAAATTAGTCTGTTTTTAACACTTTGAAGTTTATTGCTTTTATACTGCTACTGGGCATTGCATTACACAAATATACCAGTAAAAGTTGTTATCTAGGATTTAAAAGACGAAGGCGTATAGAGTACGCCGCCCCTGTCATTATGTATGTCCAAACCGTCCGCGTCTTTAAGAGTTTGATGGCCTGTGTGGAGCAAGATCGCCTGATCAGAGATCCAGCTTAGACTTATTTATGCTCCACCCGGGGGTCTTCCCGAAACGCAGGGACTCGCAGGCAAAAACCCAGTCTATCCAAAAGGGAAGGCACCTATATTTCATAAAACATAAGGAAAAGAAAAAACTTGTTCAAATTAATTTACAAACTGTGGCCTAAGAGAGTCTGCAAATAGTCCGACAAGGGACAGCATAATCAATAGTTCTTGAAAGTCGTAAACAATTTTAGGGTAAAAATCGAAAAAGAAAATACAATTATATTCTGAGTTCAAGGATAACAAGCTAAAATCAGTGGCTTACAATTAATATTCTCTGTGTCAAAAGAATGTACAATTTCTGCACACGGACTGTTTGCCAGTAGATTAATTAACAACAGATTGATATTTTAATTTTGCTATAAGTACTTTTAAATGCCAAAAGATTTAATCTACACAATTGATGGGCCATCATTATACTAAATATTAGTGCAATAAATAAATTCAGTATTTAGTTTCAATCTGTACAAGTTTAGACGCACTATTTTTAATACTAGTAAATAGACACTATTTTCGAATGCGAACATTATGAACACGATTTTTGAATGTGAAGAATATTAACACAATTTTTAATACAAATATTTTACAACAATTTTGGAAGTAGATTTAAAAACACAATTTCTGAGTGCTAACTTTTAACATTTAATTTGCTAAATGCAAATAGTAATTCAAAAAATTTAAGGGTTGATATATCGGCTAATTACCAATGATTTTTTTCGAAAATCATTATCAATAATTCTTTTATACTTCTGCTACGATAGGTACCCCCAGCGCTCCTCAACACCTTTGCTGAATGTCCGCAAATGGAAATTTGTGTGTATCGGGAAAATGCGCTTTCCCCCAAAACTATATGACCAAGGGCAGGGTTGGCGAACCTTTTTATAGTCGCGTGCCAACTTTTTTTCAAAAAATATTTTACATGACCTTGACGTGCCAACTATAAAACAAATTTAGTGGATTGAAAAATAATGAATCAAAACTACTTGAAAATTACTTATTAAGATTTTTTCTAATATGGGTAACATACATGTAAGTATTACATTGCAATCTAATAATTATAGAAACACTTAAAATTTAGAAATTAATTTAAAAAATAATGTGATTAATTGTGTTGTATCTTGGATGAAAAATAATTAATATCATTTTAATGATCAGTTTATTTTAACCTAATGCAAACTAAAATGGATTTATCTGACAACTGCAGTCTATTTTATTTTTTATTTTATTAATTTGAGAAAATAATGACTCACAAGTATAAATAGTTGTAAAAATTAAAATGAAAAAAAGGCAGTTTATATATAAGTAGTCCTCAAATTTATTTTCAAGTTGCCATAATTTACCATCGGTATTTTTATTAATACATATAATTATCTTTCCTTTTTGGTAGTTTTTAAATATTTTCTTTGATAAATTTTCGAACCATATTGAATAAGATTAAAATTCTTCAATTTCCAAATAATCGAATTTAGAATCAAATGAGGTCGTCTAAGTTCATGTATTTTGTGTAAAATCACTGTATCCTGATTTAGAGATATAATCAACGCCGCGCCGTGCCAAAATTATTCTTTCGCGTGCCAAAAGTGGCACGCGTGCGATAGGTTCGCCGACCCTGACCTAGGGTAATTGCTATAATTTTCCTGCAAGTTTTAGATCAACATCTACTACTTCTAATATTTTCTAGCCCCACCAGTGGCCGAGAGGTTCTGCTCTCGAAGCTGGTAGACGGGAGGTGCTGGGTTCGATCCCAATCGCGCCCGTCGGTCTAATCGTTCGGAGTTTTCGTGGTTTTCTTCGAGCCGTGGATCTTCCATGCGTTAATACGGATTAGGTTCCCTTAGAAAGACCCCCACGGAGGGCACCCCCCCCCCCGGGCCTATATCCCTCGTGTAGATAATTGGCCGTCAAAAATCAACCCAACCCAACTCTAATATTTTCATTGTTTTAGCTTCAGTAGATTCGGTAAAAGAGGGTAGGGGCATATTTTTTCACTACATTCTTGACGATATCTCATAAAGTATAATACCTAAAATTAAAAGAAATCTATTTTTGAGTTCAGTTCCGAAAGCTTTCACACGATATACAAAGAAATCATGTTTTTTTAAGTAACTTAATTAACCTTTAATTAACCCCTCTACATTTTTCCTAAATATATTTGTGAATGTTTAAGAGTCTGTAAATATGTAAGTCAATAGTCTTTATTAATTCATCCAATTTCAACTTTCCATGTCCCATAGTTTACGAGTAAAATTGTTGTGTCAGACAGACAGACAAGGAGGGATCTCAGAATGGTTTTGTTTTTACATTTTAAGTACGGAACCCTAAGTATTCAACCAAATTTGGTGAAAATTACATGAATGCAATTCAAGTGTATCATCGTTCAATAAAAAAAATCGCATGAATCGGTAGCATAGTTGCGGGGTAATAGGTCAAATACATAAAAAAATACGTACTCTTCGAATTGAGAATACACTCTTTTTTTAAGTAGTATAATTATTCCAGGAAACTGGATAAGAATATTCAATTATTGCGTATATCAATTATTGTGTATCCAGTGGTAAATAGCTGAATATTTAACTGTTTTTAAGTACCATGAGTGATTGTTTATTCATATTCTGTTTTACTTTTAGTATTTTCATCATGCTTACAGCAATTCGCCTCTAAACATGATTTACATTTGACTTTACATAATACAACTCATTTTATACTCCAAAATGTCATTCTTTTTAAGAAATTCATTTATTAATACTTTCCAACAAACTGGAAGAAATAAGAGTATGATTTAAATATGATTTGATACTTCATGCAAGAAGATTTTTAGCACACTACGTACAAATTTCTTTCGCATTAAACTTTTAATTTTCTTTGAAATTACTATTCAAGTCACTTTATGTTGTATTATTGTAGCTATAGAATTCTTAAAATACCTTTTTAAAATATTCATAAACTCCAGTATCAAGTATTTCAAAATTGCTGAATAAAAGAAATCTTGTGTTAGCTCGAAGCTAAAATGCACTTTACAAATTTTGAGTACAGAAATTTCCTATTTAGAATAGCTTGCATATGCTTACTTGCATTTTGAAGGGGATACCTGGTTTAGAATATGTCTAAATATATAAATATATATTGCATTTCTATTCATGCAATGCATATTATAATTCTTAAATCTGACCAAGATGTACAATATATATATATATGCCATATGATTTTTAAGAACAAGTGGTTAATTATTCAGTTTAGCTTAGGAATAACGCTTTTATTATTTTATTCACATTTATTTAAAAACTATTTCTAAGCTTACGTTAATTTATTGACAGGTGAAATTTACGATTGCACAAAGAAACATTATTCCAGGCATATTTTCCAGATATCTTTAAAAGACACGTATCGACAAGCAAGTACATTGCTCACTGAGACATTCTTGACGATATTTAAGCATATCATAAGAAAAACTATTAACTAACAATAAACAATCAAGAATAATAAAAAAACCGTTATGTAGATAATAATCAAAGAGCATTAAATTTATTTAATCTTAATTGAAAGTACCGTAAAATATTTTTTAGTTGCTCTTTAGAAATATAATATCTTTATTGGTATTACAAAAATATAAACTTAAATGTATAAAATATTTAACACACATATATAAATATATATATAGTACAATAAATTTTATTTAATTTGTATAGGAGACAGTTTTGGGAGATGTTTGATGTACCAAGTTTATTTTAATATTTTATAAGTTCTCACACTCTATTAAAAACATATATGAAAGCGAAAATGTTACCTTCGTGAGCTTTATATAAAATTACAGATTAAATGTTGTTTTTTCATTAGTTCTAGTAGTTCTCTTGAAACAATATATCAGTTGTTAATAAAATTTAACTTTTTAACAAAAATAAAAGAAAAAATATTTATATTCGTATTATAACTTTTACAGATAATCGGACGATCCTTATTTTGTTTCAAATAAAACCACTAAATTTCTCGGAATTTAACATATTACTACCGTCATCTAGAAACGTCGTGCATTCGCCATTGGCGATGAAGGAAACTTTCAATTTCCACTTTCGATTAAACGGTGAACTTCGGAACTTCCCTACCGAGATTTTTTTTTTCTCGACGAGTAAAAAACATCGTGACTCGAAAATCGAGTGTAAAACTCCGAAATACAAAATTATCATTAATTCTACTGAACTTTACTGTTTTAATGTATTACTATATAATAATTATGTTAAAAATATTACCTTGCTGCACATGTTGCTTCGATCACAGTCATTGTTTTTTTTTATATCACTAAGGGGCTCGGCCCCATACGAGCTACGCTCGCCAACCCCTGTCCAGACACCGCAAACTCTAAATGCACGCTAATGTGATCGGCTTTAAAAATATTTCGAAAGATTGAATTATAATTTAAAAAACAGTGGCGATCTCCCTATAAACGGATTTTGATTCATTTCTCTTTGATTGGGGAAATTTTAACGCCAAATCCGCTGCGGTACTACTTGATTATCCCGTCGACTAATTTCGCCAAATTATATAAATCGCCAAACCACTCGCCAAATTATACAAATTGACATAATTTTAATTTAAAATAACGAAAGAACAGTTAAATTAGTACAACATTAATAAAAATACAAATAAAACGTCGAAATAAAAATAACTTGATGACGTAGACACGTGTAACAACTTTTCAAAATAAGCTAATATAAACGGAATTAAGTAAACAGAATCTTTGTCTCCCGGTATTTTTTAATAAAGCGAAAAGAAAGTTCTTTTAAATGAGACATTTTAAATTAATCGTTTTTAATCTGACGTAATTTTGACCAAACTATTCTTTCTCTTTTTAATATTCACGTGAAAATACTTGTGTTAGAAATAAAATATTATTTGCGCTTTCCTAAGAAAACAAGTAATGTAAAAATTTTGTTTTTAAAGTCAATTTCTACTTAGGCCATCAAAGAAAAATTTAATATAATCCCTTAAGCTAATATTAGTTTTTGTTGCATTAAAATATCTCAATTTGTTGATTTTCTATAAGCAAGTAGGTTTACAATGGAACTCTATGGGAATTTGGCGAAATATTAGAGCTATCGCCAAGTTGGCATCACTTTTGGCGACTCATTTTGACCGCCAAATTTGGCGATATATCGCCAAGTTGGCGAGAAACTTGGCGGTATTTCGCGACAGAACAGGGTCTCCCCTATGGTAACTCCTTATTGAAAATACTTTCATTGAAGTTCAATAACCAATGACCGCCATTTTGTTTCCCATGCAAAACTAAAATTAATTAATTAATATTTAATTAATTAATTAATATTTGAAAAAACTGTATTAACATCATTTGTCATCCAGTACAAGTTTAAAAAAATTTATTTCAACTTGATAGGATGAATAATGAGTATTTTATTAACGATTGAAAATTTGAACAAGATAAATATAAATAAATATAAATAAATAAATGTAGGGAGAGTGTGAGCTAATAGTAGGAATTGAAATAGTTGAAAAGTATCCTCTCAAAATATCAAATAAATGTCTAGTGCAGTTTGTAAATTTAAACCGTTTTGCAATATTATTTTGTGTTCATTTTATGTAATAACTGTAATGTGACGTAAATATGACGTAATTTCTCCTATTTAAGACTTCTAACGCATGTTAATAAATTTATTATTTTACAAATTCCTTTCTCTCTTAAAATTCATGTGTAATTATAGTTTTTATGACGTAATTTTTAATAAGTTCCTGCTTTTTGTACATAATTATTTAATTCTAATTCCAAAAGTTTTTTTCTGTTTATAATAGTCACGTGTAAATAAATTTTTATTTTATTACACGTATATATATATATATATTTTTTTTTTTCTTTAAGCAAACGTTATTGTTTCCGCTGTTTATACAGTTGGTAACAGTTTAAATTAATATCACTTTCTAAAATCTGTAAAATTATCTCTCGAAATGCTGAAAATTTGAATTTAAAATAGATATAAAACCTCGAAAAATGAGTCAAATTTAAAAAAAAAAAAATCAATTCTGCACACCGGGAAATTATAACGTATAAAATGAACTAAAAATTATTAAATTCCGATGTATAGTTTTTGCTACTATAAAACTTTTTTAGTGGAACGATTTTGTCCAACTTTAGCATTAAATATTTCTTAAAATAATTCTTCGATTTGAAAACTGTCTGCATCAGCGTGTTTATCAAACATTTCTGTATAACACTACCGATTTTCATATATTTGTATGTATTATTTTTCTTAATATTAACGAAGAAAGACCTCCGGTCACAAAAAATTCAAAACCGGCGGCGGTGACAGCGGTAGTTACTTTTTTTTAGAATAGAGAGATTTAAAATGGATAAAAAGCAAATACAAAGTTTGCGATCATAACATTTGATATTTGTATTTTTCTATTCATATAACACTAAAATGTTGCATTCAGAAAGATATTCATTACTTTATGAATAAGAACTGTATTTACAAATGCAATAAAGATCTTATTTTCACCATCAATAGAGTAAGAATAGCAAGATTACACTGTAAAATAAAATCTGTCAAATTGACAGGAAAAAACTGTCAATTTTGGCGCCAGTGGAAAATCGTTTAATTTACAGAAAAAGCTGTAATTTTTTTTAAACAGTTTTTTCTGTAGAAAATACAGATTTTTTCTGCAAAAATTACGAAATTCAGTTTCTTTTACAGAAAAAAACTGTGTTTCTTCAAAACAGTTTTTTTCTGTAAAAAATACAATTTTTTTTACTGTAAAAATTACAGATTTTTTTTTACAGTGTAGTCTACGAAATGTAAATTATAATATTCAGTTTAGTTCATCCAGATATTTGGTAACCCTTTATCTACTGATGGTAATTATAAGTGCCATTAAAATAAAGTGTTATAAAATTGATTTAATACATCGATTAGTAGTAATACAGTTTAGAATGAGTTATAGATGCATCACTTTATCCTGTTCCAAAAGCATTATGGGTTACACAAAAAAATTATTTTTAAAAGAATGATTAATTTTGCCTTTGCATTTTTTCAGCTTTCTGGGTGTTGGGGAGGGGGTTAGGGAATTTTACAGTTCGAAAATATTTCTATATTTCTATTCTAAGAACATCATATTTGTACATTTCCTAATTCTACAAAATACTAAGAAAAATATTTAAAATAACAGATTTGAGTGGGGTTATAAATATTGCACAAAATCCCTATAAATTCAAATTTATTTAATCCTTCTAAATCCACCAATCCTTCTAAAATCCTTCTAAAATTTATTAAATGGTTATGTAAATCTGTAGTTTTAAAAATTCACGAAAAATGTATTACAAGATAAAATTTTCATGAATTCATTATCCAGTGCATAAAGGGTTAATATTTATTTTTATTCAATTTAATTTTATTTTAAGTACAAACTAAATCCTCATATCATTTCATCGCACACGTGAATTCTACGCTAAAGTAAATATGTCAGATAATTAATGCATATTTATTAATTTTAATATTAATATTTATAATTTTCATTTAATTAGGAGAATTCTGAGAAAATATATACTTACAAATATTTTTAGAGCATTTTATATTGTATTTAAGATTTATTAGTACTAAACAAAGGTAGTACTATGTCAAACGTATTTTTCAGTGACACTTCACAATAACACGCATTCCATCTTAATGATAATCTCCAATATTTTTAATTAATTCATATTTATATTGTTGTTTTTCGCTCGTAATTGTTGTCGCTTAAATTATAATCAAAGTATTTATGTAAATGTGTTAGAATATTCGTCATAAATCCGAAAATGTAAAGTGGGACACAGTTGGAAAGAAAAGTATATTCAAATAAACCATAATACATTTTAATAATATAGGTTCGAAATATACAGCGGCATTACAGGGAAATTAATCCGTAGCTAGCGACAGAGGGATGATTGCGTTACGATGTGATGTGTATTACAATTTGGTAGCAGGAGGGTACTGAAGGAATGATAAAAAAATCACAGCCGCACCTTTTTTTAATCTTTTATTGGCGCTCTGATTTTGGCGATATTTAAGGAATCACGAAATATCCGTTACATTGTAACCTATGGATAATTTACAGAAAGACGTAGTCAATATAACCAGGGCTTAATTTCTAACAAAAAAAGTACCGGAGCCCAAATATTTGGCTGCACCGGTACAACAACAGTATCCCCCCCCCCCCCACTGTCACTCCAATCTGCATATTTATGTTTCGTACATTATTTGCAAAATTTAAAGCATCTTTTTCTTTGTCAAAATAAAAATTTTAAATATCAGCATATACTTAGCTGTCAACTATTCCACTTTTTAGTTATCACTCCTTCTGAATAGTAATCTTTGCCTAATTTTAAAGTTTAAAGTTTTAATTGCAGTATTCTGCGATTAAATATGGTAAGGATTATGATTAGGAAATAGTGTTAGCACAAAAAAGGGATAGTTCGCAGCTATGCATTTTTAAGAAAAAATGAATGAAATTTACAGAAATTAATATTTATATGCTGAAGAATGAAAAAATAT
The DNA here is from genome assembly GCA_963932465.1 of Maratus speciosus. Lineage (NCBI taxonomy): Eukaryota > Metazoa > Arthropoda > Arachnida > Araneae > Salticidae > Maratus > Maratus speciosus. Next base: position 444,309 of record CAWVRF010000827.1, on the reverse strand, counting down.
CCTATGAAGGGTGACTATCTTAAACTATAATCTATTCCTTCCGCATAAAAATCTTTTGTAGTGAGCCCCTGAAAATCAGATTAAATTAAAAATTTGACACCATTATCGGAAAGAATCGAAGCTTTTATAGAAAAAGGGAAAACACTGATCGATTGCTTTCTATCAGAATAACAATACATGGTAATTATATCTACTTACAAATGAAAGTGACTTCGTAAATGTACAGAGCAGAGCCTTAACATGGGTACCGTTCATGATACAAAATAAATAGAAAAATCACTAATGTGATTTTTATACTCGTACGCAAAGAAGAAAAAAAACCTTAAACAAACAAAACTCTGATGCTCGTTGGCTAAAACAGAAAATATTCTTTTCAGGTTAGATGTCTAAAAAAAACAGCCAATAAAAAATTATCCTGCTGTAACAAAAGAAAATCGAACTGAAAGCAAATTCATTGTTCAGTATCTTGAGTGGCGCAGCATCAACACGTCGCCGACATAAGTTTGAAATACAAAAACACGATTTCTGTTTTCCTTTCATTCTGATCAAAATAGCACTAAAATGATTTGAAATAGAATATAATACGTAATTTTAAAGGAGGAAATTTTTTTTTTTTCTATACATAAATAAATAAAATTTTAAATATAATACAGATTGAGCTCGAGTCAGTCCAAGCCCAAACACTGATGTAAAAATCGAGTCCGTTTTATCTCCATCTCCTATGTGTGCGAAACATTACATTACATATAGTAAGTGTTTTAGTAAAAAAGAATATAAAAAGCTTGGAGATGGGGAGGAAAGGAAAAGGTAATTTAGGCTTCGGTTTTTCGGAAGCACTATTGCACTGGGCTCCGGAGCCCTGTATTTATGAGCTCCGGTGAATTCCGACCAATGTTTAAATATTTATCGAAAACTGAGAAGTACCGGAGCCGGGCTCCGGTGGGCTCCGGCGCAAATTAAGCCCTGAATATAACTTTACATCTGTCAAAGAAATTTCTTTCACAAGAATCTTTACAAAACCCGCGAGATGCGAATAAATAGACAAAATAATAAGTACAGGCTACATTTCGTCATTATAATTGTTAAAGGAATAAAATATAAATAAAAATTATAGCAAAGTTTAAAAGAGGAAGTGCATCCGTTATCTTTTTACTCATACAAATGTGGTTGATTTTATGTGCAAGCGAAATAATTAGAATGTTAGAATTGCGTGAGGGAGAGTTTTTTAAAGCTAGAAAAGGATAAATTACTTCTATCATTTATTTTGAATAGGTAAAATTATAGTTTAAATAAAATTTAATACAATGCATTCAATGAATTATAGAAAGGAATGTTTAATAAAGTAAAATAATTTAATTTAAAAAATATGTGGTTTCACATCACATATACTGATTTATTGAGTTACATTTACATTTCCAATTCAATGTTACACATGTAATATTAATTAAATAATTATAGTAACAAACGTGTGTGTATAATAAGTAGACAAGAAGATATATGTTAAATTGTGGTCATAAAAAAGAAAATAATTGAATTATATGTTGCCAGAAACTAAAAATTACAAAGCATTTGTTGAATTATTTTGCAATGTTGTAATTTTATCTTCCGTGTTGGGGGTTGGGGATATGGATCAATCTATTCTACCACACAAATTTTCTTTTATGTAAAATTTCTTAAAGCTTTTGGACAATCAGTTCCCTAATTCCCCTCACTATAGTTAAGGCTGCTAGTCACTCAGCTTCAGAATTTCCCCCGCTAATTAAGGAGAAAAAAAATGAGTTAAAAATATTAATTGTCTTAAGAGATATTTTAAATATATGAATGCATTCTATGCCCATAGGCTTAGCATTAGCTTGCGGAATTCAGAGGCTGAGTGACTAGGAGCCTTAAGTCTATGGATGAAGAATGCGCTCTCGTACTTAACCCTTTATCTTCTGACGTTACTTTTAAATACATTAAAATAAATTGTTATAAAATTCATTTAATACATCAATTAGTAATACAGTTTAGAATTAGTTACAGATAAATTACTTTATCTTGTTCCAAAAGCATTGTTGGTTACACAAAATAAAAATATTTCTAAAAAGATGATTTATTTCGCCTTTGCATCTTTTAAGCTTTCTTGGCGTTGTGGGGAGGGATTTTTCAATTCCGAAATATTTCTATATTTCTAATGTAAGAACATTGGTACATATTTGTACATTTCCTAATTTTACAAAATACTCAGAAAAATATTTAAAATAAAAGATTTGAGTGGGGTTATATATATTGCAAAAAATCCCTATAAATTCAAATTTAATTAATCCTTCAAAATCCTTCAATCATTCTGCAATCCTTCTAAAACTTATTAAATGATTATATAGATCTTCTAATGCAGTTTAAACAATTCACGAAAAATGCTTTAGAAGATAAAATTTTCATGAATTCATAATTCAGTACATAAAGGGTTAAAATATCTCTTCAGAAAATTTATATTTTTGACTATTTTTGTGTTAACAGATGTTTCTTTTTTTCTCAAATTTCATTATATTTTTTAAATCTCTGCTTAATTTAATATTTTGTGTGTCAATAGCTTACGAACTGTGAGGAAGTGTTTATATTTTCACATAAAGTTAAGTATAGGAGGCATCCTCACAATCTTTTGACTTTTCTATATTTTTCTGTCCCTAAATAATAATTTTTATTTTAGTACATATTCTTGGGTTTTTTTTTCTTATACTGGAAAACATCTCATTGCATGACTTCATAGCACTATTAACGAAACTAATAAGTTTTGGACGATGTTGGGGGTCCAAATATACCACGAAATTCCTATACCGTCCCGTGTACCAGATGCTAATTTTTAAGTTTGGAGCTGTCGGTGTAAAATTGTTTCAATAAAATTTATTCAGTGTAATTTTTTTCCGAAACTGGGACCATTGTTTTAGATAAATATGTAGCAAAAAATTAACCTGCACACATTATTAGAGTTGTTATTATTTTTTTAACTCTGTCCCTGGGTTTTAGATTCCTTACCGTCCCTTTTGTTACATTTATACAGAAAATCACTTCAGATGCAGCCACAGAATTTTTTTAAACATTTTTCTCGTGCAGAAGTAAGCTAGAGAAAGAATGGCTAATATTTTCTTGACAGGAAATTTACTGCAGAATTTAAATCAGTATTTAAATATCAATGTCAAGCATCGTGGCTTTATTGGTAGTCTTACCGTCCCAAAGGTTTATTCCTGCACTTTTCGAGGTAAATTATTATTATTTTTTTTTAATTTAATCCAATGTAAATAACTGTTTCAAAAAATCAGTGAACATTGTGGATATCACTTAGTCTTAATATGACTTTCCTAAAAATAGGCGGTAATTTTCCTTACCGTCCCATCCTTAACATCCCTTTCTTTTCTTTAACGTCCTTTTTTTCCCTTGCCGTCCCTTCTTTAACACTGTTAAGACTATGTTATGCCAAAATTTTGTACTACAAATGGTACATTGTTATTATTTCTTATTTGAATACCGTGTGGGTACTATGCAAATTCATTATAAGTAAAAATTTAGAAGAAAATAAAAAATTATAGCGGTAAAATGGTAAGTAAAATTAAACTCGCAAGTTTAAGTTAAACCTCAGTTAAATTAAAAACAATTTCGCAGCTGTTCATCTTTAATTTATCTTGAATCATTAAGGCATTCGTCTATAAGTTTAAAATGTTATTTTTGTAAGTTTCGTTTCACCAGATTTCTATTTCTGAAAAGTCAAAAGATTGTGAGAATGCCCCATATATGTGAGAAAAATTTTGGCAAATTAGAAAAAAAGAGGCATCTATTAAGAAGAGTACATAGGAGAAAATATTAAAAATATTTATTTCTTAAGGATATATTTTAAAAGTAGAAATTAATCACACACCCTTAGACTTAATATTATCTAGGAGAATTCGTTCATTATCTAACAGCCTTAACAGAAGCTGTTACAGCTGAATAAGAGAGTTCAGTCTTTCACTGAATCTTCCTATGGCACATCTATTATCAGAGATACGCATTTCGAATCCTTCTTTTTCCTGTTTCTGGCAACATGATAAAAACTTTCTCTGTAGTTGGTAAATAACAAGTTCGAAAAAGTAATGCGTCTGCGTTTTTTTCAGATGAATTTTTTCTAACTGATGGTAGTTGAGTGGAGAGAACATAAAAATTATTTTGTAAATTTTCATGAGAATTTTTAAAATGAGTTGGAGTTTTTGCAATGAAGGTGGGAACCTTCATAGTAGAATCAACTGAATGTGAGTACTGTTTTCATGTCAACATAGTCTTTATTCATCACTAGTACGGTATATATTTGTTACAAAAAAGATATCCCCATTCACCTAAAGGTATAACTTTTCGCTTATGCGTAAAATTCCGTAGTGATGCGGCCATGATGATCAATGATAATAATAACGTCTTCCTTCCACTAGAGAATTATTTGTAAGAAATTTAATTACTGAATATTAATTAAAATATAGAGATTGATTCTTAATTCACAGTGCATTTGTGCATATTTGAAATGGTAGCGTGATATTTAATTTCGCTCTTCTTTAACGAGGATTATCCGTCGGATCCAAAAATATCATTATTGTATGAAGATACATAATATTAATGTAGAAGGAAAAAAAATTCACTTACCAGTTTTTCAGTATGATAATGATACCTCCAAATAAGTTCAAAAAAGAAAAGTGCACATGTTGTTCGTGAATTACTTAAAAATTAATAATCAGGTTTGTTAGTACATTTTCTCAAATTTTCATACTTTGTGAATAAAATGAAATTTATTCAAGAATTGATTTTACTGTTTATTAATTTGTTATCTAATTTGTTTTTATTTAATATTTTTATGATTATATTTGATTAATTTATATGCAGAATTAAATGCTAGGAAGCTTAAAAATATCAATTTAATTTCATATTTAATAATGAGCTCAAGAAGTGTGCTCTGTACCGTAGCTATGTATTTTTACAACGCTACTATACAATTAGTAAATTATTATTATGATTATTTAAAATTATTTCTTTAAAATCACTATTCCAAATTATTTATTCTTGTTAATTCAAAATATTATTAATATATTATCTTTTATTACTAACCGCAAAATCTTATTTATAATTATCAGTCCTAATTCAATAAATGTTTTTCAAAGTAAGGCCCTATTTACTAAAATACATAATATATATACAAAAGTATTTGACACCAACAGAAAGTATGGTTTAAATAGAATATTTACCTTGTTTTAAAATATTGGAGTTATATAAATCAGAGAAATGTTGTAATAAAGTTTAAATACATTTTATTATCATATAAAAAGAAAAGAAAATCACAAATTTTAATAATCTATATTACAGTGGTTATTAGAATAAAGTATGTTTTAAAGAAAACAATGTTATTTTTCTTATCTGAAAACTAAACGACAACGAAAAATGATTTTTCAAATATAAATACAAAAAGAACGTAATGAAATAGGCAGGTAAAGGTTTTTGTAATTTTTCTATATATATTCTTTAACTAAGATATTCATAATTCTAAAATTTCCATGATCTCATTTGCATTAAAATATCATAAATCGTAAAAGTATAGAGAACTATTTTTTTACGTGTATATCTATTACTTCAAGAGTAAATAAAATGTTTATTTATTAAACTTTACGAAATAAAAAACACTCATATTTAATTCAGAAATTCACACTGTGAGAAAAATGCATAGCATACTTCTAAATCTTTAATAAAGTACATATAGAATACGCATACACTTCTTATATTCAGTTACTAAAATTGATCTGAACATAACATAGACTTTATTTGAATGTCTGTTTATAAATAACCCAGGAAAATGACTTCCAGAAGAATTGATATATTCCAAAGAATTAATAAATTAAAATATATTTCAGAACCTACAAGAAAAAAAAATAACAGAAATGGAAGATAATATACGCAAAAATATTTTGAAGGAAAATATCCAAAACCACTTTTATAAGGCAAGGAAATCAAATATCAAATGTACATTAAAATATTTTTAGCTTTTGGCTCTTTGAAATAACTTCAATGCAAATGATTTTATAAAAAAAAATTGATTTGTAAAAAAAAATACACATAAATTACTACAAATTTTTCTGTGACAATATATAAAGTTAAACATAAAAATGTGTAATACCCCATATAGCACATTTGCCTCCCAGGGATATCCTGGGGAGTATTGACAATCCACTATCCTCATCCCCAAGGCATCCCTGAGGATGCTGAAAATTGTCATCAGGAGGTCCTCAGGAACCGTAAATGTCCGCCTTATAGCATCCTGGAGAGCTCCCCAGGACCTCCCTAACGTTCCTCCCAAGGAGGATCTGAGGAAGATTTGAGGATTTGAAATTGGGAGGACTTTAGGAGACTTCAAGGTCACACAAGTGTATGCTTTAAAACCCTCCTCAGGAAGTGTATGGGAAGCAATTTAGGAGGAATTTGGGATATTTCAAGGTCATAAAAACTCCCCGGGAAGTTTATGGGATGTATCACAGGGAAGATTTTGGGATACTTCAAGGTTATAAACCTGCGAATCGTTCACAGGAGGATTTCAGGATGAATATGGGAGGCAGCAAAGAAGAAATTTGGAATACTTAATTGTGGTAGGCTAATATAAGCCTATCTGCAATTAAATATAGTATGCAAGATTTAAAAAAAAAACTCTTTTAAAAGTGCAAAAAAAGATGTGCTACTTTGGGCTAGGAAAAGTTTTTTCAAACGGTCTTATGCATTTTTTATTTAATTTTTTTTTTTTTTTACTTTAATGTATTGTTATTGCAGAATAACAAATTTAACACAAAAAAGTTTTTATTTTACATTTTGAGGAAGGAGAAGGTTATATATTACATTATATGCATTTTTTTAAACTGAATTTTCAGTCTTGCATATTTCTCAGAGCTCACTGTAATAGAAAATTTCTGTATAAGAAAAAAGGGTAATTTATTTAGAAAGAAATACAGGATGTTACACTCTTTATAATGTTAAAACTTTCAGTTGACTAACCTTGTTGCTTAAAAAAGAAAAATTTAATTAAAAAAACCCTCACTTTCAGGAAGATTTTTTGTGTTTGTTTTCTTTTTATTCTAATTATGCCAGAGGCAGAGTGGCATCACCCAATTTTAGTTGCCAGTACAGCAAGCTTGTATAACACACATATCAAAACTAAATGTGAAACACAAATATCAAACTAAATGCTAAAATTTTTGCATATTTTATCAGAATTGATTTAATAGAATCGGAACATAAATTAATTGCAATACACTACCTAATCCCGCCTTGAAAATCTAGAGAAGTTGCCCTTTAAAAAAAGCACTACAATACTTTCTAAAGGGATGTTTTTGTTTTGATGGCAAATTTACTTACCATCATATACTAATATTCCTTTGTATCTGACAAACTGACACCCCTCCATGCACACAAAATTAGCTACTTTCACCGATCTGGTTTTAAATCTTGCATATGTTCATACAATTTCAGAAAACATTAAAACACATAATTAGTAATTAGCATATTAAGATCTGTACTAGAGTGTCGTAGTATATTTTTAGGAATTCCATTAAAAATTACTTCCCTTTGCACCTCCTTTATGTCCTAGTGAAAACTTGGTACACAATGCTGCATTACAATCAAAACATAATGCAATTTTAAAACAAAATTTAAGTTTTGCTTTCAAGTTTTCTAGAAATGTTATTTTCTGCTATAAAATACTATACCAGCTTCTGCAAATCCTTTAAAAAAAGTGCTTTTTGAATTAGACAAAAAAGATTCTTTAACTTTAATTTAAATAGCAACTTTACCATATTACTTGTTTCAAACTAAAAGTTCTGGGGAAAGGATGGAAGGGAAGAGAAAGGGCTAAGATGGTTCGAGTGCATTCCAACATATTTTGGATAACTGAGGTTGATTTCTACAAAGGAACTTTTTTACATTTTTGATTTTGGTTGCACATTTTTTCTTTCTTTTAAATGAGGATATTTCCTTTTGGATGTAGGTTAATTGATTTTTTTTTTCAAAATACTGAAATGCAAACATTTTTAAATAATGCTCACCACAATATTAATAGCAGCATGCAAATGCAGTAGGTTCTTAAGATGTTATTTTTCTTGACACATTCCCTCCCCTCTTTTTTATGTCAGATTAGTGACATTAAAAAAGTGCTAGTTACATAATTAATATGAAATACTACAAGCATTTTTTAAGAAATTTTTAGTGGTGGCAAGTTCACTGTGCATGCTGGTGGTAAAATAAATATTGCATTATTCAAAAATACTAAAATGTGCATTGCAGTTTTAAAACTGTAGAGGTGAGTATGGCAAACGTAGGAATTTCTGGATGAGGGTGATTTAAACGAAATATCATCATCTAGAAAAAAGCTTGCACTTATTTGATGATCACCATGAAATATTAAATTTTACAACAGATTTTGGACAAAATATTGAAGATAAGCAATTTTCTAAAGTCCCAAGACTTGTCCAGGTGATGTAGAAACTCTACTGCAGTTCAGTCTACGTTGTACATACTTTTAACTTTATGTCTCATGTGGTATGTCATGACAAATAAAATAAATCAGCACTTTCGTGATCTGTATGAATTTAAACATAGTTGCCAACTTTTGTTATGACATGATTTCTTAATAGTAATTCATGCTTTATGAAATTGTCTTGAAATATACTATTTGGAAGTAAAAAAAAAAAAGTACTTAATTTGCTATTTATATGGAAATTTTAGTATAGTTACCGAAATTTCCGGTGTATAAGCCGCGGCTCAGAGAATTCCGTTTTCTACCAGAATTGTTTTTAAATAAAATGTATCTTGCTTCTGCTTAACAATTATTTGACTACCTTTTTTAAATAAAATTTCCGGTTTGAAACAGACTTAAATTACCCGCGGCTTATACACTGGAAATTACAGTAATATAGAAGCATGTATGTAAGTGAATATTTTTATGCAAGATACATAATTTTGTTCCAGTTGAAATCTAAATTAAAAGTAAAATTTGCTTTTAGTTTTATCTTGTCTTCAGACATGAAAGTGGGAAATACGGAAAAAAAAAAGGAAATTTTTTTGGAGCTAAACTCGTAAATTTATACTTACTTTAAGTTATTTATACAATAAAATTAAATATAACTGTACATACGAGTGTTAATTTCTTTTTGCAACTTAGAAAGTATTAAAAACAAATAAACTAACCATAAATGAATAGGTTCATTAAATCAAAACAGAATTGAAGACAGTTTGCCAAGTTATACGATTATCCAACTATATCTAATGAACTTACATGAAGTACAATGATTAATTTTTCAAGATAAATATTATTTTGAATGGTTTGGCTATTATCTGCATAAATTATAAAAATTTTAATGCTAATATCGAGATTTTACTTTAATCTGCAGAATTTCTCTTTGTATTAAGAAAAAAGAGTTACTGAAGAACCGAAGTTCTTTTCTTCATTTATATAAAGAAAAAAGGAAAAAAAAAAGTACACTACACATGTAAGGTGAACAAATCTATTTTCTTACATTAATTGAAAAAAATTTTTGAACCACGTTATATTTAGAAAATCTAAAAAAGAATTAGTAAGTACCAAGCAATTTAAATTTATAAAATTTATTTTAAAAAATAATAAATGTACAACAATTCAACTTTCGGCACTCTTCCTCTTTTGCAGCCTCTTTTTGCAATGCCATAGCCATGTCTGTAGGGGTTCCTTAAGGTCTTCATTCGTAGCAGTGGGAAAAAATAAGCTAACAACATCTAGGAGAAAAAAAAAATACAAGATTAAATTCCCATTATACTTGCATGATAATACTACAATAGAGTCCAGTTGAACATTTATGATATACAGGATGTTGTTGAATTCGACAGACAAAATCAAAGAGGAGACAAGAGGAAGAAAAATTACCATAGAATATGGGATTGCAAACAATGTTTAGCCAGTGACAATCACAAAAATAGATGCCGATCAATCTTTTCTATTTTTTCATTTGGAACCATCTGAAATTGGTTGTTTATCAGACAGATGTGGTGTGGATGACCTGGACGATCTGACAACACAAATTATTATCGCTTCAGCAGTGATCACCAGCACACCAAGTATATGCATCCAGCAATTCTTCATCTGTCAGTGTCGGCCTCAATGACATTTGTGACTGCAACTTGGAAAAACTCCTATAAAAAGTCTCACCATCACCTTTCTGACATTGAACTGTAATGCCATTGTAATCCTGCTTTACATCAATTATTTTTTCTACTAATTACTGGCCTTTTTCATTCCCCTCAATGTTACATCCTTCATAACTATGTTTGCTATTTTCTCCCACTTAAAAATTGTTTGTGATCCCTTGTTCTATGACAATTTTTCATCCTCTTGATGTCTACTATCACCCTTCTGAATATGTAGGTCGAATTCAGCAACACCCTATATAATGACCAGATTTATTTAGAGAAAACTAAAGCTGTGTTTTCATTCATTGACTTTATTTTGGAAAGTCTGTGTACCTTTAGATTGCTACAATGTAATAAGGACAAAGATTATCTCCTGGACAGTTTCAGGGAGAGGTGGCTGCAGACTGTCTGCGCTTTGGTTAAGAAATAGCACCCTTCTAGCCCTTCATCACAAAAACAGCAACCTCCCTGATTTTTCCATGATTTCCCTGACTATCTTTTTCAGAATTCCCCGATTTTCATTATTGGTATTTTTTTCATGTATGACGATTCCTCGTATAACACACTTATTGAGCTTGCTAATATCTCATTTGGGAGAAAAAACAAGATAAAAACATAAAAAAATCCAAATATTCATTAAGTATTATTGGTTGACAGTTTTTTAAATCTGAACTCAAAATTTAGTCTAACAACTTCATACTGTGGCCAATAGATATTGTGTGACCAGAAATTTTCCTCATTTTCTGAAAAATATTAAATTCTAAGATTTATCTACATCTGACGGAATAGCTAATTGGATTCAGCTGGCCACCTGGTCAGGTTATGCTAATTGATCATTTAAATTTTTTTAAATGGGTAATTCGCCTTCAATATACGCACTATCTACAGAAAATAAGGACATTTCACCTGATCATGAGGACACCATAATTTGTGTTAAATATAAAAAAAACTCATACCATGTGCATCTTTTAAAAAATATTGGGAAAGACTAATTAGCATGCGAAAAATATGTATATAAAATAGACAAATCAGTTTCGTTGCCAAGGTGAAAATGCAAATATTTTTGCATATAGACCACCCAGTTTCCTGAGCTCATTAACCTATATATAAATATAGCAATAAAAACTTGAATTAACATTAATGATACTAATTAATTACAGAAGCTTATTAAACTAGTATATCCGCAGAAAAGGTAATCAATGTCAAGCCGGGAATTGAACCCGGGTCCCTGGAATAGATCTCCAGTGCTCTACCACTAAACCACAAGGACGATGTCCAGCTTGGTTTACGCTTTGTAGCAATGTGATAATTCACATCATTAATATTCAATAATTTCAAGCGTAATTTCACTGCTGAAATGTAGTTGAAAAATTAATTAAAATTGTATATTCACCGATGCTGGGTTTATTTGCGTCTCATGTTACGCCGCTAGAATGTGTGCTCATGAAGACTTCTCCATCTTGTGCTGCAGTAGCAGCCTTACCGACATATATAAGTGAGAAATGCCAAGCTGGACATCGTCCTTGTGGTTTAGTGGTAGAGCACTGGAGATCTATTCCAGGGACCCGGGTTCGATTCCCGGCTTGGACATTTTTCACTAAGTTGGTTTACGCTTTGTAGCAATGTGATAATTCACATCATTAATATTCAAAAATAAAGATAATTTATAAAAAACATTCTATAATTTTTAACAGCAAGTTTAAATAAAAGAGGGGGGGGATAAACTTTCAAACTATATCGAAAGTTGTTAAAATAATCAGTTTTACAGAAAATTTCAAACTAATTAAACTATGGCATCTTGTGAAAATTTTTCAAATCACTTAAAATATTAACCATAAAACCTTGTTGAAATATAAAGATTAAAAATATACTGACCAAAATACTCCTGAAATTCTCATCTGCTATATATTCATCTAAGGTTGGGGAAAACCTTAGTTGTCAATGGAGATTATACTACAGAGGAGTGTAAGTCCGTGACAATAAATAGTTCTGTACTGAATCTGAAAGAAATGGCATATTAAATCTCTTTTTTTCCCACATTTTCATATGAAAAATGATAGACTCATTAATCAAAATCGATTGAACTTAACATATATTTATTTTTATGATAAATATCTAATAATAATCAAGGAAATGTATTTATTTGCAAGGAAGGATTCTGGCGAGAATTTGGTGCAGTGCAAGCAAATGGCTAGTGACCTTAGACCCCCAACAGAGATCTGCGGGGTGATGGTCAATAGATATAGCCTCCTCTTATTATCAGAGATAGTAGATTTTTGATATCCAATCAAAAGTTTCTTTTTTTAAACTATTAAATATAGAGAAAAGTTTTCGGTGGATTTGAATTTTTCGGAAAATTTCACCACAAGTACATACCCAACATATGGCTGAGACATTTAAAATAACAAAGAAAAATTTCTTTTGCAAATTAAAACGAATAAAAGAAACTCTTTATTTTAAGACTTCTCATAAAACTATTTTTTTCCGCCCAAGAACCGAAAACTTTCTATTTTAGGGCTTGTTTTTAAACGTAAAAACAGGAAACTTGCAGGCATGATATTTGATATGAGTTTCATGAGTTTTTCTTAGTTTCTGGTAAATTAATTACAAGCAATTGTTATCTAAGAATGTATTTTTATTTCTTTAATTTACTGGACAATCGCATTGGATAGAAAATTTTGATGGATTAGACAATCAGACTTAGATAAACTGTTTGCAAACTCAAATAATTTCTTAAAAATTTTCTGCAGAAAAACCCCACGCCCCTACTGAGTCCTATATCGCCGCTAACTTCAGCAAAAAGTCCTCTTTCCAATCCCTCGCATTATGTTACATGCACTCAATCCCTACCCACCCCACCTCCAGTTTTCTGAATTAGACTTTATTGAAAAGAGGATAATGTTTACTAAGATATTAAAACCGAATTCCCCTTTCGAATGTAAAAAACATTTACTTTTTACACAAAATTTATTTTTAATCTGTTAAATTAATCTGCAGCACTGCTTCGGTGCTGCACTGTTTCTGCTACCGGCCCTGGCAAAAAGAAAAGAAAAAAAGCATTGTACATGCTGTTCCGGCATAAGCGTCGCACTTCCATTATTTTTAAGTTTTTCATCTCAAGTATATATGAAGCACATGGAAAGAATATGTAAAATAACAAGAATTTTCTTTATTGTGTAAATTAATTTTTTTTCCTTTTAATGCGGTTTTTCTTAAGTACATTCACAATATAATTTCTATCCTTCTGCAAACAGAAGTTTAAACTATTCTTATTTTACTTAGAAAGAACTAATCAGCAGTTAAATTAATTTGTCTTTTAAAAATAATATAAATTCAATATTTTAACAATATTTTAGACACAAAAAACAAGAAAAAATTCACCAGTTATTCATAATGCATCCTACAGTTTTATGCATAAATGTAAGTTAATTTGGTTTGATAATTAAAATTATAATTTAATTTGACAAACCAATCAGGCCCGTGTGAAATGGGGGGGGGGGGAGTCGTCCCAGGCACAGAGATTGAGGGGTGTGACTACCAACACAAACCTCTTATTTTGGTTGTTACGAGAAATTATATTTATACATATTGAGAATGTTTTTTCAAAATGAAAGTACATACATTTTTCGTTTCAAAGTTTCCTCGTCCCTTAACCCATACCCGAATACAAATTTCTTCCTTTTAAAAACTTGTTTCGACATTTTTAATTTTTTGCATTGGATAGCTGAAGTTTATATCTACACCTCTCCTTTTTTTACTTTTTTGATTTTGATTGCAGATATTTTTTTAGAACGACACTTTCATTTTCGGAACCGGTTTCGAAAGTGAAAGTAACTGAATAAAAAATATCTGCAACCAAAATCGAAAAAGAAAAAAAAAAGATCAATGTAGAGATCGACCTAAGCTATCCAATGCAAAAAAATATTTAAAAATTCCCAGTTGCAAACGAGATATTAGAAAATAACCTCCCCATAGGGTTAGCATTAGTTCACGAGTGTCTTCGCTTGTAGGGACAGGAGCCTTACACATGAGCTAATGTTAAACCAATGGGAAGGTTCTTTTCTAATATCTCGTTTGCATTTGCACATTTTTAAATATTTATTTTTGTTGTTGGATGGCTGAGGTCCATGGCTACATTCGCCCGCTGCAGAATGTAAGTATGAAATAAGCTAAATTAAAAAAAAATTTTGACAGAATTCTCCATTTAAGACAATTTTTAAACATACTCAGAAGCAATAAAATAATACAACAATTAAAAAATAGTAACTATTCAAAAATATATTTCTACAAACATTTAACAAAATTGACAATTCAAAAAAAAAAAAAAAAAAATTCCCGCCACAGGGTTTTTGATCCCTTTTGGATAAATTAAAAACACGTGAATGTAAAAAGAAAATTTAAAGAAAACGTATTAAAAATTCTTTGCCATGGTAGGGGTTGAGGAAGGCAAGGCAGTTTTTTATCTTTCATTTTTAACAATCAGAAATGAAAAAAGTTTCGTTTAAAATTAATTTTCAAAATCCAGAGAGTGGCGGTGGCCTTCCCTGGCCCCTCCCCAGCCGGCATCCCTAAAGGGGATTTTTCGTTTTTTTATAAAATAATTTTATTCTAAATGTATTTTGGCTGTCTATCATCAACCGGAATTCTTTCAGGAATATAAAAAAAAAAAAAAAAAAAATCTGCATGGAACGGAAATAAATTGGTAAATTCAACTCGCGCAAATTTATTCCTCCAAACAACGATAAACAGCCTGGCGATCCAAGAATATACTTCAGCAGTAAACAAATATAAATTAAATCCGAAAAAGGATTTTCTGTGCACCAAACTCATCGCTATATCTCCCAGTATGGAAATCCTACAACGCCAGAGTCGGTAAAAAGGCTCGCTCAGTATAATCACCATCGTCAACTAAGGTCTTCCCCAAGTATAGTTCTTCTACAGCTTCAGGGGTCTCCAGAGGAAACTGAGGAAGTCTATGCTCACTGGCAATAGTGTCAATCGAAATTATCTGTTGCTCACTGAATTTTTCCATAAATAGATCTAATGTTGATGTTGACTGTAATTTATCAACTTTGAATTCAAATTTTGCAACCATCTTTATTAATTTTGTAGATTTTTTTTCCTTTCTCCCTATCTAAATAAAAAGTCACAAAGCAATTAAGTCAAATAGAAATCTGCACATATCAAATGCAAGCCTAGAAATGACACTTCAAAAATATTATAGGATAATGATATACAGGATTTTTTTCAGGAAAGTAAAGGAATTTTATTTATATGTAAATACAGCTACACATGTTTTAGTAAGAAATATCACAGACATCAACATTGCAAAAACTATATCAAGAGTAAATTATTTAAAGTTCTCTTCTGACTATTTCAAGAATTTTGAACACATGTCAGGAATAAAATATTAGCATTTCAGAAGTTGTACTTAATTTTGTTTTTTTAAGCTATATTTTTTTACACTTAATACTTCTGCAACTAACTGACGAAATCAGATTTTTTTTTTTTTTTTTTTAAACTGGGAGTGACTGCCGAAAATACGATTTTTATTAATGGACAATCGACAAATTTCACGATATAATGAACTAGTGACGAAATTAGTGACTAAAATGCTGCTAATGTTATAATGCCAAAATTTATGATTTTTATCTATAAACGATGGATATAGTACAACGACCAATTGATGTAATCAACGTATTTGTAACGCGACTTACTAAAATTTGTGATCTTTTGCTGCACCTTCTAGTTGCTGTCTCATTCATATACACTTAGGATCGTGCGTTCATAAAATTCACATCACGGTAGACTTCTAAAAATTCCCAGTCGGTGACACGATACCTTCTAATACAAAAAGAACATGCAGCAATAAAAAAGAATTGGCTAAAAGAGGGGGGAGGGAAATACAAGAAAAATAATTTTGTCTTCACAAACCAGGGGTAATTATGTTCAGTTTTTTAAATATAGGAAAATTTTTAACAGGTCATCAGTCAGAAAAATCAGGCATAAAAAGTATCACTAGTTTCCACAAATGGTAGTTGAAAGAAACAAACAAGCACACTGTTCATAAAAAGGCCTTATTTTAAAACATTTTTAAATGGTTTGTTTAGAATCTCCTTTTACAGGTATAATTGTGATATTTTCCTGGGACCTATTAAAGAATGTTTCAATATTTTCCTGCAAAATACATACATACCTGATTAACACATAAATATATTTGATAAAAAGCTTGCAATTATTACTGACAATATCTTGATTTTTTTCAGAAATTAATTTATACTTCCTTCATAAAAAACTACAAATTCAGTCATATTATTGAGAATTACATATTGAAATACATACAGAATGATACAAAACTACAAGTTTCTGTAATTTTGCTTTTCTACATTTGAACTGTAAGTTTCAGAAGGACAGATTTAAGGGAGTGTACTGTACAACCAATTTTTATATTTTTGTATGCAGCAGTTTTCTTAATATTCATGAAGAAAGACAAAAACTCGTTAACGTCGGTGGTGACAGCATTAGTTGATTTGCATTTTAATTATTAGAGATTTACATTTTAATTATTAACTACCTGAAGGTGTTGTTGAAATCGAAGACAGATCAGGTGTTTTTGAAGCTGAAGGTTGTCCTAAATCAGGTGTTTCTGGGAAAGGCTCCCTATGTAAAAATCTTTCATCTTCAGATTCCTCTGAGCTTGATATGGTCCCAAACTTTTTTGAAGGTTCCAAACTTTGGGGCCTTATAAGGTTTCTTGTAGTCTCTGACAGGTATTGAGAAAGGTTCCTCATGTATTCAGAACTATTTTATGAGACTCTGAGATATGTCCCTGTTAATCAAGCGGCAGACATGTCGTTTTGAATATGTTATTTTCTTTCTCTTGAACATTTCTGCCAATATCCTATTTAACAGAAATATTTATCAAAACATACTATTAATGAATAATAAATTGAATCATTAAAGAATAGTATTAGTCAGGGTTTAAAATACAGTAATCCCTTAACATTCGCGAGTTTTGATTATTCTAACTGCTGTGTTGCATTGTATAGCCTAAGTTCTGTGAATGTGAACTTAACTTAAATCCTTGTATTGAAGGAAAATATAGATCAGCAATTCAAAGAAGCCCGAAACATATTGATGCTAAATCTAAAAAATCCTAAAATTCAAAATTTTCAATGAAACAGAAAATTTTTCTGCAAAATGTATGGAAAAATTTAAAACTTCAACAACTCGTTGAGAAAGAAATAGAATGCAATCTTCAACTGGTGAGGAGTATCAAACTTAAAAGAAAAATCAACACTGCAACTTTTTCTTATATGGAAATTCATTAAAAAAGGATCTGCCAAAAAAAAAAAAAAAAAAAAAAAATGCAATGCCAATTTTTTAGCTTTAACTAAGCATGATATACACAATTCCATTTTATAAAAAGTAATAAGGGTTTGTGTACACATTTCTTTAAATAAAAACCAAGGACATTTTACACCTTTGAAGAACCAAAACCAAACAATTATGGATCTATAAACAAATTATAATGTGCATTTTTTAAAACGGGCTTTTATTTTGTATTTCTTATGGCAGAATGTGAAAATCTAATTACAGAATAATAGAAAATGAAGAATATATTTTTAAATACTATCCAAATATGTGAAAATTTAATTTTTCATCATAAGACTATTAAGTATACAAATTAAAATTCAATGAATTTGGAATTTAAGAATTAAATTTTACCTTTTCTTTTCAATTTTCAAACATATATCTTGATACATTCTAAAATCTCAAACTCAATAATGTTTACAAAAAATAAATTAAAAAAAAAAAAAACATTTTTTTCTTAAATCTGAGATCATTGAGGCTTGCAATGTTTGCTTAAATCAATTTAAGACCAATGATTAAATTGGATTTTCAATGTTAGCTTTTAACAGATTTAAAAGCCAGGCACAGTTAAAAATAAGTAATTGTTACAATGAGTTGTAAAAGTGAAATTTAAAAAGTGTAATCAATCGCCACAACTGTGTTGTCACTTTTTAGTTTCATATGATGCGATTTTTTTCCTGTGACAAATTGACAAAATTCACAATGTTTTTTGCAAGTGACGTATAAAATAAAAAAAAAAAAAAAAAAAATTACGATCACGATCTTTTAAAGAAATTTGAGTTTTCTCTCAGTTCTTGAAGAAATTAGCGTTTTTTTTTTTTCGCGATCCTTTGACGAAATTTGCATTATTTCTGCGATCCTGTGATGAAATTCTCATTATTTCAATGTCCCTTAGACAAAATTTGCATTTTTTTGTGATCATTCGACTAAACTTTCTTTTTTTCAATGGCCTTTAGACGAAATTTGCGTTCTTCCCGTGATCATTTCTCGAAATGTGTTTCATAGGCAATTCTTTGATGGCGTTTCTTTATGTGAATCTTTGCAAACTTCCCGTTTTCTCAGCGATATTTTGACGAATGTGTATTTTTTCTGTGATCATTTGAAGTAATTCGCATTTCACCACGATCCTTTGACGTAATTCTCATTTCACTGCGATCCTTCGACGTAATTCGCATTTCACTGCGATCCTTCGACGTAATTCGCATTTCACCGCGATCCTTCGACGAAATTCGCATTTCACCGCGATCCTTCGACGAAATTCGCATTTCACCGCGATCCTTCGACGAAATTCGCATTTCACCGCGATCCTTCGACGAAATTCGCATTTCACCGCGATCCTTCGACGAAATTCGCATTTCACCGCGATCCTTCGACGAAATTCGCATTTCACCGCGATCCTTCGACGAAATTCGCATTTCACCGCGATCCTTCGACGAAATTCGCATTTCACTGCGATCCTTCGACGAAATTCGCGTTTCACCGCGATCCTTCGACGAAATTAGAGTTTCATCGCGATCCTTTGACGAAATTCATGTTTTACCGCGATCCTTTGACGAAATTCACGTTTTACCGCGATCCTTTGACGAAATTCATTTTTACTGCGATCCTTTGACGAAATTAGTGTTTTACCGCGATCCTTTGCCAAAATCCACCTTTTCTGCTGTGGTTTGCTGCAATCCGCGTTCTTCCGCAATCATATACCAAAATTACCTTTTTTTCCCCGCGATCATTTGGTGAAATTGGCGATTTTTTCTGCAAACGATTGACGAAAAAAGCTTTTTTTTTTCTTCCCAATCACTTGTCATAATTTGCGATATTTTTCAGTGATTTCTTTTTTATTTCCAAATGTTTGGACCGATGAGATTTTTAATTTTCAGACCGTTCTCACTTAGCAAACGCTTTCACCCCGGTTTTTTTTCTTCTGCTGTGTATTATATGTTTTTGGTCTGCAGGAGCCTTGAAACGTCTGCGACGCTCGTCGCGCACATTCTGCCACGGGGAGTCAGGTCAGCTAAATTTTAAAATTGCCATACCAACTGCTTTATCTGGTTTACACTGACCATTTACCCCTTTCACCCCCCCTTTTTTTAATACTTTATAAAATTAAAGAGGACAATGGTTACTTAGTTACATGTTTTATTATTAACTAATTTTAAGAATTAATATACAAGTCCTATTTTATTTCTCATAAACATTTAAAATCATATATAGTCACAATAAAAACACCATTTCTCACTAAAAGCAATATTATGAACAGCATATGCATTAATATGCATAGAAACATGCTTTTCAAAATTTTATTTAGAAAATTTTAGTTGTGTTTATTTAAATTTAATTGCTCTTTATTTTACACACTTATGTACCTAACTTTCCTCAAATATTATATCCTCTCTAATTTCTCTTTTAGCATTTGCAACTTAATCTCTCCATATGGCCACATAAGAATTTTTCCATTTTGATGTGTTACATTTTGCCACTGTTTAATTAAATATAATCTTTAAAATAATGTGGAGCTATGTAATATAAAATTTCAAAACACCAGTTTGAAGAGTAACTTCTATTCTTTTCAATATTTATAATTTTTTTTCGGACATAATTCCTTCACAGTTGCCTTCTAGCAGTTACAAAGACTTATTTATTTTGCAAAATTTGATAGAAATTTATAATATTTTTAGTAGAAAATATTTAAGTGTACTGAAAATTAATTGATCCAAATTTAATATAAATTAGCTGTAAACCAACTTTTAAAAATAAAATCTGCCTTTTTTCAATAAAAGCTGTTTTTTTTTTAAGTGGTTAAAACGAGGCCTGGCTAAAAGCCGGCAACCCTGCTGATGATACTCACAAAAATTTTCCCTGCAATAAATTGATGAAATTCACAAATTTTCCTGCATCAGATCGATAAATTTGATTTTCTAATGACTAATTAATGAAATTCACTTTTTTTTTGCGACATACGAGCAAAAACTGCAATTTTTTTGCACTATTCATTGATGAAATCACAGGCCACACATTGTGCATCCCTAATACACGTTGTTGGAATTTTTATTAACCCGGCAGGACAGGTACTTGACACCCCACGTCAGAAAATATTCGTCTGCTGTCGGTGAGTGCTTTTAATTTATTGTTTATTATTTTTTTTTAAATTAACGATAATTTAACATTTTAGCTATCATTTTTCACGAGAAAGAGTGTACTTATCATGAATTTCACTAACAGACAGAATTCTAAAGTTTTTTTTCATATTTATGCCTATTTAATATGTTTGGGGTGTGCTGACACCCCATGCCCGTTCCTGTGTTACGTTTCACAGCGCGCGTCCTGCCAGGTTAACTTATTTTTTATATAAAGAACGCAAATAAATTTGATTAATGTGTGTTTATGAACATATACAAATAATCCATAAATATGTTCTTAAAAAAAAAAAAAAAAAAAAAAAAAAAAAAAAAAAAAAAATGTGATAATAGGCTTTCTGATCTTAAGGAAATTTTCCTTATTCCCGATTCCTGTCATGAACCGTTGGACGGTATAAAATATTCAGATTTATAGAAAAATAAGTTTATATACAATTATGGTTTATTTAGATGTCAAGAAAGTTTGATACATTATAGTTGGACACTTTAAAAAGTGGCCACTAATAAAACAGTCTACTGGCCACTGGCTACTAACCCAATTTCTGATCCTCCCCCCCCCCCTCCATTTACAAGTCAATAACTAGAGCCGTACTGAGTACTCGGTAAATACTCGGCAATATTTTGGCAGAGTACTCGGCTAATACAGAATAGTTGGAAGAATTTCATTTTTTAAGCATATGAATTTAAAACTGATCTATAAAATGTTATTCGAATGTCAATGTATAATATATGCAATAATTCATAAAACTATTTACTCGGTATTTAACAATATGTCTACAAAATATAGAAAAAGTTAAGAACAAAAACCCTCATAAAATAATTCCAGATTAAAATTTAGTTTCACATTTATACAAATAAGTTCGTTTTAAATATATAGGAAAACAGAAAAGACTACTATTTTGGATAAAGTAACTGAAAATACAATAAATGTAATAAAAAAATTAATAGTTAAATTTATTATATTTCAAATTATGGTGCAAAAACACCAAACGTTCTACATTATCAGTGGACAGGGCATTTCTTTTACTACTATAAATTTGGCCTGAATCTGAAAATATACGTTCAGAATAAACCAGTGGTTGAAGGTGCACATAAGAATTTTTTTGCAAGGTTGCACATAATCGGAAAAGTTCCCTCCTCCCCCCTACCATGCAAATGGAGTGTCAGTTTTACATAAGTCTTCTGTTAAGAAAGTCTGCATCTCTTTTTGTACCTCTCTTTTATTTTTAATCAAAAGAAAATAATGTACAGTTACAAAATAAATACGAAATGTTTTGCATTATTCAATGAATTGTTACAGTAACAAATAAACATTCTTATTTTTGATAGACAGATTTCAGGTATCAGAATAAATTGGAGGGTTGAAGAATGTTTTATTTTATATTGGTTAATAATTGTACTTTTGTTATGTGTCAATTCTCCTTTTTTTGCTACTGTTTTGAATTGTCAAAAATTGTCTTTAAAAGGTACACAAATAAATTTCAAATTTAATTAGTTAATTTATATATACTATATATGTATATTATATATATGTGCACACAGATATATATAATATGTATATATATATATGTACACAGGTATATTTATATATATGTACACCTAAGCTCACATTATGTGCACATCGGTGTGTTTTTTTTCCCTTATTACACAACTACTCAGTATTCGGTACTCGGCCGAGTAGTCAGTGGCCGAGTACTCGGTATTCGGCCAAAGTACTACTCGGTACACCACTATTAATAACCAGTGACCCGGAGCTGAACAATTTTTGATGCTCCGGCTCTAGCTCCGCTCCGACCTTTTGAGTTGCAGATTTTAATTTACACATTTAATTTTTTGCTCACAAATTCTTTCTTCCTTTACCTTCATTAAAGATCCGACAAAATGCATTTTTCTTCTCATGAAACTTGAAATGCTTGTTCAGACAACATGACATCTTTTAGCTTTTACTTTTAAAATAGAAAGTTTGGTGGAATTTTAAACACAAAAATCTTAAATTTCTTCTACACTTTTCAAACAACCAAAATTGTACAACTACACATGTAAACAACAGGCGGCCATATTTGTTTTCAAATAGTTTTGTCATTTAGCTCAAGTAGAAAGTAAAAGTAAAGTAGAGTTACCATGTTTTGAAAAGATTTTCATCTCTAATAAAAAAAAAAAAAAAAAAAAAAAAACCTAAAAAATTATATAATTAGAATACTGAAAAATGATGTAATTAAAATATTTTAAGCCTGGAAACTTAAAAGACGGAAAAAAAAAGATTTAAAAGAATATTAAAAACTAAAGGAGCCCTGGAGCAGGGGGAAATTTAGAGCTCCAGCTCCAGGAAAAACATAGCTACGGAGCGCTCCGGCTCCGGGTCTCTGTTAATAACCATGAGATTAAACTTATTTCCAAAGTTATAAAAGTTGCTCTGTGTTTGTTAAAAGTGTACCTTGTGAAAGCAGCTTTAGCACAGAAAATCAGATAAAATCTAAATTTACGACCCAATTGTCAATTGACATTGGATGAAAGTTGAAAAATAGATATGGGGATAAAGCTTGATTTTGTTCTTTTATTTTAATTAAAATAAACATTTCGGTTAATTATTCGAAATTGTTGATTTATAGTATTTTGTTATGTCAGTATTACCATAATTATTTAGGTGACACATAAAGAATAACTGGGTTATCTCCCCCCCCTCCTCCTCCTCCTCCACGAACAGTTGAACTCGCCTCCATTTATAAAATGTTGGGAGGAAGATCCATATTCTGGGGAAAAGTTGAATTTCAAGCCCTGAACTCAGTCAGCAGAGCAGAAAAGTTAAAAAAGGTTAACTTCGTGAGTTGAGGGAGCAAAAAAGAATTTATTTTTTGGAGGGGGGAGGGAGGAAGGGAGTTTTTTTAGATGAATTATTAATCATATATTAAAGATTTACAAAATACAATCGGTCCCCAATTTAATGAATTTCTCGATTTAGTGCATTTTTTAATGCTCCTGACGAAAATGGAACAAAAAATTTTGATTTAACGAATTGATAATCTCAATTTAACAAATAACAGGCCTATTTACAAAATTTAAATTCTTTTTAATGAAATAGGTTCCTTCATAAAATTCCCCTTAAAATAGTTCCCTTCACAAAATTATCACTACTTTTTGTTTTGTTAGGCTTTAAAATGTAATTTGCAATCAAAACATGCTTACCAGAAAGGAAAAAATTAGCAGAAGATATGATTAATAAATACTTGGCTCGAATTTGAGTAACATTTGAGTAACAATGAGGATTTCATCTTTCGTTACAAAATATACAGTGGCTCACATTTGTTTTTGGACACTTGTGTTTTTGAAACTTACTTATAAAAAACATCATCTAAATATTAAAGGATCTAGTTATATTTTCATATGAACTTTATTTTCCGTATAATAAAACCTACATATTGTAATGAAAATATATTAAAAACTTTTTTTCCAAAAAATTAATTTACCGAGAAAGTGTTAAAAACAATCTCACATAAGTAATTGGACACTTGAAAGCTTTACTAAATTTTTTGACAGACGATATTTTTTGTTATTTATTTTTTATTATAAATGGAAATACATATCAAATATTATCGTCTGCACTTTGAAATTACTACTAATTCGTGTAAATTTGTTTACATTTCTATATTTGAAGCGAACATGGCCGGACGCTACAACGTTACATCAAATTCCATTCGTAATTTAATCATAGAACATTTTAAAGATGGTAAAAGCATCAAAACTATCGCAAAACTTGTTAAAGTGAATCATTCAACTGTTTTTGCTATTATAAAACGATGTAAACTACGTGAAACTGTTGAAAAAGCACTAAAATCAGGAGCTTCTCACAAGCTAACTCTCAGGAATCTAAGGTTTATTATGCATAAAATCAAGAAAAAACTAGGAATTTGTGCAGTGAAACTTACAACAGAATTAGAAAACAGATTTGCAATAAAAATAAACCCTGAAACTGTTAGACAAGTTATCAGATCATATGGATACAACAGTAGAGTTGCCAGAAGAAAAAAATTTATTAATGAAAGAGTAAGAAAGTTACGTTTGGATTTTGCAAAATCCATGGTAGACAAGGATGTATCGTTTTATAAAAACGTGATATTTGTGGATGAATCAAAATTTAACATATTTGGGTCTGATGGTCGAATAACTGTGTGGAGAAAGCCCAACGAAGAGGTCAATCTGAAAAATGTATTGTCAACTGTCAAACATGGATATGGAAGCATAATGGTTTGGGGATGTTTTGCTACTTCTGGTACGTGAAATTTAGTTTCCATTGGAAATAATATGGACCAATATTATAAGTATATAAATATCCTGAAAGAAAGCTTGAAAATATCTGCCCAAAAACTTGGAATTCAAAACGCATGCAACTTGTATCAAGATAATGATCCCAAACATACAGCCCTAAATGTTTGCTTATGGCTGCTGTACAACTGTTCCAAAGTTATCAAGACTCCCACTCCACCATATTCTCCAGATTTAAACTCAATTGAAAATGTGCGCCATGAACTGGAGAAAAGAACTAGAAAACATGGATATTTCTTCGAAAGAACAACTTAAAACAGTATTAATAGAGAAATGGAACAAAATTGAACATTCTTACACAAAAAACTAGTTGCATTCATGCCAAAACATTTTAAAAGTATGATTTCAGCTAAAGGATACCCAACAAAGTATTAAAATGTTTGATTATTTGCATATTTTTGTTTACATTTGTTGAATCTTTAAAGTGTCCAATTACTTATGTGAGATTGTTTTTAGCCCTTTCTCAGTAGACTAATTTTTTGAAAAAAAAGTTTTGAATTTATTTTCATTACAATATATGTTTTATTATAGAGAAAATAAAGTTCGTATGAAAAATTTTTTAAGTAGATCCTTTAATATTTAGATGATGTTTTTTATAAGTAAGTTTCAAAAACGCAAGTGTCCGAAAACAAATGTCAGACACTGTATTTTTCACAAAAATAACTTGCAAAATGGACACCATAAAAAAAAAAAAAAAAAAAAAAAAAAAAAAAAAAAAAAAAAAAAAAAAACTGCATAGACTGCCCTAATGAAATTTTAATTACTATTTTTAAAATCTTTACAGTACCACAAATTATATTAGACTATGAAATAAAAACAATGAAAAATTTTCCGAAAATAAATGAATTGCCTCATTAAAAACTAAACTTTGCTGTTTTTTCCAATTGCATAGGATTCTTTTTCCCCCAAGGATTTTCCCTGGTTATTTCGCATTTTTTCTGATTTCCTAAATAATTGGAATCTAAAATTATATTTGCAATCAATATAAGACCTCAAGACCCAAATAAACGTACAAATGATCATATTTCCAAGTGACTGTATTACACGTGTGGAAATGAGTATACTACTATTTTACTGCGCAATCACGATATCAAATGAGAATTTACATATTACATAAATACTACACTATGAAAAATTAAAATAAACTTTACTTACCTCTTAAATTAAAAAAAGTAAGAGTCGGACTTTATCAGCAAAAACTAACGTTTATCGAAGGCAACAGGAAATAGGAAATGCAACGCTAGCTCGCTGATATGAAACTTCAAAAGCTTAAATCAAGTTGAAGTGTGCGAAGTGCTGATGCGAATGGATAGATATTTTCGAAGATTACAGTTTTAAAAAAAACTGCTTCAATGGAAAAATGCATATTTCCATTCGGAGTTATTAAAATTATATCTTTAGAAAAACTTTCTTTAAAATACAAATGTATATTGTATTACCATGTTTAATAAGATGATTGTTCCATTGCTCACATTGTTTAGTTTATAGTTTATTGGATAACATGTTTGGTTTGCGTCTTTCCACGTTATTATTCTCAACCACACATATCTTATATTATATTTCAGAGTCAAATTATAAATATATATTTGTTATTTTTAACAAAAATCTATTGAATACCAAATAAATGACTTCCTAGGGATGTCCCCAGGAGGGTCTTCCCAGGGATGTCCCCAGGAAGGTCTTCCTAGAAGGTGGCCTCCTAGGTACATCCCCAGGAATGTTGTCCCGGGGAGGTTGCTCCTCGGGAATCTCTCAGGACGTTACTCCTCAGGATATCCTTAAATTAGCTTCCTCAGGAGAGCCTGCATTTGTCATTTTAATTTTGGGAGCAATTTGGGATGAGTTGGAGCTCCCGGGGAGGAATCTGGGAGCTCCTGTGCTATATGGGACATAAAAAATGATTTATTTTAATTAAAAATAACGCACGCAAAATTACTTCATCAATTAAAGGTACATATATTAAGACAGACTTGAACACAATTAATACAATAACCCAGCCAGAGTGAAAAATTAGCCAGTGACTGGAGTCGAACCTGCGTCCACAGCGTACCGCGCTGTTGCTCTAACCACTGAGTCTCTGGCCGATATCTAACCCTGCAATTTCTCATTAATAATCACTTGGCTAATTTTTCTCTCTTGTTGGTTTATTGTATTAATTGTGTTCAAGTCTTGTATGTGCAGTCGTGTAAAAAAAAAAAAAAAAAAAAAAAAAAAAAAAAAAAAAAACACTTCTACTAACTCCTCAACAAATTATCCTAGAAGAAAGTTACTGGTACCGAACGATTGGAAATAAAGTCTACTTTTAAATGATGTATATAAAATTTGCTTAGGGGGGCATCTACATATTAAAACGAACCATAACTTTGTTTTTTTCAATAGCAGTACACAATTCTGACAGCATAAATTAAGTCTACACCCTTCAATTAGCCTAAAAACAAATTTTTATGCAATTCATACCATAAGTTTCCGAGAAATTAATTATTTTAAAACGAGCGTACTTTAAGGGTATAATCCTAGGGTGGTCACAAGCAACATGGGGAAATTTTTTTTTAACGTTTTCTTCGGGGGGACCCTCCTAAAAGTTGCCAATTAGTTAGAAAATGAGATTGACAAAGTTTCAGCTCAAATAAATAATATTAACCCGTGCCTCATCGAGGTTGAATTCTTGAAAATTTGCAATTTTTGGCAAAAAATTGTCGTTTTTCTTTCCTTACGTGAAAAATATTTGTCTTAGAAACCTGATTCTTGTTTTATTTCATAGAAACTGTTATTGCCTTGAACTTTTACTCTCATGAAAACTTATATTTAATGAACATTTAGTATTTTTCAGGACATCTAGTGAACCATATCCTCAAACTCTGCATTTTTTAAACATAGGTAAAAAATGACATATTAAAAATTTTATTACTTTTGATAATTTTTTTGTATTATTTTTATTAATAGGCAAAAATAAGTGAACAATTTTTGTAACTTTAAAAATATTTCACGAATTATAATTAATTATTAGTTATCTAGTTCTGTGTCTAGTAAGAAAGAGCTTCTCGATTTGTGTTGCAGTTGAACCTCTGAATTTCTCTTTTTATTACAAGGCTGTTTTTGTTATCTGTTATGGTTATCTATTTTTAGAATTGACGAAACATTCTGTAAAACCCCTTCCCCCTCTTGATATGATGGCAGAAATGTAAGATTTTTTAAATTGGCCACATGTCTCATCAAATCATCGACAGTAAGCAGCCAAGTAATTGTCAAGTTTTATGTATTTTATTTTATAATATTCGCAAAATGAACTGAACGCCAGATAAGCTGCTAGACTTAGAATACATCCACTAGCTAACCACAGACATCAACTCTGCAAATAACTGTTTCGTAAACAAAAAACTGAGCTCATCAAAAACAGATTTTAAAATTTCCGTTTAGAGAGAACTGTTGTTCACAGGGGTGGAAAACTGCTTCACCATTTTTTGAATAAAGTAAATGTAGAGTGGATAAAAGTTTTAATTAGTTGTGGGGATGAAGAACAGTTACTACGAGTTCCTCAACTTGAAAATAGTATTGGAATAATTCAGGCGAAAGCTGTATTTTCAGCAGTTGAAGAGTGGGAGGAAGTTGGTAAAATCCAGGCAATATTTTTTGATACAACTTGCAGTAAACACAGGTCGCCTCAGAGTTAACCTGCATTCTTCTATAGCAATTGTTAAAGGAAAAGTCTTCTGTATTTACCATGCCGCCAGCATAATTTAGAAATTTTCCTAAAAGCTGTTCTTGATTGCAAAATAGGCATAATCACTGCCCCTCAGCCAGATATTTAAAAAAAAAACCAATTCTGATTGGGTGGTCTAAATTAAACCAGAGTAAGTATACAAATGTTATTGAAGATGAAATACTAGTTATAAATAGTTAATTCAGAAGTAATTTCAAATTTTCTTACAGGAACTCTTAAAAATTAACAGCTCAGGGATGATTATAAAGAGTTTATTCAAGTTTGTTTAATTTTTATAGAACTCCTTCTGCAAAAGACTTTTTTCAAAGCACCTGGTACTTTTAATCATGTCAGATGGATGGAGGCACAGGCCATTCATTCTCTCAAAATATATTGTTTCAGGGATCAACTTTTAATAAAAAATTTAGAAAAGAAGGTATCAGAGATCTTTTCTTATTTTTATCAATATTTATGCAAAAGCGTGCTTCAATACTTCCACTGCCACTTTAGCCCCCAATTCAAGACCTGCAAATAATAAAATCACTTGTTCACTACAGAAAATTTGATAAATAGGTTACAGACAAAGCACTTGCTAAAATGACAAACTGCCTTTAGTATCTTAACTCGGATCAAGTTGCATTTTCATTTTTAGATAATGCTTTGGTAAAAAAAAGTCAACATAAGCAACCTTATCTAAACCATTACCACTTCAATCCTTTCCGGCACAGTGTCCCACGCCGGGACCACCTAATTTTAATTCCAAACTTACAAACGGCACGAAGAATATTTTAATAAAATTTTGCTTTTACAATGAAAGGTTAAAGTAATGTGATTTTAATTTCTAAAAATGTCGTTTGTAAATTCCGGGGTAGACAATCATTTCATCCTTTTACGAACATAATTTTTCTGTGCCGGAAAGGGTTAACATGACAGTTGTAAGGGAAAATAATTTATTTTCTTTATTATACCGCCTTTCTTGTAACACAACTTTAATAATAAAATGCAATTGAGCATTATTTGCTCTCATTTCTATACTTCCTTTGCCATCCTTTTTTTTTTTTTTTTTAATTCTTTCAGTTTAAATTTCGATTTTTTTTCCTTTTCTTTGGAATTTTTTTTAATCAAACACTTTATTGGACTTCACAAAACGAAAAAAAGAAAAACAAAAGGTGGAAAGCAGATGAAATGGAATGTTACAATTTTTTTTTCGCTTTTTCATAAAAAGTCGATTTTTAGGATTCAGGTGAAGCCTGGTCCTGAAAAATGCGGATATTTTTAAATCTATACATTTTTAGAAAAAAATGGTGTGTGGTTCTTCAAAGCAAAACTTTTTTTTTATAAAATGAGACTTGCATTATGTTTCTAGGTTCAATTGTATTCATTTCATGAAGGAAAAACAGCATTTTTTTGCGAAAAATCACGTTTTTTTCAAACTTAAACCTCAATGAGGCACGGGTTAATATTATCCAAATGAGCTGAAACTTAGCCAATCTCATTTTCTAGTCAATTGGCAACTTTTTGGGGGTCCCCCCGAAAAAATTCAAAAATTGATTTCTTGTGACCACCCTAGTATAATCCATATTGAAGTTTCGTACACGATTGTTAACAGAGAGAGCCCCCCCCCCTCCCCCCTTCTTGATCAAGGCACCTGAAGCGCCGCTCAAGAAGTCAACGAAGCCTGTTAGATTACAGGACAGCAGAATAAATTTCAAAATATCTACTCACTTCTATCATAGATGGCACATTAAACCATCATTTTGCCGTTTTTTAAGCATAATTTGAAAACTACTTGGAAGAAAAATGTGGAATTTTGGATTTCCATAAAGTAAGACTTAATAAATCTAAATCCATAAATAAATTGCAAGTTGCAATTCATAATTTTTTCGAGTATTAATTCGATAATTCATAATTCATATCGTAAAATTTTAAAAATTGCAAATTCAGCGTATTTATGTTTATGTATATTAGTATTATTGCTACAAAAACAATTAGCACATTACGGGCATAATTTCAGGAGATATAAATAAAAATATGAAAATGTAATTTAACATTAGGAGCACTAAATTTTGAATGTTTATAATTCAAAAACTTATGATTCAAATGACATGACAATTGGTGTCTAGGTATAGTTTGAACCGAAGATTTGACATATCTAGTTAAAATTGGGTACTGCCATTGGAAAAAATGAAGTTTGGATTCGTTTTAATATGTAGATGCCCCCCTAAGAAATTTTTATATACATCATTTAAAAGTAGACTTTATTTCCAATCGTTCGGTACCAGTAACTTTCGTCTATGATAATTTGTTGAGGAGTTAGTAGGGGGTGTTTACTTTTTTTTCCACGACTGTACCTTGAATAAAAATGAATTCAGACGTTAATATATGTGTATTTTAATACTTATCATATGATTAGAAATTTAATATAAAGTATACATTAACTTCCTTTTTTTTGTTTCTTATAAAAATATTCAAAGAGACGATTTTTGTAAACTTCTTGCTTTGCAAAATAAATAACAAAAATATTTATTCAACTAAAAATTCTAAAGGTAAATATAGAACAATGTTTTTTAAATGTAACTAAATAAAACATCTTTTATACTGATCTAATGAAAAGGATTGGTGGGTATTGAATAGAATGAAAAAGAATATACCACATAATCATTTGCGCGGTAAAATAAATAATAAAATTAAAATTAAGATTTGTAAATTGATAAATTCTTATTTTTTATTGCACATAGTCCAAGAAAGTTTTGTGAAATCGATATCAAAAATACTTTTAGATATCAATATTAATATAAAAAATACTGTTTGATCTCATAAAAGACGTTTATTGAAATAAATATTTTCTTCTAAATACATAAATCGAAAAAACTAAATAAGTATAAACAGCGCATTAATTTGCATATTAAGTTTTATTAAAAAATTAAAGAACGCAAAAAGTATGTTTTATACGTTTTGGTTGCTTATTGAATAAATGCAAGTAACTGTTGAAATAAATGCTTGAATGAACTAAAAGATATAAAATGCATAAAAGTTCACAATAACAAATTTTTTTCTTATAAACAAATAGGATTCAAACACATCTAAAAATATATTATTTAGTATTTATATAGGTTGAAAATCATAAATCTCTAAAATTGAGCCTTTTATTTCTTAAACGACTTGCGCAACTCATGTGTGTATAAATATTTTTATCCATTTTTCTCATAACGTACTTTTAAGTATCTAGACTAGGTACGATATTTGGAGAAACTATTAAAGCTGAAGAATGAAGAAATCTGAAGAAATTTTTTCATGTTTGTATAAGCTGTTTATTTTTGTTAACAGTTATGAATATTAACTTAACTATTACAGAATATAGACAGGAATGTATTTTGTACGATGATTTTTTTTAATTAAGGTTTCATTATTTACTGAATTATTTCTTTTTTGTGAAATAGAAAAATGTTTTTTATTAGCATTAAATGGCATATTTTTAACTTCCATGTAAAATCACAAAATGTTGTACATAATAATCCTTATTTGAAATGTATACCTAACTTACCTGCATTCATAAACGTATGCACAAAGGTTAGTAAAACTTTAGATGTTACAATAAATTAAATTATGCACGTAGCAAGTAACTTGATGTACATGAGTCATTCTCTGAAAAGTTGCTTTTTTTTTTTTTTTTTTTTTTTTTTTTTTTTTTTTTTTTTTTTTTCTTTTGTGCCTCAATAAAATTTCCTCAAAAATCTCAAAATTTAGCCTACAACTACCCTATTGCTATATTTATCAAAAAATAATATAAACCAAACTGTATCTCATAGTTCTTCTGATATTTTAATTTCAAAGAACTTCCATTGCTAAAATGTTCAAATAAATGATTGGCACCGGAATTTAAGAACAAATCTCTATATAAATAAGAAAAATGCTATATTTCACATACATATTAAACAGATGAAAGTCTATAAAAAGTCTGGTGCCACTGTGGCGCTCGGGAATCAAAATTAGGTTGTTTCATAAATATACCACCACCCTTGAAAGAGTTAGAAAAGAAAAGAAATTATAATTAGAAGTCTTACTGTCAATAAATATATATATTTTTTTTACTCTATGTCAATTGAAAAAATAACGATAAAGCATTAATATTTAGAAGAGTTAATGTTTATTTGAATTAGTAAAATTGTTTTTTATTTATTTTTAACTTCTCCCTGTAAAATAATAAAAATTAAAAATGTATTATCTTTACTTACGGTAATTAAAAGTCTTATGAGTATTTTAATGTGTATTTTATTGCATAATATTTTCTTATTTTACTGTTTAGCACATATATAAATGGATTCAGGTCATTCCTTCACAATTTAAATCATTCCCTCATATTAAAATTATGAGGAAATGATTGTGAGGGAATGACGAAATACTTCTGAAAACCATGTTATACAAAAGTGATTAATCTTGGGTATATTTTCAGTTATTAAATAGCTTTTGAAAGACATTTCTAATAATATAACAGCATAAAAAGACATTTCATTTGTTTTTATTAAATTTATAATAGACTAGCAAACCCCGCGGCTTTGCTCGCGTAATAGTTGAAATATGCTAAGTGATATTTGCATACCTATTTTTTTATTAGAAGAACACTTTTTGGGATAATTCAAAAATTACAAATTAAGCCACAGTTTGCCTAAACTTCATTATAAAAGTGCAATAGACAGAAATGATATTTTAATTAATAAGAAGAACTAAAATTAATTCCAAATAAATGATAATTTAGAAAGTATTTTGAGACTTTTACGCTCATTTCATACGCTTATTTCAGTATTCATTTGAAGAATTGAATTTTTTAGAAACCATCATAACACATTTACATCTTAAAATTAACCATCATGTCAACTTCCAAGCTTCTTGTCTAACAGTTTACTACCTCTCTGGTGTTAGTGGCACCAACATAAAATGCCGAACGAAGTTGAAATAAAATGTCTCGAAAAATGTTGAAACAGAGACTGTCACCATTAATTTGCCAACAACATTAACCTTAAAAGCAGTGGCTTTTTACTAATATTTCATAGAAAACGGAATTTAGACGTTTTTAAAGGCTTTCTTGTTGTTCTGCCAACCAGGTGGTAGTGACACCGGCATAAAATATAGCCCGTATACGATCAGGGACTATCACTTTTGATTCGCAACCAATAACTTCTGTAATCGGTTTATTATTTCCTGAGATTCCATAGAAATCGTAATTTAGGACTCTTTGAGAATGTTTTTCGACCCTTCCCTTCGCTTCACACCTTTTTAATTTTGAATTTATTTTCGACTGTCCATAGAGGAAATTTATATTTTATAAGTAACTACAGTGCTAAATTTAAAGTTTCTAGCCTCATCAACGCCGCAGAATCGCAATTTAGAAAGTTTTTTGCTTTTGCAACCCTCTAGGGATTTTGGCACCGACATAAAATATAGCTTATGCTTGAGCAGGTTCTATCACCATCAGTTTGAATCCATTATGTTTGAAATCGGTTTCGAATTTCATACGATTGCATAAAAATCGTAATTTAGAACGCTTTTCGCTCACTTCATCCTTTTAAATTTGGAATTTTCCATCGGCAGTTCTTAGAAAGCATTTGCATCTTTGAAGTAATTACCATCACAAATTTAAAATGTTAGACACCCTCTTTAACACAAAAAACGCAATTTAGAACATTTTTTGTTCCTGTAACCCCCCACGTGGTTGTGACAACAACGTAAAATATAGGCTATATTCGGGCGGGGACTGTCACCATCAATTTGAAACCATTACTTCTGTAATCGGTTTATATTTCCTGATATTGCGTAGAAATCGCTATTTAGAACGTTTTTAGAACGCTTTTCGTTTATTTTCACCCCCATTTAAATTTCAAAATTTTAAGGAACTCTTCTCAAAGAGCATTTACATCTCATAAGCAATTACCATGCCAAATTTCAAGTTGCTAGCCCCTTCAGTATCGCAAAAATCACAATTTTGATCGTTTTTTAAAATGCAACCGCAAGGTGGTAGCGACACCGACATGAAGTAGAACCTATATTTTAGCAAGGGCTGTCATCAAATTCCAACCGTTACTTTTGAAATGGTTGGGTACTTTCTGAGATTGCGTAGAAATCGCCATTTAGAACGGTTTTTAGAATTCTTTTCGCGCATTTTCACCCCTTTTAAATTTCGATTTTTTTCAGAAATGTTCTTAGAGATCGTTAATATCTTATAAGTAATTACCCTTCCAAATTTCACGTTTCTAGGTCCTTCAGTAACACAAAAATCGCATTTTCTAACTTTTTTTGTTCCAGCACCTCCTTTGGAGGTAATGGCACCGACATAAAGTGTAGCCTATTTTCGATCAAGGGTTGTCACCATCATTTTGACACCATTATTTTTGAAAATCGGTTTGGTACTTCTTGAGATTGCGTAAAAATCGCCATTTAGAACGTTTTTTAGAACGCATTTTGACACCTTTTAAATTTCGAATATTTTAAGGAATGTTCTTAGAGATCATTTTTATCTAATAAGTAACTACCATGCCAAATGCCATGTATTTGGGCCCTTCAGTAACACAAAAATCGCAATTTCGAACTTTTTTTGCTCCTGCGCCTCCTTTAGGGGTAGTGGCACCGACATAAAATGTAGCCTATGTTGGAGCAAGAGTTATCATCATCATTTGGACACCATTATTTTTGAAAATCGGTATTCTACTTCTTGAGATTGCGTAAAAATCGCCATTTAGAACGTTTTTTAGAACGCCTTTTTCGCATTTTGACCCCTTTTAAATTTCGAATTTTTTAAGAAATGTCCTTAGAGATAATTTATATCTAATAAGTAACTACCATGCCAAATTCTATGTATCTGGGCATTTCAGTAACACAAAAATTGCAATTTCGAACGTATTTTTGCTCCTGCACCTCCTTTAGGGGTAGTGACACCGACATAAAATGTAGCCTATCTTTGAGCAAGGGTTCTCACCATCATTTTGTAAATTGGTTTGGTACTTCTTGAGATTGCGAAAAAAATTGCCATTTAGAACGTTTTTTAGAACGCTTTTTGCGCATTTTCATCCCTTTTAAATTTCGAATTTTTTAGGAAATGTTCTTAGAGATCATTTATATTGAATAAGTAGCTACCATGCCAAATTCCATGTATCTGGGCCCTTCAGTAATACCAAAAATCTCAATTTCGAACGTTTGTTTGCTCCTGCACCTCCTTTAGGGGTAGTGGTACCAACATAAAATGTAGCCTATGTTGGAGCAAGTTTGTCATCATCATTTTGATACCATTATTTTTTAAATCAGTTTAGTACTTCCTGAAATTGCGTAAAAATCGCCATTTAGAACGTTTTTTAGAACGCCTTTTTCGCATTTTGACCCCTTTTAAATTTCGAATTTTTTAAGAAATGTCCTTAGAGATAATTTATATCTAATAAGTAACTACCATGCCAAATTCTATGTATCTGGGCATTTCAGTAACACAAAAATTGCAATTTCGAACGTATTTTTGCTCCTGCACCTCCTTTAGGGGTAGTGACACCGACATAAAATGTAGCCTATCTTTGAGCAAGGGTTCTCACCATCATTTTGTAAATTGGTTTGGTACTTCTTGAGATTGCGTAAAAATTGCCATTTAGAACGTTTTTTAGAACGCTTTTTGCGCATTTTCATCCCTTTTAAATTTCGAATTTTTTAGGAAATGTTCTTAGAGATCATTTATATTTAATAAGTAGCTACCATGCCAAATTCCATGTATCTGGGCCCTTCAGTAATACCAAAAATCTCAATTTCGAACGTTTGTTTGCTCCTGCACCTCCTTTAGGGGTAGTGGTACCAACATAAAATGTAGCCTATGTTGGAGCAAGTTTGTCATCATCATTTTGATACCATTATTTTTTAAATCAGTTTAGTACTTCCTGAAATTGCGTAAAAATCGCCATTTAGAACGTTTTTTAGAACGTCTTTTTCGCATTTTGACCCCTTTTAAATTTCGAATTTTTAAAGAAATGTCCTTAGAGATCATTTATATCTAATAACTACCATGCCAAATTCTATGTATCTGGGCCCTTCAGTAACACAAAAATTGCAATTTCGAACGTATTTTTGCTCCTGCACCTCCTTTAGGGGTAGTGACACCGACATAAAATGTAGCCTATCTTTGAGCAAGGGTTGTCACCATCATTTTGTAAATCGGTTTGGTACTTCTTGAGATTGCGTAAAAATCACCATTTATAACGTTTTTTAGAACGCTTTTTGCACATTTTCATCCCTTTTAAATTTCGATTTTTTTTAAGAAATGTTCTTAGAGATCATGTATATTTAATAGGTAGCTATCATGCCAAGTTCCATGTATCTGGGTCCTTCAGTAATACCAAAAATCTCAATTTCGAACGTTTGTTTGCTCCTGCACCTCCTTTAGGGGTAGTGGTACCAATATAAAATGTAGCCTATGTTGGAGCAAGGTTGTCATCATCATTTTGATACCATCATTTTGTAAATCGGTTTGGCACTTCTTGAGATTGCGTAAAAATCGCCATTTAGAACGTTTTTTAGAACACTTTACGCACATTTTCACCACTTTTTAATTTCGATTTTTTTAAGAAGTGTCCTTAGAGATCATTAGTGTCTTAAAAGTAATCACCATTCCAAATTTGATGTTTCTAGGCCCTTCAGTAACACAAAATAGCATTTTTAGAACGTTTTTTGCTCCGGAACCCCCTTTTGGCGAGTGGCAAGGACATAAGCTATAGCCTATGTTCTAAGTTGGACTAACTCCATCATTTTGATACCATTACTTTTGGAATCGGTTCGGTAGTTCCAGAGCTTACCTCCTACAAATTATTCGAAAATTTTCGAATTCCAGTTTTCGACGGATTTACACGTTTCATGAGTCAGAGATTCCAAAAAACATGTTTTTACAAAAGGTCTGTCTGTGAGTCTGTCTGTCTGTCTGTATGTGACACAAATTTTGTGGGCGCTCTAACTCAAGAACTAATGCACGGAATTTAATAAAAATTTATATCTGGTAGTCCCTGATATAGATTGGTGCTGATTAGTTTTTGCTGTAAATCGCCCGGCAGGTGGCGCTGTTATGTAGCATTTTGCAAGATTTCAGCAAAAGCTCTATGTCAAGAACTAATGCACGGATTTTTATAAAACTTCAGATTCCGTTAGTACTTTACATGAATGGATGCTGTTTACGTTTTGGTGTAAATCGTCCAAAAGGTGGCGCTGCTATGCTGCATTTTGCAGGATTTACACTATTTTCGCAGTAGCTCTATCTCAAGAACTAGTACACACATTTTCATCAAACTTCGGATTTAGTTAGTCCTTCATACGAAATGATGCTGACTACGTATTGGTGTAAATCGCCCAATAGGTGGCGTTGCTGTGCTGCATTTTGAACTATTTACTCAACAGCTCTATCTCAAGAACTAATGCACGAATTTTCCTCAAACTTCAGATTTAAGTATAACTTGATTAATATTGCTGCTGATTATGTGTCGTTGCAAATCGCTCAACAGGTGGCACTTCTATGCTGCATTTGTCATGATTTGCGCAATATCTCTATCTCAAGAACTAATGCACGAATTTTCCTCAAACTTCATATTCAGTTAGACGTTGACATAAGTTGGTAATAATTAGGTTCTGGTGTAAATAACCCAATAGGTGGCGCTGCTATGCTGCATTTTGCTGGATTTACACGATTTCAGTGACAGTCATACCTGGAGAACTAATTCACGGAATTTCATATTTTTAGAATCCTCATGATGAACACAGATTGGCATTTAATTTGGCACTGAGATAGTGAATTTTGAAGTATTGACATGTATGAGATAGAAGAAATTTTTTGATGGCCACAGCATACTAGCTATACCTGGTACGGGAAATTGCCAAGTGCAAACCAATGTGTTCCAGTCAAATGACGTGGAAGTTAAAGATACAGACCTAAAATTACTAATAGAAATTTATCCAGAAAAAAGATTTAGTGTAATAGTGGATAGTTCTAAATAAGTTGAAAAATGAATGTATGATGTTTCCCCATTCTGGGTATCAGAAATAAGTGACAAGAATTTATTCCTTTATTTTTAATTAAAAAAATGGGATAAAACACTTATATACCGCTACATGATGTATTACGTTAAAGACATAAAAATTCATTAAACACAAATCAACAGATTCATCCATCATGCAAAGCCATCTTCAGTGTATAAAGTCAATCATAACTAAGATATTTCTGACTTCACTACGGTTAAAAATTGAAGACAGGAACCATGGCCCGAACAGTGTCCTGAATTCTCAACTTTACTGTAGTCGGAAACATCTTATTTATGATTAACTTGATCTCCTGAAGATATCTTCGGATGTATGCTGAAATTATTAATTTGTGTTATTTTTACGTCTTTAACGTAATGCAACATTTTGTAGTATATATGTATTTTATCACATTTTTATTTATTAAAACTGTACATGATGTAAGAGTCCAAGACTTTTTAATGTTTTTTAATGGATTCCTATATTTTTAG
Source organism: Maratus speciosus (assembly GCA_963932465.1). Classification (NCBI taxonomy): domain Eukaryota; kingdom Metazoa; phylum Arthropoda; class Arachnida; order Araneae; family Salticidae; genus Maratus; species Maratus speciosus. The sequence continues at coordinate 405,073 of CAWVRF010000827.1, read as the reverse complement.
ATTTAGAATACTGCTAATTTAAAATAAATAGTTTCTCATGTTTAAAAAAAATCAGTCATTAAACAAATCAAATATTAGTTTTTGAAATTAAAGTCAAAAATACGAAAATATATGTTAGCATAACATCTGCTGGGAGTAATAAAAGCTTAATAAGGACTATTGGGAAAGTTAACTAGTTCTATATATCGTGCAATACCATTTTATGAATGCCAATGTGGAAACTGAAAATGAGATTTTCATCCGTTCTTTTCAATGTCCATTCAAAGAATTCCAATTCAAAGAACAGTGGAATTTAACACCACCAAGAATACACTCAGTAAGAGTGCTCCAGAAATAACTAAGATCAACAATAGCCAAGAAACGACTACACCTAGTTCTCCTCTGGTTACCCAAGTGGGACGAATAGTAAAAACTCCTAATCTATAACAACTGGGGCTTTACAGTTCCTCTCAAATATCGAAACTCAAGGTGGAAGGATGTTGCGAAATACCTTACAACCCTTCCGCTTTGAATAAGCCGTGCACCTGCTTGGGAAACCCGCTTACTACGCAAATCGTTGGAACTTCTTCAATTGCGTCAGAACGAGTAGCACCCACGCACGCGGGTCAGAACTGAAAAAGAATTGGAAACAGAAGGTCGCTTTTAGCATACCTCTAATGTCCGTATCTGGACTTATTAAAAACTTAAGAACTGCCAATCTAAGTCTAAAAATTCAAGACTTCAAAATTTTTACTTTAAATTAATCCTGTGTTTCTGTAAATATAGTATTTCTGTATGTTCTGTGAATCTGTTCACGTGTATAATCAAGAGTTTCATTTGCATCACTTTTATTCAATAACCGGAATAGGTTGTTTTCTAATGTGGGTCGTGCGATCACAGAGAGATTTTATTTTGAATGGATTAGTCACCCGGATATTTCGGATTTATAAATCAGGCAGGAGAATTTTCAATATTTATTTTCATGTTTTCCATTCAAGAAAGATTAAGAATTAACGGAACATACATGGTGTAAGGGACCAAGACTTTTTAATGTTTTTAATGCATTTCTATAGTTTTAGGTCTGAATACCGCTATTTTAAAAGCAATACTTTCTTCTTGTTTTAAAAAAATCAGTCATTAAATAGATCAAATATTAGTTTTGAATTTAAAGACACAAATCCTAATAATAAATGTTAGCATGAAATCCGCTAACAGGAACAAAAACGATTGGGAAAGTAAACCAGTTCTATATATTTTGAGTACGAGTTTCTGCATTATTGTTTAAAAGCAAGGAAATTGAAGTAATTTTTCTGCCTTTTATTTTTATATTTTTATATATTCTTATTGCCGGTTAAATGAAGACATACATGAATTTCGCTGATGATTACTTACTATTCGCTACTTATTTCACTTATTGCAAAATGCCACTTAAAATTACTAAGAGTAAAATTTGTAATACAGGAAAAGGGTAAAACTTTCTAACAATTACATACGAGGGCTGTTAAATGACGAATTATCATAATTATCCTGTTCGCATATTTTATTGCACACAAATGTAATTATGTATTCCATTGTTAGCTTAATGTGTAATGAATACGTGGTATAATCTTTTGTTCATTTATTTCCAGTAGTACGTCAGAGAAAGCCATGAAATTTCAGATACTTATCGTATCGCTTACGGGAACAATGGAGGCAACAGGCGATGAGCAATTATGCTTTTGACTGATAGAAATATTATTTGCACCAGAAGAAATCGTCAGTCAAAGACTATGCTATAACAGACTTATGACGAGTCTGTTATTTCCTGTAGCTGAGTTAGATGATGGTTTGAGACGTTTAAGAAAGTGAAAGAGAATCCTCTTCAAAGGAAGATGGATAATGAGTTCCTGTAACTGAGCTTACAAAAGTGAACATAATACTGGCGCTGTTATTGTCAGAGAAGGTCGTTAGATATGAGAACTGTTAAAAATATTGCAGTTATAATGGCGTGCCACCCACACGTTGGTAAAAGAAAAGTGCACATGAGACGTGTTTGTGCGCATTGAATTTCGAGATTCCTCATACTCCCGACCAACAGGGCGTTCGCGTGGTGGTTGTTCGAAATTGAAGGTGATGTTACATGAACATGAGATGAATTCCATAGTCTAAAAATACTCTTCGAGTAAAGATTTCTTCAGGTGGAAGCAAACTTTCCATCAGGCAAATAGTTCCATAGTTCCAGTAGGCAGTACTGAAAGTATCTGTCCTTTCATCAGCTGCCACTGACGTAATACTGAAAATAAATGAAGAAATAAAATTACCGCCTATTCATTACACATTAAGCTAACACTGAAACATAAAAGTAAATTTGTGTGCAATGAAGTATGCAAATATAATAAATATGATCATTCTTTATTGAACAGCCCTCTTAATTTACATTTGTAAATTACAACCTCAAAGAATATTGAATGTAAATTTTGTATGTGTATGCATAACCTGCAGTAGCAATGAGCTATTTATTTTAAACATACCGTAAGATGGGGTTATTTTGTGACAGGTGGGATTATTTTGTGACACGCGGTCCAGTTTTAATATCATAACATCACGCTCTGTCCGGTGTGGTAGGAAAGCAAACAGCATTGCCATCTCCTTCGTGCGGTGTGACACATCACCTAATGACCATTTACCGAAGCTATTACACGAAATATGCAAACTAGACCAGGTGTCACAAAGTACTTAATCAAGGTACACAATCTTACCGTAAATCTACAGTTGAAATATATTAAGAAATATTTTTACTTTTTAACAGTATAAAACGAAAATTTTATATGGAATCCTTTGTGAATTTTTTAAAGCAGAAAGATATTTGGAATACAGTGAAATTGTTTGGCATGGAAATGAATATCGATTAATGCACCTCCGGTTACATTTAATTAAATCTAATTGATTATTCAATGTGATATTCATGTTAGTTTATTAAATGGCGATGCTTTTCGTCACACACGTCATTGTTATATCTGAAAATATATTTATTGAATTTAAATATGTTTAAATTCTGAATGTTACAAACACTAAAAGAATATTTTAAGTAATTTGAAATGAGGAAAGTATTATAAAAACTCACAAATAATTTCTTTCAAAATACAATACTTAAAATAATAATATTTTGTTTCTTAAAAGGGTTTTTATGTACGTGTATAAATATAATTTTTATAGATTACACGGAAACAACTCAGGTCAGACCTTGTTTTTTTTTAATATTTAAATCTTTAATACGATGTTTAATAATATTTTATCATTAACTAAAAAAAAACAATTTTAGAAAATATTTTAAGGGGTCTTGTACCTTTTAAACGCGTCGAAAATTAACGAAAAACTTCAAAGTTTAAATTAGTCTATCTTCAAAACCTTTTTATGTATAGACATGAAATTTTGGATATTGATTAAACAGATTGTGCTTTGTAATATACTACCAACAGAAATTTATTAACCCTTTACAGAATTTGTGTATTGTTGAAATCAAAATAACTCTTTTTTTTACCCCATAAGTCATTGCGCGCATGATATCTTGAGAAAGTATGTATGAATTGTCATGAAATTTGGTAAATATACTAAACAAATATGTGTGTTTAAAATGATCTACTTTAAAGTATTTACAATGGTAATATTTTTAGTTATGACTATTTTTATTCATTAAAAATACAAATTTATTATTTTTTTTTACGAAAATATTTTTTTTATATAGTTAATGAAATAATTTTAGCCTAAGAGTAGATCATTTTAAACACACATATATGATTAGTATCTTTACCTAATTTCATGCGAATCCATACATACTTTCTCACGATATCATGCGCGCAATGACTTATGGGGTAAAAAAATGAGCTATTTTGATTTCAACAATACACAAATTCTGCAAAGGGTTAATAAATTTCTAATGGCAGCATATTACAAAGTACAATCTGTTTAATCAATATCCAAAATTTCATGTTTATACATAAAAAGGCTTTGAAGATAGACTAATTCAAACTCTGAAGTTTTTCGTTAATTTTCGACACGTTTAAAAGGTACAAGACCACTTAACATTAAATGTTATTGACATTAAAATATAATAAACGGTCAAGTGCGAGCATTACTCGCGCACACAGGGATCCACAGAATAAATATATGAATTTGTAATTGCATTATAAAAAAAAATGCTACAATAATACTAAGACTTTGTAAAAAACTATACAACGTAGGGTTGGGTAAAACTGTATATATTAGAAAAATATAAATGGGTATACCATGAAAGTTCAAAGAGATATGGAACCTAAATAATATCAAATATAGCTTTCGTAAACTTTTTTTTAATATTATCCCAATCTTTTATGATGAACTTAATTCGGTACTGACAATAAAAGCAGTACATAGTTAAACTTCATTTGGCATTTCATGAAACTAAATTCAGCGTAGTAATAACCTTTATTTCTACAGTGTAGCTAAAACAAAACCTTTGTTCAAAGTTTAAATTTGGCATTGTGCTAAGCGCGCTTCAAATTGAGGTCTCAAAGTTGCAACGCCGCCTTGGTCAGTGCCGCGTTTTTCCAGATAGGTGTTTAATTAACTTTTAAAGTAACTCGAGGCGTATTGAGAGATACAATCAATGCAAACTATCGCGAATCCCACAGTATTTATGCGATTCATTCTAATTATATCTTTCGAGGGCGATGCCCTTAAAAAACGGACACCTAATTTTAATTCCAAAACAGACAAACGGTACCAAGAATATTTAATTAAAATTTTCCTTTTATCATGTACGTGAAAATAAGCAAGTTCGCTTTTTCTAATAAATTCGTTTATAAATTCTGGTGTCAGTTCATTATTTCATAAGTTTATAAATAGAATTACTTTGTGCCGGAAAGGATTAAGTGGTCGCAGGACTCTTAAAGCTTCAAAATTAAAGAAAATTTAATTTTTTTAGATGTTAAACTTCTATCTTTTCTGAATATTTTGATATAATTGTTTCCTTGAAATTCCGATTAGAACAGAAGTTTTGGCTTTTAGAATTATACCCGCTCAATAGCTGAAGTGGCGTTTCCGAAACTGTAAAGTCATTCTTTTCAAAATGGCGTTTTTTTGGGCATAACACGCAGGATACCTCAAAAACCTCTGAATATTTTTTATGAAATTTTCAAAACATATATTTCATGTCAGTCTGTATAAACTGAACACAAAATTTCCTTTTTATTGTTCAAAAAATATTTTTTATGTGATTTTACTGTTGAAAATTTCAAAATTTTGTATTAGCTAAATGCAACATTGCATTAAAAATATAAAAATGCTTTAAATACAAATTTATTTAAGTTCAGGGAAATTATTACAATCTGAAGTATAAGTAAGCACCAAAATTTTCATTCTTGTTGCAATATTTATTTTGTAATCCTGCGCGTAAACTGTTATGCCAATTTTTTGTTCGACAAATGTCTAGCAGTTTCGAGCCCCCTATGAATACTAATTCTGTATCTTGCAATTTTTTAAATACATGAATCGAAAGAACATACTTATATCTTTCATCCTAATTAAAATTGTGTTTTAAAATCATATAAATTTTAATACATTAAATGTTGAAAATCGTCTTTTTTTCATTTTTTCCACATTTTAGTGTCCCGAGACCCCTTAAATTAGTATGTTTTTAACAATTTGACGTTTATTGCTTTTATACAGTTACTGGACATTACATTACACATATATATCATTAAAAGTTGTTAACTAGGCATACAGTACGCCGCCCCTGTCCTTGTGTATGTCCAAACTGACCGTACCTTTAAGGTTAATATCTCAGCTAATTACCGATGATTTATTTCGAAAATCATTATCAACAATGCTTTTATTCTTCTGCAACGATAGGTATATTCAGCGATGCTCAACAATTTTTCTGAATGCCCGTAAATCGAAATTTGTGTATAACAGAAAAATGCTAATTACTCAAAAACTATGTGATCTAGGGTAACCGCTATAATTTTCCAGCAAGGTTTATATTAACTTCTACTACCTCTAAATTTTTCATAATTTTTGTTTCAGTAGATTCAGAATTAGATGGATGGGAACATATTTTTGCGCTACATTTTCAATAATATCTTTGAAAATATAAAACTTAAAATTAAAAGGAATGTACTTTTGAGTTCAGCGTTACAAAAGCTTTCTCAGGATACCCCACATGATATACAAAGAAAAGATTTTTTTTTTCAAGTAGCATAATTAGCCCTTCTACTTTTTTACTAAATATATTTATGAATCAGTGGCGTGGCGTCCGGTCATCGCACGATGCGGCAATGACCAAGCAATATTTTAAAACTCTTAATAAGCTTTTAAAACTCTACGATCCAGTTTTAGCAGAACATTTGGAGTTCATGTATAAGTGAAGGTAAGATTTAAAGTTTCTTTTTTGAACATTCAACCATTGAATTTTAGAGTTAATACTTTTTCACCACAAACTTAAATAATTGCGATGACCACCGAAAATTTTCACGCCACGCCACTGTTATGAATGTTTATTAATCTGAAATTATGTGGGTCAATGGTCTTTATTACTTCCCCGAATTTGAACTTTCCACGTTCCACAGTTTACGAGTAAAATGGCTGTAACAGACAGACAGACAGACAGACGGACAGACACAGGAGTGATCATATAATGGTTCCATTTTTACTTTTTAAGTACGGAACCCTAAAATATATTATTATCCTCCTATCTTAAAAGCAAAGGATATAATGAAATATTTAGTCTTAATACGTGGTACGCCGAATTATATGTAAAATATTTTGAACGCTTTGATATTTAAAGCTATTATTTTGGAATATTATGATATACTCTTGTTTCCGTCAATGAATATCCACTTTATGAATTTCCAATTATAGTATTGATACTTAAATCGTCATCTCTATGGGATACAGGGTTTAGCAAGTTAAATATAATTGCTGATAATAAAACACGTTAATATCATGTCATTATACTTTACAGAAAACCCAGTGCTTAATATTTTATGCATTAGCTTAATTTTAATTTCTGAATCTGATATATTATATTTAAATATCTATAAATGTTCATAAGTCAAGATAAACTCATTATATTTTGTACTTGGTGCGGAGAAAAACTTTTTAAAATAAAGTCAGAAGCAGTATTTCACAGGACATTTTGTAATTGTAACATATCTTTATGTACAGTGTAAATTTACAAAGATTGGTACAACTTTAAGAGATGGTAATGAACACTAGAAAGAACAATTTATGAATAGGGAAACTATGGACAAAATACATTTATTCAGTTAAAATATAGGGTATCTCACTCAAATCTGAGTTCAGCTTTTAATAGTCCAGGCAATAGAGACCGTATAGGGACTCTACCTAGAAAAATTAATGGTAGTACTGGAAATCGGCTTTCTAGATATTTTTTGGGTCGCTGAATCCGAATTTGTAACTTCCCACCAAAATTTCCCCCGGCAACACCCCCAAATTTTGGTAAAAAGCCCCCCAAAAAGGTTTTTATTAAAAATTCGTAAGTAGCTAAAAATTCAGCTAAAAGTAGCTAAAAATTCAAAGTAGACAAAATTTGCCACAAATTAGATATATGACATTATGACTTAGGATGAAGGGGAAGGGGGGATCTGCCTCGGAACATGCGCCGCAGCGCTGCGGGGACTAAGTTGCGCAATTCCACTTAACCACTCACACGTTTACATTAGCTCTCCCATCTTCCCTCCGAACTTTCTCTATAAGGTTTACTTTGTTTTTTGGGTCGCTGAATCCGAATTTTTAACTTACCCCCAAAATTTTCCTCCCCCGAACCCCCCCTCCCCACCCAAATAGTTGTTTTTAACTTAAATTTCTTATTGTTTTAGAGGAAAAGCATTACGAAATTCAGAAACTAGACAAAATTTGCAACAAATAGGATATATGACATTATGAAGTAGGATAAACGGGGAGAGAGGGGGCTGATTTTTTTTAATAAAAACCTTTTTTGGGGGGCTTTTTACCAAAATTTGGGGAGGTTGCCGGGGGAAATTTTGGTGGGAAGTTACAACTTCGGATTCAGCGACCCCAAAAGCACCTAGAAAGCCGATTTCCAGTACTACCATTAATTTTGCTAGGTAAAATTCCCTATTGCCTGGACTAATAAGAGAAAGACTTTTACGAAATTTGAAGCAAACAAAAATATTTTGGTGTGAAATGTAAATAAATTACAAAAAATGGTACAAGGGGCAACAATCATTATGAAAATATCTCTAATTAGATTTACACTAATTCTGATGTGGGTATGTAAGGTTTCACATGCGAAATGTTGTACACTTTCATTACTTTTCGTGGTGTCAATAAATTCTATACAGAGCATGATGAATCAAAATATCATCGAACTTGAGTTGGAAGTGCTAAATAAACGGTAATTTTATTTCAGTATTGATTCTTCTTTTTTGAAACACTCTTTTTCGAATATACAGCGCCACATATTCCCCTGGCGGTGATTTTTGGAACTAAATATGGCGCCATTTTTGTAATTATATCGTGCTACAGAACACTCTGAGTACAGTCAGTTTAATTATGGCCACCTTGTATTTCACAGAAATCAATGCAAGCCAGTTCAAAATGTAGTTATGATAGCTTCATTACTGTTAAAGTAACAACCAAAATCTAAGTTTCCTCGAGTGAGATGACATACAATGTATTTATGACTCAATAAGTGGATTACAATTCTGTATGTGAATAATAAGGTCGAATCCCCAATGGTCGCCCAGTATCTTCAGAGCCTTGGGCCCGCCCTTCTCGCATTTCGAAGTCTTTGATTTAATCAATTTTCCTTTTTAATTCGTCCGGTTTCAATTTTGTTTCTTCTTTTCTTTTAAACCTGGCTTCTGCAAGAGTGTCGGCTAAAGGGGCGCAGGCAGAGACGTTGGAGTGACACGCGGAACTCCTCTAGAAAATCCCTACAAAAAAAAAATCATTTTATTTTTCATATACAGGGTGCAATATGTTATCTATCGCCGACCTTTAACTTCTCAACCGTTGGTCCAAGGCATATAGTTCCAATTACAAAAACGTTTCAAATGAAGTAAATATTTATGCTGTGGCATTATTTAAAGCAAAAAATCAATTTTAAAAAAATTACGAAATCTAACTTTTTATACGGTCCCCCAGTCCCTATAGTTATATTTAGTAAAAGTTTACACATATCATAACACATATAACACAAAAACTTTGACATCTGTACTACAAAAATTGACAAAGTTATTAAATTTCAAATTTTGAGATTTTTGCAAATGATTTTGTCTTTCATTAAGGGATCAGTTAAAAGGTAAATTAAAGCAATTCGAGATCATAATGAGGGTGTTATGTCCTTTTTTACGGCGAAACCACCTTTAGCCGTTATCGCCAAATTAGGGTATCACCAAAGAGGGTTATTGCATCTAAAAATTTGAGTATACTTTTAGGGGTCGTATACAAAGCGAAGAATGAAATATTGAAATTAAACAGAAAAATAAATATCAATTTATTATAATATCGAAAGCGGTCTAGTATAAAAAATGAATACAGAAAAAGCCGGAAACTGCTATAGATACTGCTTAAAGTGTTCTCCACTGGCGGCAATGCACAAAGGAATGAGTGTCAGTACTGAGTCCTGGACACGTTAGAGCATAGCAGGTGTTCAAACTGCGCAACAATCAATGATCATGCGCTGCTTCAGATAAACCATAGAACTAGTCTCAGTCACATAGACTTATGCCTTGATGTAATACCATAAGTAGAAGTACATGGAAGCCAATCTACCGGACCACCATATCCAAGGACCTGTTGATCAAATTCGGTGGCCAGATACGCCAGCACGTTTGATGTTTTATACGGAGAGGGCCCATCATGTTGAAACCACACCCGGCATGCATGTCGGAGAGCAACTTTTCATGCCAATCACGTACCGTGTTTTGTAGCAGATGCAGGTAACGGTCGCCCGTTAAGGTCCAATCGTATAAGATGGGTCCAACAATCTAGGTTCCACATATACCGCACTACACACATCGTACTGTCCGGGCGATGTGGAGATTTCCAGGTCGCATCATCTTTTTGATTGTCGCACAGTTTGCGCGCCTGCTATGCTGTAATGTGTCCAGGACACTGGAGAACACTTTGAGCAGTATTTCTAGTAGATTCTGGCGTTTTATGTATTCATTTTTTATACTAGACCGTTTTCTGATATTATAATAAATTGATATTTATTTTTCTGTTTAATTTCAATATTCCATTCTTGGCTTTGTATAAGACCCCTAAAAGTCAGCTCAAATTTTTAGATTAAATAACACTCGTCGGTGATACCCTAATTTGCGATACAGGCTAAAGGTGGTTTCGCCATAAAAAGGACATTGTACCATGATTTTGATCTCGAATTGCATTAATTCATCTTTTAACTGATTCCTCAATGAAAGACAAAATCATATGCAAAAATCTCAAAATTTGAAGTTTAATAACTCCATCAATTTTTGTATTACAGATGTCAAACTTTTTGTGTTATATGTGTTATGATACGTGTAAACTGTTTCTAAATATAACTATAGTGACTGGGGGACCGTATAAAAAGTTATATTTCGTAATTTTTATAAAATTGATTTTTTACTTTAAATAATGCCACAGCATGAATATTTACTTCTTTTGAAGCGTTTTTGTAATTGGAACTATATGTCTACGACCAACGGTTGAGAAATTAAATGTCGGCGATAGATAACATATTGTACCCTGTATATTAACAGTTGTTATCAGCATTTATATTTTTTAGTTCTAGTATAAGTGACCAGCTACTGGTTCTTTTACCCTATCAGGTTTATATGTTCATACTACAAATAACGTGCAATAATAAATTATTTTGGATTACTACGGATATATATTTCTTATCTGGTGGTTTGGGGAACGATATGAAAGCATTTGTCTGTTATTATATCAGGTGATTTAATACTGATGCTCTAAGTTATTTAAAGAAAATTAATTTTGGAATTTTAAAACTTATAGAACAATATAGCCCTATATACATCATGTTGTATAACAAATTAAAATAAACAATTTTAATTAAAAAATGTTGTGCATTATTTTCTTAAAAAAATTTAAAACAGTTACATGTATAAATAAAAAAAAATCATTTTTTTTGTATGATTGTCTATACATTAGGGTAGTAGCAGAATGTATTAAAATAATTTTTGCTTGGTTTTCATTAAAACACCAAAACACAATTAATTAACAGAAACATTTATTCTTCACCTAAATAATATTATAATATTTATCGAGATCTTTTCTAAAAATATATTCACCTTAAAATTTCTAATAAGCGTCGTGTGTGCCTTTAATCAAAAAGTAGTATCTGAACATAATTCAGGTAAATTTTTGAAATAATATTTCCTTAGACAACTTTATTCCGTGAAAGTTACATTACATATTTTCATCCAAAAACCTATCTTCAAGATTATCAATTATAATTCCTATATTTATATAGTACAAAAAGATCATACGTAAAGAAAAATATAAAATATTATGCAAAGTTCTTTAAACTATTATAATCAAATTCTTTTGATGGGTTTTCGTGAGTTCCACGAAATAATAATTTTGCTTTAAATTATTAATTATGTGGCTCAAAAAAAATGTTTTCAGAGATCAAATTATGAAAGTTCCTAAGGTGTATTAAAAAGTTCATAAATTTATTTATTTTTCATTTATTTATGGAAACAGCTAATGCATTATGTGTATAATAACATAAATTGGAATACGAGAATAAGGGTTTTATTCTTTCGGTGTCTATAAAATGAGTACCAAGATTGCTCCAGGACTATGCACTAAAGGTCCCTCATTAGTCATACCACCCTGTCTGGAGATATACTGTATAGCACTTTACGTATCATGGTCAAGAAAGCGGAATTGTGCACTGTAGGCACTGGTCCTTAATGGATCACAGGTATAGTTTAGTTTTAAAGTAATGATATTATTGCGTGTCGCATATATGAGATCAAATTATGAAAGTTCCTAAGATGTATGAAAAAGTTCATAAATTTATTTATTTTTCATTTATTTATGGAAACAGCTAATGCATTATGTATATAATAACATAAATTGGAATACGAGAATAAGGCTTTTATTCTTTCGGGGTCTATAAAATGAGTACCAAGATTGCTTCAGGACTAAACACTAAAGGTCCCTCATTAGTCATACCACCCTGTCTGGAGATATACTTGTTAGAAAATGCTCTTTTGTTTTCAAGAACATCCACCAGATGGCAGCATCAGACAATCATTTTTTATTTGATCTACTGTGACAGACACTCAGTTCAGTGAGTGTTGCTTCTTCCCTTATAGCAGTTGGCAGCAAAATGCTGCTTGATTAAAAAAATTCAATAATATTCCAAAGGAATATAATATGATAAAAAAAAAAACTGCAACAAGCCATAGTTCAAAGTATTTCTTTGTGTTTGTAAATAGTCTTATACATCTGTTTTGTTTTTATTGTGAAGTGTGATCTGTACTGTGACCAGCATATATATTATTCTAGTGTATTCAATCTTCTAATAAATGTTTTTTGTTCATCCAAAGAAGAGTATATTTCCATTGAAACACATCAAAACATAAAGGTAAAACTTTTAACTTTTTTTATTGTTTAACTATTGAGGAATTTCGTATTCATGCCTTCCATATGGAATAACATTCTAACAGTCGATTATGAGACTGAACTTATCTCAATTTTAAATATAGTAATATAAAAGAAGAAAATATAATATAATTAAATTCAAAGAAATAATTATTTTCTGAATGTTGGTATTTTTCACAAGTGAATGATATAAAAGAAAATTCAAAGAATTGTTCTTATTTTGAAACCAAAAGTATTATGTATTGATAAGAAAAGAAATTATTTTGATTTTTATTTTGCCAGTTTCTTATTGAAATTTTATTATATAAATTGCAAATGTAAATTTATGTTTTAAACAAAGAATTGAACATTTAAGAACAGTTTTTCTGAAATCAAAAGTAACTTCAAAAATTGTTCTCAAGAATTTTATTTTGTTCTTATTTCATCATTAGCATTATATTTGAGTTTATAATTGTTGTTTTGATGTATTAATAAGAGAAAAAGTTTTATTTTCTGTGAAATAAGCAAATATTATTATATCATAATGTCTAGTATTAAAGAATCTCATTATGTTGATAAATTAACTGATGACAACTATTCAGTTTGGAAGTTTAAAATAGAGCAATTGTTAATCAAAGAAAGTCTGTATGACGTTGTATTTGAACCTAAAAAGGAAAATGATGATAATTGGGTAAAAAATGATAGAAATGCTAGGGCATTAATTTGTTTAAATATCTCAGATTCACAAATTGTTCATGTCAGACATGCTAAAAGTGCTAAAGAGACATATGATCAATTGAAATCTGTTCATGAAAGAGTAAATTTAACAAATAAACTTTATCTTCTTAGGAAGCTGTATTCCATTAAATATAATGAAAGTATTAAAATGCAGGATCATATTAATTCTGTCTTAGAATTAGCAGAAAAATTAAGAAGTATAGGTGAAGTAATACAAGATGATAATTTAATAGCTATTTTGCTCTGTTCCTTACCAAATTCTTATAGTACCTTTATAACTGCTATTGAAAGTAAATATGAAACAGATTTATCATTAAAATATGTTCAAAACAAATTAATTGATGAGTATCTTAGAAGAGTTGAAACTAAACAAATTTCAACAAAATTTGAATCTATTGCTTTGAAGGGTAATAGGGATAAACCAAAGCATTTGAATAAGCAAAAATTTTGTTCTCATTGCAAAAAGAATAATCACAACCGTGAAGATTGTTTTTACTTAAAGGGTAATAATACTAACAAAACAAAACCAAATTTCACCCAAGATAGATCACGTCAACAGTTTAAAAAACCAAACAATTTCTCTGCCTCTACTGCTAGTCAAAATGAAAATCTATCAGATACTCAAAACTATCATGAATTAATGGAAGAATCAAATTCTTCGAGTTTTGTTATGAAATCTCAACAAAATGGAAATAAAAACAAAAATTTGTCTTTTGTTATTGATTCAGGTGCGTCTGTTCATTTAGCTAATTCTTTGGAACTGTTCTCAGAATTAAAGAATTCGAATAAAGATACAATTACAATTGCTAATGGAACTAAATTAACTGCAAAGGGAAAGGGTAAATGTACTTTTAATATTGAAACACTTAATGGTCAAACAAATAGAGTTACATTGGATCATGTGCTTTATGTTCCCGAGTTGGATAGTAATTTATTATCTGTCCAGTCTTGTACTGAGAAAGGTTTTGTTGTAACATTTAAAGATGATATATGTTTAATTAAAAAGGGCAACATCTTAGTTGCAGATGCAAAAGCTGATGAGGGGTTATACAGATTAAAAATAATACCTACAAATGAAAAGGTATATAGTGCTTCAGAAATATTACCCGTTTGTTCTAATGTTAACTGCATTCTAAAATGGCACCAAAGGCTGGGCCATAGAAATTTGGAATCCATCAAGAAAATTCAAAAGGATGATTTAGCTTTAGGTATTACTGTGAATAATTGTTCTCATAATACTGAATGTTCAAGTTGCATAAAAGCTAAGTTAACAGAAAAATCATTTCCAAAAGAAACGCAATACAGAAGTAAAAAACCACTTGATTTGATATACAGCGACGTATGCGGTCCTGCAGAAACAAAAAGTATGGGATCAAAAAGATATTTCGTTACATTTATTGATGATTACTCTCGTTATACACAAGTATATTTTATTTCCTCTAAAGATGAAGTATTTGATAAATTAAAAGAGTATGTTGCATCAACAACAAACAAATTTAGATTGAAGATTAAATCTTTGCGTAGTGACAATTGAACAGAATATTGCAACGAATCTGTCAAAGACTACCTTAAAAACTTAGGAATAAATCATGAAACAACGACGCCATATTCACCGTCCCAAAATGGAGTTGCAGAAAGAAAGAATCGCTCGCTTATTGAAATGAGTAAAGCCATGCTTATAAATGCTAAATTGCCAAAAACATTCTGGGCAGAAGCCATAGCTACAGCAGCCTACTTACAAAATAGATTACCCACAAAATCAACTGAAAAGACACCATATGAACTGTGGAATGGGCATAAGCCAAATTTGAGTCACCTTAAAGTATTTGGATGCAAAGCATATGTGTATGTTCATAAACAGAAGAGACAAAAATTTGACGAAAAGGCCACTGAAGGAGTCTTTGTTGGTTACGATTTAAGAAGCAAAGGATATCGAATTTATATAGGTGGTAGAAAAATAGTGATAAGCAGAACAGTGAAGTTTTTTGAAAATATGAACTGTGAAAATGTCTTTCAAGAAAATCCTGAAGAGCGAATCTCAGATTTAATGCATTTAAATTTTTCAGAAGAAAATCTTGAAAATGATAGTGATGCTATCCAAATAGAAAATACTGCAGAAGAAATAAATACGGATGAAAAATCAGTAGATAGCCCAACAACTGAAGAAAGTGAAGATAATTTCCAGAGAAGAATATCTAACAGAGAGACTAAAGGAATTCCACCAGAAAGATATTCTTACAAAACTGAAGACAGTTGTTCCAAAAATCAAGATCCTGAAACTTTTAAAGATGTTTTACAATTACCAGTAAAAGATCAACAGAAATGGTTTCAAGCTATGAAGGAAGAATTTAACTCTTTAAAGGAAAATGAAGTGTTTGAGCTTGTTACTTTACCCAAAGGCAAGCACGCCATTGGCTGTAAATGGGTTTACAAAACAAAACATAATGAAAATGGAGAAGCAATAAAATGCAAAGCACGATTAGTTGCCAAAGGTTTCGCTCAAAAATTAGGCACTGATTATGATGAAACCTTCTCTCCTGTCGTCAAACATACAACTATTAGAGCTTTTCTGACCTGGGCAGCTTATCATAAAGCCAGAGTATTTCAAGTAGATGTTAAAACAGCCTTTCTACATGGTAAACTAGATAATGAAGAATTATACATGCATCAACCAGAAGGCTTTCATGATGAAGAAAATAAAGACAAAGTCTATAAATTAAAAAAGGCTATATATGGTCTTAAACAAGCCGCCAAGTGCTGGAATGAAGAAATAGAGAATACTCTAAAGGCATATGGATTTAAACAAAGTGAAGCTGATCCATGTTTGTTCATAAAAGAAAAATCAAAGAAGACAATTCATCTCATACTGTATGTAGATGATATGCTGATGAGCTCAGAAGATGAAAATGAAGTTAATGAAGTAATAAATTACTTAAAGAAATCTTATCCCACAACATCACTAGGAGAAGCAAAATACTTCTTGGGTATAGAAATTTACAGAAAAGAAGATGGAAGTTATTTACTTTCACAAAGAAGTAAAATAACTCAATTAGTTAAGGATTTTCAGCTTGAAGAAGCCAAACCAACTTATACCCCAATGGAAACTAACTATTATAGTTTAGATAAAGAAGAAAATCTTTTATCATCAAATGATAATTACAGACAAGCTATAGGAAGTCTTTTATATATTTCCTCATGTACAAGACCTGATATTACCGCTCCTACACACATACTAAGTCGAAGATGCAATAATCCAAGAGAAAAGGACTGGAATGCTGTTAAGAGGGTAATAAGATACTTAAAAACAACGAAAGACCTTGATCTCCACATTTCTTCAAAAGAATATCCTAATATAGTTGCATACTCGGATGCAGACTGGGGACAAGATGCTACAGACAGAAAATCCACCTCAGGAAATGTAATCTTCTTAGGCAATAGCTGCATTTCTTGGTTCTTGCGAAAACAAACATGTGTGACGTTATCGTCAGCAGAAGCTGAATATGTGGCACTGTCACAAGGAACTCAAGAGGTGCTATGGATCTTAAAATTATGTAAAGATCTCAATTTACAACAACATTTTCCTATTAGAATTTTTGAGGATAACCAATCTACAATTAAATTGGTTGAAAGTGAAAAATTTAAATCCCGCACTAAGCACATTGATACAAAGTATCATTACATACGAGATTTAAAAACTAAAAATGTTATAGATGTCAAATATCTATCAACAAATGAAATGATAGCAGATATAATGACGAAGCCACTGCCAAAAGCCAAATTTGAACTTTGTAGAAACCTTATCCACCTGGTGTCAGATTCTATCACAAAACGGGAGAGATGTTAGAAAATGCTCTTTTGTTTTCAAGAACATCCACCAGATGGCAGCATCAGACAATCATTTTTTATTTGATCTACTGTGACAGACACTCAGTTCAGTGAGTGTTGCTTCTTCCCTTATAGCAGTTGGCAGCAAAATGCTGCTTGATTAAAAAAATTCAATAATATTCCAAAGGAATATAATATGATAAAAA
The DNA here is from genome assembly GCA_963932465.1 of Maratus speciosus. Lineage (NCBI taxonomy): Eukaryota > Metazoa > Arthropoda > Arachnida > Araneae > Salticidae > Maratus > Maratus speciosus. The sequence goes on along the minus strand of CAWVRF010000827.1, from coordinate 387,722 downwards.
AAAAAAAACTGCAACAAGCCATAGTTCAAAGTATTTCTTTGTGTTTGTAAATAGTCTTATACATCTGTTTTGTTTTTATTGTGAAGTGTGATCTGTACTGTGACCAGCATATATATTATTCTAGTGTATTCAATCTTCTAATAAATGTTTTTTGTTCATCCAAAGAAGAGTATATTTCCATTGAAACACATCAAAACATAAAGGTAAAACTTTTAACTTTTTTTATTGTTTAACTATTGAGGAATTTCGTATTCATGCCTTCCATATGGAATAACATTCTAACAATACTGTATAGCACTTTACGTACCATGGTCAAGAAAGCGGAATTGTGCACTGTAGGCACCGGTCCTTAATGGATCACAGGTATAGTTTAGTTTTAAAGTAATGATATTATTGCGTGTCGCATATATGAGATCAAATTATGAAAGTTCCTAAGATGTATGAAAAAGTTCATAAATTTATTTATTTTTCATTTATTTATGGAAACAGCTAATGCATTATGTATATAATAACATAAATTGGAATACGAGAATAAGGCTTTTATCCTTTCGGGGTCTATAAAATGAGTACCAAGATTGCTTCAGGACTAAACACTAAAGGTCCCTCATTAGTCATACCACCCTGTCTGGAGATATACTGTATAGCACTTTACGTACCATGGTCAAGAAAGTGGAATTGTGCACTGTAGGCACTGGTCCTTAATGTATCACAGGTATAGTTTAGTTTTAAATTAATGATATTATTACGTGTCGCATATATGAGATCAAATTATGAAAGTTCCTAAGATGTATGAAAAAGTTCATAAATTTATTTATGGAAACAGTTAATGCATTATGTATATAATAACATAAATTGGAATACGAGAATAAGGCTTTTATTCTTTCGGGGTCTATAAAATGAGTACCAAGATTGCTTCAGGACTAAACACTAAAGGTCCCTCATTAGTCATACCACCCTGTCTGGAGATATACTGTATAGCACTTTACGTACCATGGTCAAGAAAGCGGAATTGTGCACTGTAGGCACTGGTCCTTAATGGATCACAGGTATAGTTTAGTTTTAAAGTAATGATATTATTGCGTGTCGCATATATGAGATCAAATTATGAAAGTTCCTAAGATGTATGAAAAAGTTCATAAATTTATTTATTTTTCATTTATTTATGGAAACAGCTAATGCATTATGTATATAATAACATAAATTGGAATACGAGAATAAGGCTTTTATTCTTTCGGGGTCTATAAAATGAGTACCAAGATTGCTTCAGGACTAAACACTAAAGGTCCCTCATTAGTCATACCACCCTGTCTGGAGATATACTGTATAGCACTTTACGTACCATGGTCAAGAAAGCGGAATTGTGCACTGTAGGCACCGGTCCTTAATGGATCACAGGTATAGTTTAGTTTTAAAGTAATGATATTATTGCGTGTCGCATATATGAGATCAAATTATGAAAGTTCCTAAGATGTATGAAAAAGTTCATAAATTTATTTATTTTTCATTTATTTATGGAAACAGCTAATGCATTATGTATATAATAACATAAATTGGAATACGAGAATAAGGCTTTTATCCTTTCGGGGTCTATAAAATGAGTACCAAGATTGCTTCAGGACTAAACACTAAAGGTCCCTCATTAGTCATACCACCCTGTCTGGAGATATACTGTATAGCACTTTACGTACCATGGTCAAGAAAGTGGAATTGTGCACTGTAGGCACTGGTCCTTAATGTATCACAGGTATAGTTTAGTTTTAAATTAATGATATTATTACGTGTCGCATATATGAGATCAAATTATGAAAGTTCCTAAGATGTATGAAAAAGTTCATAAATTTATTTATGGAAACAGTTAATGCATTATGTATATAATAACATAAATTGGAATACGAGAATAAGGCTTTTATTCTTTCGGGGTCTATAAAATGAGTACCAAGATTGCTTCAGGACTAAACACTAAAGGTCCCTCATTAGTCATACCACCCTGTCTGGAGATATACTGTATAGCACTTTACGTACCATGGTCAAGAAAGCGGAATTGTGCACTGTAGGCACTGGTCCTTAATGGATCACAGGTATAGTTTAGTTTTAAAGTAATGATATTATTGCGTGTCGCATATATGAGATCAAATTATGAAAGTTCCTAAGATGTATGAAAAAGTTCATAAATTTATTTATTTTTCATTTATTTATGGAAACAGCTAATGCATTATGTATATAATAACATAAATTGGAATACGAGAATAAGGCTTTTATTCTTTCGGGGTCTATAAAATGAGTACCAAGATTGCTTCAGGACTAAACACTAAAGGTCCCTCATTAGTCATACCACCCTTTATGGAGATATACTGTATAGCACTTTACGTACCATGGTCAAGAAAGCGGAATTGTGCACTGTAGGCACTGGTCCTTAATGTATCACAGGTATAGTTTAGTTTTAAAGTAATGATATTATTACGTGTCGCATATATGAGATCAAATTATGAAAGTTCCTAAGATGTATGAAAAAGTTCATAAATTTATTTATTTTTCATTTATTTATGGAAACAGCTAATGCATTATGTATATAATAACAGTAATTGGAATACGAGAATAAGGCTTTTATTCTTTCGGGTCTATAAAATGAGTACCAAGATTGCTTCAGGACTAAACACTAAAGGTCCCTCATTAGTCATACCACCCTGTCTGGAGATATACTGTATAGCACTTTACGTACCATGGTCAAGAAAGCGGAATTGTGCACTGTAGGCACCGGTCCTTAATGGATCACAGGTATAGTTTAGTTTTAAAGTAATGATATTATTGCGTGTCGCATATATGAGATCAAATTATGAATGTTCCTAAGATGTATGAAAAAGTTCATAAATTTATTTATTTTTCATTTATTTATGGAAACAGCTAATGCATTATGTATATAATAACATAAATTGGAATACGAGAATAAGGCTTTTATCCTTTTGGGGTCTATAAAATGAGTACCAAGATTGCTTCAGGACTAAACACTAAAGGTCCCTCATTAGTCATACCACCCTGTCTGGCGATATACTGTATAGCACTTTACGTACCATGGTCAAGAAAGCAGAATTATGCACTGTAGGCACTGGTCCTTAATGGATCACAGGTATAGTTTAGTTTTAAAGTAATGATATTATTGCGTGTCGCATTTATGGGGCATTCTCACAAGCTTTTGACTTTTGGGGAAAAAAATCTGGCGAAATTAAACTTGCTAAAATAACAAATATAATCTGATAAACGAATTTTAATCTGATAGACGAATGCCTTAATGATTCAAAATAAAGAAAAAATGGTCAGCAGCGAACATTTTTTTATTTAACTGAGGTTTAAGTTAAACTTGCAAGTTTAATTTTCCTTACCATTTTACCCCTGTAACTTTTCATTTTCTTCTAAATTTTTACTTATAATGAATTTGCATAGTACCCACAGGACATTCAAATAAGAAATAATAACAATATAGTACTTTCAATAAAGAATTTTTGTATAACATTGTCTTAAAGGAGTGTTAAAGAAGGGACGGTAAGGTAAAAAAAAGGGGATGGTATTGGAAAAAAGTGACGAAATGGTAAGAAAAGAGACGGTAGGAAAATTACCACCTATTTTTAGTAAAATCATGTTAAGACTAAGTGATAGTCACAATGTTCATTGATTTTTAGAAACAGTTGTTAGCATTGGATTATTTTTTTTTATTTATTTACCTCGAAATGTACAGGAATAAACCTCGGGGACGGTGAGACTACCAATAAAGCCACGATGCTTGAAATTGATATTTAAATGCTGATTTAAATTCTACAGTAATTTTCCTGCCAAAGAATTTCAGGAATTATTTCTCTAGCATACTTCTGCATGAGAAAAAAACTTGAAAAAAAAATTCTGTGGCAGCATCTGAAATGATTTTCTGTATAATTTTAGAAGAGGGATGGTAAGGAATCTAAAACCCTGGGACAGAGTTTAAAAAATAATTACAACCCTAAAAATGTGTGCAGGTTAATTTTTAGCTACATATTTATATAAAATAATAGTTCCAGTTTAAAAAAAAATTACATAGAATTATTTTTATTGAAACAATTTTATCCAGACAGCTCCAAACTTAAAAATCAGCATCAGGGACACGGGACGGTATATGCGTTTTCCTGGTATTTGGACCCCCAACATTGTCCAAACTTATTTATTTCGTTAATAATATTATGCAATCATGAAATGGGACGTTCCCCAGTATATGAAATTAAAAAAAAACACAAAAAAGTGTATTACATAAAAAATTATTATTCAGGGACATGAAAGTCACAAGATTGTGAGAATGCTCTACATATATTATGAAAAAAAATCATTAATTGTAATTTTAAGTTTAGTTTTTTAGGTAATACACTTTTGTTTTTGCAAATATTTTAAATTTTCTGAAAAATGCAGATGAATATCACGTTATGTATAATAAAATTGATAAATTGTAACAGATTGTGAATTTTGAAATTTTGAAATAATGATTTTTTCATATATTTGAAGATTTTGTTTTCACATAACCTTAACATTATTTAAGCTGTTTATGGTAACTTTTTATATGCAACTCTAAATTTTATATATTTAATGGCATTATTGAAAGAAAAACGATATCTTGAATTCAAAATCAATTTAGTATTTTCAGATGATTTCCATACATGACAATTCAGAACAACTGTTCAATAGCTTGTAGCGAATTACAGCACGCTGCAGAAAAAAAAAACATTTTATATATAAACTAGGGTTGCAATCCGTTTACTCATACAAAAATACATGGTGCCTCAAACCAATCCAATTCATGATTATTGCGAATATATTTAATGAAAGCGTTTTAATTAAACTTCCAACAGACTTACCTTGCTTTGCTCGAAATGTGATGAGATAACGAATTCTTCTACAGAATCATACAAAATCTGTAACAGCAAGTAATGTGAATACTACATTCCAGAGCATGGCTAGTCTAGCTCAAAAGTGATTTGTTTCCGTTGGTTAATACTTCCCATTTTTCCAGTGATATCAATATATTTACCATAAAAGAAGATAACTTTCCTGCAAATATAGTTAAATTATTTTCTTCATTGTTACAGATACGAACAAAAATTTGGAATTTGGATGTAAATAAAACACTTTGTATTTTTTGACTGAAAATATTGATTGCAAATTTTAGAGAAGTTGGAATATTCCTATACGAATTGTTTGATATTCTATGTTCTACCTCCCTGTGCATTCTTTAAAAGCTATACTGTATCACCCTATATAAAACAAGCAGAAAATCAAATTTAATAGAGAAGTTAGAAGAACTCTCTGAAATGCAAGATAAGCTTAATAAAGAGCTTAAATAAGGTAGAAAAAAATTGGCATACCATTTGCGGCTTTCAACTCGAAAGGAGGTCATGACATAGATGTTCCTATTAAAAAAATTATAACATTAAGCAAGGAATTATCCGTGCACTGGTTGGATTTAATACGGGTGATCAAAAATAACCTCACTTTAAGAAAGAATGGAGGGAGGGAAAGCTTTTCCTAAAACTTATTAAATTTAACTCTATTTACTCTCATCCAAAGGACCTCGCTTTCCTTTCTGACGGAATCTATGTAACTGATTTTAGCTAATAATAATACTATAGGCAGAATTCCGTGGGTTCCGAAGTCTCTTTTTTCAAGTAGAACGGCCGTGTTCTCACCAAAGTGGCAAAAATATACGACAAAAGACACTATACAAACCGATAATCGGAAATTCTACTTGGAGTTAACTCGTGGCCCGAAATCGACAAGAGAACTAACATATTCAAGGACGACATTTGTCCCAAACCAACTGCATACAAGAAGTTACACACAACATATGTCTACTACATAACTTGTGTTAAAAATAAATATATAATTGCTAAAAAAAAATATCTGAAAACCAGGCTCTAGATGGTAGATACTTATTTTGCGAAATTTAAAGAAATGACATAAAAAGTCTCATTCAGACACAGATGTTAAAAATAAAACACCATGTTTCAGAAATCTCAAAACTCAGTCGTCTTCTAGGTTACCGTTATAAAAGCGTAGCTAGTCCCCCAGTCACTAAGTTAGAAATGTAAATGAAATTACAAACATATAAACTTATAAGTTCAATTACTAATATTCACATATTTTGTTTAGATTAGTTGTAGAAAAAAACTAATCTTATGAAAAATATTAAAATGATTAGTTTTTTTTTTTTTTTTTTTTTTTTTTTTTTTTTTAACAAACCTTTTAAAATTCTAACACTATTCGAATTATATTCCTTTATTTCAAGAGCGTTTTTATATATCGATACATGTTTTATACTGACTAATTAAAAGAATGATTTTATAGCAATATTTTCACTGTTTATTTTATAAAACGATATAATATAACCACGTGATATCATTCTACTCTTTTTTTCCTCTCTTTTAACGATAATTTTAAATAATAATTCTCTATCACATAGATATAACTATGATGTTTGTTTTTTCAAGTCCCCCGCTAATATATAATTGTGATGTATTGTGGTTTTTATCCTTAATATTAAGATAGGTAGGTGATAAAAAAAGGGAGATATGCTTTGCTATTCGATTTTAGACAATTCCAATAATATTAATTAACAATATTTGAAAATTTTCATGTGATTTCATATCTATCAGTTTGTTTATATTTTTTATACATGTATATGTTCATTTTTTAGGGTTCCGTACTTAAAAGGTAAAAACGGAACCATTATAAGATCATTCCTGTGTCTGTCTATCTGTCTGACACAGGCATTTTACTCGTAAACTATTGAACGTGGAAAGTTCAAATTGGGGGAAGTAATAAAGACTATTGACCCACATATTTTCAGATTATTAAACATTCATAAATATATTTAGTAAAAATGTACAGGGAATAATTAAGCTACTTGGAAAAAAGGACTCTTTTCTTTGTATATAGTGTGGGATATCGCGTTAAAGCATTCGTAACGCTGAACTCAAAAATTCATTCCTTTTAATTTTGGGAATTAAATTTACAAAGATATCGCCGAAAATGTAGCACAAAAATATGACTCCCCCTCCCCCCCCCATCTAACTCCGAATCTACTGAAACTAAAATTATGAAAAAATTAGAGGTAGTAGGCGTTAATTTAAACCTTGAAGGAAAGTTATAGCGATTACCCCAGGTTACAAAGTTTTTGAGAAAATCGCATTTTTCTCTTACACACAAATTTCAATTTACGGACATTCAGCAAAAGTGTTGAGCAGCGCTGGAGGTACCTATCGAAGGAGAAATATAAAAGATTTGTTTATAATGATTGTTTTATAATGATTATAATGATTTTCGAAAAAAATCGTTAGTAATTAGCCGAGATTTTAACCCTTATAGATACGGACAATTTGGACATAGCTAATGACAGTGGCGGCGTACTCTTTGCCTAGTTAAAAACTTTTAATTATATATATATGTGTGTAATGTAATGTCTAGTAGCTGTATAAAAGCAATAAACGTCAAATTGTTAAATACAGACTAATTTAAGGAGCCTCAGGACTCTTAAATTTCGAAAAAATGGCAATTTTAAACATTTAATGTCTTAAAATATATACGATTTTAAAACACAATTTTTATTGGGATGAAAGATATAAGTATGTTCTTTCATTTCATGTATTTTAAAAAATTGCAAGATGCAAAATTAGTATTTATATGGGGCTCACAACTGTTAGACATTTTTCGAGCAGAAAATTGGCATAACATCTTACACGCAGGATTACAAAATAAATATTGCAACTAGAATGAAAATGTTGATGCCTATTTATACTTCAGATTGTAATAATTTCACTGAACTTGAAAAATATTGTATTTAAAGCCTTCTTATATTTTTAATGTGAAGTTGTATTTAGCTAATGCAAAATTTTGAAAATTTCAACAGTATAATAACCTAAAAAAATGTTTTTTTTTTTTTTTTTTTTTTTTTTTAACAATAAAAAGGAAATTTTAAGTTCGGTTTACACAGACTAACATGAAATATATGATTTGAAAATTTCATGAAAAAATATTCACAAGTTTTTGAGGTAACCTGCGTGTTATGCCCAAAAACGTCTTTTGGAGAAAAATGACTTCAAAGTTTCAGAAACGCCGCTTCAGCTATTCAGCGGGTATAATTCTAAAAGCCACAACTTCTGTTCTAAGGGGAATTTCAAGGAAATAATTGTATCAAAATGTTCAAAAAGGATAGGAGTTTAACATCTAAAAAAGAGTTTCTAATATATTGAAGCTTTAAGACTCCTAAGATCACTTAATTAGAATGAATCGCATAAATACTATGGGAATCGCGACTAGTTTGCATTGAGTGCGTCTCTCAATACGCCTCGAGTGACTTTAAAAGTTAATTTAAAACTAGAACTGCCGGAAATTTTACTCAAGTTTCAAAAAATATTTAAACCAGAATTTTTATTTTAAATAATTTGTCTGATTTATTTAACGTAAATCTGCGGGGCTTAAATTTAACTTATTTTATAAACGAATTTCTGGTCCCAGTTGACATTTAATCATATGATCGGAGTCGGATCGACTCCTTCCGGGCGTTCTAGTGTTAAAACCTTTCTGGAATAACATGGCACGGACTAAGGCGGCTTTGCAACTTTGCGACCTCCTTTCGAAGCGCGTTTAGCACAATGCCAATTTTAAACTTTGAACAAAGATTTTGTTTTAGCTACCCTGTAGAAAGAGAGGTTATGGAGTTTAAATATGCACTGCTTTTATTGTCCGTATACAGAATTAACTTCAGCATAAACAGATTAGGATAATATTAAAATATGAGTTATACAGAATAGCTATATTTGATATTATTTAGGTTCCATATCTCTTTGAACTTTTATGGTATATACATTTACACTTTTCCAGTATATACAATTATACTCAACCCTACGTTGTATAGATTTTTACAAAGTCTTAGTATTCTTTTAGCAAAGTTTATTTTTAATAATACAATTACAAATTCATATATTTATTCTACGGAACCCTCTGTGCGCGAGAAATACTCTCTTGACCGTTTATTTTATAAATAATATCAATAAAACTTCAATACTATGACTATTAATGAAAATAAAAATGGAAAATATATATTCTTTTCTATTTCTAAGATAAATGTAAATTCAGTCAAAATGAAAAATGAAAAATGTAAATAATACAGCTGAAACACCAGACCTGCTTCAACAGTCCTTTCATTTGTTTGGTGTTTACAACTAGTTAAAAATTACCAAGTCTCAGTTTAGACCTATTCACTGGGTCAAATATGAGACGAATTTTATGTTTTTTAATTATTTTTTATATGACAACAAAGTTTTATTTAAATTCATAATCAGATAAAGTTAACAAAAACACGATTTAAAGTATTTTTGTTGTAGGCCTGTAATCAATAGTCCACAAGTAACTGGAAACTTTTAGAATATTCTTTCATATTAGCCCCGATTTACTCTCTATATATAATTTTTTCATTTTTTAATAATGCCGAAAATTAATTTAGTAAATTACCTTTTAAAAGCTTAATAAATGTAAGCTGTAATTTCATGCCAGACTGATATTTACTCTCTGTGCATCAGATAACCTATCATCTTTGTCAGTATTTTTTTTTTCATATACATTTTAGTTTTAAGTTTATTAAGTTTATTCAGTTTTCATTATTTACCCTTTTCTTCCGTTTATTGTGCTTAAGATTATTTTAATTATTAGTATTAAAGCTAACATATTTCAGTTGCAACACAAATATTAAATTAAGTTTATATTTTTACATATTTCACTTTATAATGCTTTGTGCTCTTTATATCTTTCAAATACAATTTTGAAAGTATTTAATCAGAATCGGTACTTTGACAGTGATATTTAATTAAAAATGTACAAAGCAGCACAATGATAGTTCAGGAATTTACTTTCTTTGTAAATTTGTTTAGTAAATATTCAATCTATTTACCTTATTCCTCAAAATGGGATTAAATATTTACGCCTTAATCTATTAATAGAACAACGGTTTTGGCACAATTAGCTTGGAAACTGAGGAAATTTTCTCCCTGTCATCAAAAATAAACTTCTTTTAAAAATTTAAACCTTGAAACATAATTAGTTTCATTAATTTTGTAAATTTTAAATATTGATACAAAATTTTAATATTTTATGCATTTTAATCTGCAAATATTATTTCCTAAATAATTAAACTTTTCAATAAAGTTTAATAAATTATTTTTCTCCGAATTATAATACTACATTTAAAAACAAATTATTTAAAATAAAGTGTTTGTGATGATATGTGGATAGTTCAAATGGAAAAGGTGGTAAATAACACAATCATCATATTTAGAAAATGAGTTGAAAAGTTACAAATATCTATTTGCGTTTATTGCCAAATGATTTCTTTATCAACTAAAAACTCTGTGAGTATTAGTTTTTTTTAAATAGTAATTTAACATATAGTAGCGAATCATTGATTTTGTTTAATAATATAATTATAAAATCATATCCTGTTATTATATAATCATATAATTATACAATAATAAAATAGTTATGGGTTTGTATCCTACTCCTGACAAAAGATGGCTCTGTTATAATATTGCAGTTCATAACTCATTTCAATAATGTCAATGAAAAATTTGATTTCAAGAAGTGCAGTTAAAGGATTTGTATTTAATTTGGGATCGTGTACCGTACGTGCCCCGTAAAAGGGAATGGAATCATTCTTCCTCTATCCCTAATTCCGATTTTTCTGTCGCAAACATTTGTTTCTTCTTTTGAAGCCAGGAGGGGCGATAAATAGGCCAAATGAAAACAGTTGGCGACTGCAAAGTGAACAACTCTCCCTCTATTCTATTTCATTTAATCAGGGATTCTTCACAAATTTAAGCAGGATAGATTTATGGATTGCAGGACTTTTGTCGATAAGTTTGTAAGAAATATATGACCTGTATTATTATAATTATTTTATAACGATAGCTGATAAATTATGATGCATGGTAAATTATTTATTAAAAATACTAATACCAGGGTTTGTACGGGTACATTTATTTTCAAGGCTAAATACGAGTAATTTTTTGTACAGAAAAATAAATCTAGTTTAAATGCGCGAAATTTCGTTTTATTTAAGGAAAGATTTTCTATAAGAAAATACTGGTACCGAAGAATTTCTTAGTCTGGAAATTCAAGGACCCGTACGAACAATGAATACATGAATGAATACTTATAAATAAAAAAAGTTTTTTTGTAATTACTTGAATACTAATGTGTATAAATTTAACTGAACAATATGATTGCTTTGTTTACAATATCATTGTTACAATTTTGTTTCAACATTATTGTTTCAATTTTAATAAAGAAAAATAGTCTTGAACAGTTCGAACATTTTAAAAGCGTTAAAATTTTAATTTTTCATGCTGTTTGATGCCAAGTAATAAAAAAAAAAGATTCATAATCTATTATAGTTGTTCATCAGGAGTGAAAGCAGCCAAAAAGGAAAAATAGAAAAAAATATCTGGCTATTTTTATTTCCTTTTAAATTAGTGATGTACATAAATAATTAATAATAATAATAAAAACTACAAATAGAATAAAACAATAATCTGTATTATCAATTCATTAATTTATAAGTACTGATTTGTGTATTCACGAGATATTTGCGAGTTATTTTATTTTTATTAAACACTTTTTTTAAAAATTCAAAAAAATATTTTGTATACTTTGTTTGCAGTGACAGAAGTACTTTTCGTATTACCACGTTTATACTTTTTAGCGCACAGGACTGCCACGGGCGACTATTTTTTAATTCTATTTTGCGCCACTTTTTCAAAACAAATTATATATATATATATATATATATATATATATATATGCTTTGACAACATTTGCAAGAAAAATATACTACAAAATGTATTTTTTTAAAAATAGTGGTGCGAACAGAATATAAAAATAGTCGCCTGTGGACGTCTGTAGCAGGCCTGCTGTCAAAGCCTGAGAGCTAATGTGTCCACAGGCTCTGCATTAGAGATGAGATTTCCGCGTTTTTGCACACCAATATATTCTTAAGGAAAATGTTGTTTTGTTAAATCGCAAAAATGTTCAGATTAAAAAAAATACCATTTTCTCTAACAAAATACCGGTGTGCAAAAACGCGGAAATCTCATCCCTGCTCTGTATGTACGTAACGCGATAACTCTTGATAGCAATATCCAATTTGCTTCAAATTTTGTAAATAGGTTCATTTTCATAAGGCGCGTCCCAGATTAATTTTAGGGGTTCATTGGTTAATTATAATGGTTTAACCTTAATTTAGAATGTCCCCCCCCCCCCTTAACTTAGATAAACGGGTTTTTCATGCAGAATTATCAGATTCGCTTCAAATAATTTGGTATACCAGTTTATTCTGATAAGGGGCTTCCCTGATTAGATTTGGATGTTCATTGGTTAAGTATGAAGGAGGGAACGGAGGTCTAATCCCCCCTTAATTTAGATAAATGGGTTTTTCATGCAGATTTATTCGATTTACTTCAAATTTGGTATACTGGTTAATTTTAATAAGACGCTTCCCTGATTAGATTTGGAAAATTCATTGGTCAAGTATAAAGGTGTGTGTGTGTGTGTGTGTGGGGGGGGGGGTAATCACTCCTTGAATTCAGCTAAAATTTTTTTTTTTTTTTTTTTGTCGATTTCTTTATTTTTTGAGGGGCATTATTCTTTGAAATAAGAGTGTAATATATAATTAGTGTCAATAGCCTGTGAGCTCAATGCCATCAGTTTGACTGGTCACTTTTCTTTTCTCATAAGCATTCAATGTTCATTTTAAACTCGTGGTATCAGAGTATTGCAAAATATTTCCCCGAATACATTTTTTTTTTAATTATTACGTTAGATTTAAATTTCTTAATAATATTCTGATGCTTAGTGTTGCAAATTGTTTCATAACCTATGCGTGATACATAATTTTTCGTTTTTGTTACTTTTATATTAGCCCTCATGCTATCAAAGTCTGAGAGATAATGTGCCCGAAGGTTCTGTATGTATGTAACGCGATAACACTTGATAGAAATATCGGATTTGCTTCAAATTTTGGATATAGGTTCATCTGATAAGGCGTTTTCCTGATTAGTTTTGGGGGTTCATTGGTTAAGTGTAAAGGGGGAAAACGGTGGACTAATCCCCCCCCCTTAATTTAGAAAAAAACGAGTTTTTCATGCAGAATTATCTGATTTTCTTCAAATAATTTGGTATGCCAGTTAATTCTGATAAAGCGCTTCCCTGAATAGATTTGGAGGTTGATTTGTTAAGTATATAAAGGGAGGGGGGTAGAAATGGAGGAGCTAATGGCACCCTTAATTTACTTTCTTTTTCTTTCTTTCTTTTTTTCCCAGTGTGTTTGCACCTTACTATTTATTTTTACCCCTTTCATGAACCCTAAATTAATATTAAACAGTTTTGTACTTTTTTTCTTTACTAAGTTAAAATATCCTTTTTTAAAAAGAAAGAGATGACTTTTCATTATCTAGTAATGAGAGGGGGCAGAGGCCAAAGTTACTAACAGAAATAGTATAAAATATTCTTTTTAAATTGTTAGCGAAGAGATTTTTTTTTTTTCTAAATGTTTCCATTTTTTAAGTGAGTGGCGACTCTCGCACATTTTCACTGGTGGGACGCATAATACGATTTGTGTAGTAGAAGTCTGTAAACAAACAAACAAAAAAAAATAGGAATCATATAATACTTTCGACTATGGATGCGCATATTCGGGGAGACCAGGCTAGTAGGCACACTTTTTAGTTATTGATTTTTATTAATTTTTTGTTTAAGTTTTTTATGAAACTTTGACTTTACTTTTAAAGAACAGGCATTGGGCTATAAATACCCGGAGTTTTGAGTTTGTAGCTTTTAGAGTTTATATTTAGCGGAAGCCTAAATAAAAGGCAAACTGTGCGCCAACCTACCCCGTCACGGAGCAAGTTGCCTATACCTATGGGGTAAGTTGTCACACGCTTTATAAAAATTTAAATAAAACTCAAATAAGATACGCAGTTAAGAGAAATCAATTTCATTAATACCAGTAAGTTTAAACAAAGGCGTTATCGCCGTACATTGTAAATTCTAAATTATACAGATATAAAAATAATGAATAAAACACTTACATTGTGTAACTTCTATCTTACTCGATATCATCATCAGGGTTACAGTTATCACAAATAAAAAATCGAGTGTCTCCGTTTGGGCAAGACTCGTGTGCCCAAAATCTTGCATTGCAGCCAATTTCTCGGTGTTTGCTGTTTTTCATGCTACCAGCACACATCAGACATCGAGCCAACTTGCCCCGTGTTCAATGCGCCTACTAGCCACATAATGAATTTCTTCACAAAAGGGACACGCAACCATCTAAGCATATATAATCCAAGTAAATCACATATGGGGTAGGTACAGTTAATCAATAGTACAATAATACAGTAACAGTAGGTACAATTCACCGGCTCGGAACCAGTTTCAGATAAGGAAAGATGTTACTTTGAAATTCTCAGTACTCAGACCATGCAATATATAATATAGTAAGACAAAATAATATAGGACCATAGTTCTAATAGCAGATGTTTCTCAGAACCTGACAACACGGGCGACGTATAAAGAGAGTCGCTCAATGCAAACTAATCGCGAATCTCACAGTAATTATGCGATTAAATCTAATTAAATTAGTCTGTTTTTAACAATTTGACGTCTATTGCTTTTATACCTACTACTACTGCGTATTGCATTACACAAATATATCACTAAAAGTTATCTAGGCTTTAAAAGCCGATGGCGAATAGAGTACGCCGCCCGTATGTTTATTAGGGTGGAACTTAAGTATAGGGTAAAAAAAAAAAACTTTTTTGTTTTCATTTGTAATAGTGAAAACATTTTTCCTTTTTGGATGTCTCAACTTTTGGCTGAAAAGGTTTTTTTAAATTAAGTTGTTTTCCGGTTTCTCAAGGAGGTCAAAGTTTTGAAATTTCAGTATAAAGTAACCTAAAGTAAACAACGTAGCTGTTCGCTCATATCTACTTTTATTTAGCAAATACTATCCAGAAGTCACCACGAGGAGGTGGTTAAATATCGACTTCCACCCTTCTTACCCCCCTTTGTTATGGATTAATTAAACTGGATATTCAACCTACTGTCTTTTTAGGCAAACTTTGTCATTACATTGTGGGAATTCAACTTACCCAAGATTAAGCCATCTTTTGCTTAATATTTAAAGGCGGATGACGCAGCTCGCGGGACAATTTTGACACACGTTTCCACTGTTTGAGTATGACAAGGAAAATCTAAAATTCAGGTGTATCCCCTGTTTGTACTTTTTTTAAGTTCTTCATCCGATCAGTCCGTCAAGATAGGATCAATGTTTTTATAGTCTATAATTTCAATATGTTCGCATTTTTTCAAGTCGCTTTCCTACTGGTCCAGAAAATCCTTTCGTACCCGTAGTTTTTACAGCAAGATGTTGAAATAAGTATCTAAGAAAAAAGTTCATTTGCATGTAATAATCAAATTATCCATTATAAAGTTCTTAGGGTATTGCTTCCGATGTTTTAACAACTCCAGATTTGCATCCTGCATTAAAGGCGTTTCTGTTTCACTCAATAACATTCAAACTTGAAATGCCTGTATTATTATTTCGAAAATACATCAAAATTGCAGTGGCTATATCAGTATAAGAAGAAGGTGTCAATGAAATATGACCAATATATTTTTATCCTGGTTTTTGAACTAAGACCAGGTGTTTGTCTCTAATGATTCTTAGTTATATTTTTTTCCCTCTGCTTCAGTTATCATAGTGTTATCCTTTCTGCCATCAAAATACCAACCTTCTAAAATTGAATCATTTCGTCTTTTCTGTTCTTTCAGATTCTTCCTTTTCTTTTCTCTTTGTCGTCTTTAAGTCCTTCTTTCAGTTACCTTTTCTTTATTATCATCAGAAATACCCAGTCTTCTAAGGTGTCATTTGCAATAATATTTGTAGTTCTGTCTAATACTCCAGTTCTTTCACCTTGTTGATTATCAAATTCAGGTTTAGAAAAACAACCGATTGAACTATTTCCTTCCGAACTATTTTTTACATATGACGATCATTCAATCAAAACATCATTTTTTTGTTTTAAAATCACTTTTTTCCTTGATATTTCCTTTTCCAGTCTTGCTACACATTTTTTGTAGTTTTTATATGTATTGATCCTATTGCCATCACCCCATCTCTGTTTGGTCTTTGAGAAAGCGGCGTTCTTGTTCTGATACACGATAATATTTAGTGCTTTTACACAAAGAAATGTTTTTTGCAGGATTACCTAACATTTTGCAATTTTATATTGGATGTGGGATTATTCTTTCTAATCTTAATATTTTTCTTCAAATTTTGACATTTCTCGCGCTCGTCTCTAATCATGTTTTATTATTTGTGTATCAGAAACCGTTGGAATTGAAGGTCTCAGCAATATACTTTTAATTGTATCAGAGCTATACTTTTAATTATAGCTGTCAGATTTTAAGTTAAATTAAACCCAAAAATAATGTTTCATAACATCCTCATATGTTCGTCAAAGATGCCAGTCTAATGTTAATTGTTTTAGTTCACGAAATACAAGACACTTTAACAATTATCTAGACTTAGGTACTTTAACAGACTTTGTCCCTTTTGACACCGAATGTTTGTTGAAAAATAATTAAAGAAACTGTTAACACACGTTAAATCGGACTAACTTGTTATGTGTCGCAGCCAAATAAATCAGAGACAGTGAATGCCGACGCCCACGACGCTGGCTTCTACAAAAGTCAAATAAAGTGGCGCTAAATTTTCTAAGGCACTCAAAACAAATTATTCTCTTTATTACAGGACATTAACACTTAATTAATTTAATTTTGCAAAATATAAATTTAACAATAAGCTTAAAAAACTTTTCATGCAATTATTGCCTTTTTTTCGTTTTTTAGGGAAAATTAGGCGCTTTGAGGAACCGGAAAATATCATTTTAAAATTAAAAGAAAAATATTTACTTTTTATGGAGTTTAAAAGGAAAAAAATAATCGCTATTAGAATATAAAATTCGAAACATCGTTTTTTAGTTCCACCCTAATGTTTATATATGTCCAAACTGTTCGTGTCTTTAAGGGATAATATCTCTGGTAGTTACCAAAATATCTTTCGAAAATCATTATCAGCAATCATTTTATACTTCTGTGACGATAGGTACCTCCAGCGCTCATCAACTCGTTTGCTGAACGCCCGTAAATTGAAATTTGTGTGTAATGGAAAAATGCGATTTTCTCAAAAACTATGTGATTTATTGAAATCGCTGTAGTTTTCTTGCAAGTTTTAAATTAACTTTTACCACCCCTATTTTTTTCATAATTTTAGTTTCAGTAGATTCGGAAATATAGGGGAAATATTTTTACTATTACCTTTTAAAAAATAGCAGATAACAACTTTTGAATTAATTTTCCAAGAACTGCAACTGTAATTACATCAACTCCTTTTAAAAAACCCTGTTTTCACACATTTTTTTTTTTATTCAACAATGAAGTGACCTTTACAGCAATACTTATCTACATGAAATTCGATTCTTGCTCCTATATATTTTAACATTACATAATTTTAACAAATGGGCATCGAATTTGCAAGATTTTAACACTTCGATGACATGCACTTCAAGAAATATTCATAATTAAACAAAACAATAATTTTTTATCTTATCAATAACTGAAAAATTCACATTTAAAAAAATATTTTCGTGATTGTACATATAAAAATAAGAATTTACAAACCAATTTCCATATTTTTATCACATTCCAACTTAATTTTTATACACAAAACATTGATTGTGCATATAAAAACAAGAGTTTACAAACCAATTTCCATAATTTCATCACATTCGAACTTGATTTTTATGCGCAAAACATTTTAAAATCAAATTCTATACTTTATGTTTTAGTGAAATTTGTACTAATCTAGGTTATTCTGCTCATATTATTAATCAAATTCTCATATGTTTCAACTTGCACTTCAGAGTTTTTTGAATTACCGGCCATCAAGATCTTTAAAATATAAATACTATTTTTATAGTTTTAATGGTATATAGTGTACTTGACTAGACTGAGTTATTCTATCCATATAATTAATCAAATTATCATATGTTTAATCTTACACTATGAAGATTTCTGAATTTTCATCCATTAAGTTTCTTAAAATATTAATACTATATTTATAGCTCTAATGATGCATAGCATACATGAATAAAAACTTTAATTTTAACATTTCATATTTCAAAACCAAACTATATGAATTTTTACTACAACGCTTATCAACATCACAGAATGCTTCAGAATTTATGCTTCACACTTTTCTAATAATTATGAGATATGTATTCCTCAGAAATATTACTATCATATGAATAAGTAAAGGAAATGTAATAGATATTAAATAACAAAACGACACGAAAAGTATCACAGAAGGAAAATATTAATAATCAATTAAAATAATTAACTATCGCATAAAATTCCATCGATTACTTATAAAACTTCAACTGATGAATGAAAAATGTGTAAATTAGCAAAATAAAATTTACAAAAGAAAAAAAAAATTACAAAAGAAAAAAAATTACAAATAAGTGCAAGGTGAAACATATGACAATTTGATTAATAATATGAGCAGAATAAACTAGGCTAGTCCGAATTTTACGGAATAATAAGGTATACAATTTGATTAAAAAATGTTTTGAGTATAAAAATTAAGTTCGAACGTGATGAAATTATGGAAATTGGTTTGTAAACTCTTGTTTTTATATGTACAATCAATGTTTTGTGTATAAAAATTAAGTTGGAATGTGATAAAAATATGGAAATTGGTTTGTAAATTCTTATTTTTATATGTACAATCACGAAAATATTTTATATGTGAAATTTTGAGTTATTGATAAGATTAAAAATTACTGTTTTGTTTAATTATTAATCTTTCTTGAGGTGTATGTCATCGAAGTCTTAAAAACATTACAAATTCGATGTATATTTGTTAAAATTATGTAATGTTAAAAAATATAGGAGAAAGAATCGAGTTTGGTGTAGATAGGCATTGCTGTAAAGGTCAATTCGATGTTGAATTTCAAGAAATTGTGTGAAAATAAGGTTTTCTAAAAGGAGTTGATGTAATTTCAGTTACAGTTCTGGGAAAATTAATTCAAAAGTTGTTATCTGCTATTTTTTAAAAGGTAATAGTGAAAAGATCTAAGTAATATTTGCTCTTATGTGGTGAAAATTTCAAATAGTTTGGTTTGAAATATGGACTATCTGAAATATGAAATTTTTGAAAAATTAAAATTTCTATTCATGTATACTCTGTATCATTAAAAACTGTAAATATAGTATTCATATTTGAAACAACTTGATGCGTGATCGTTCTGTGATTTAATAATTTTCTGATAGATGGATAAAAAAAGTTGTTAAACTTATGTAATGTTAAAATATACAGGAGCAAGAATCGAGTTTGATGTTGAAAAGTACTGCAATAATTCAGAAATCTTCGATGCTCTTGTAGTGCAGTCGGATTGTGCATATGGCTGTTAACCATGGGGTTGGCAGTTCGAATCCGCCCGAGGGCGACTTATTATTATTATTTGTTTTTACTTAGTAAGTTTAGAGGTTTCAAGAATTCATTTGTTTTTCATTTTGAGGGAAATTTACATATTAAGCAATTATTTAATAACTTCTTTTTTGTTTGTGTTTAAGTTTTAGTGTGCTGCTAATTCGTTTCGTTTCACTCAAAGCTGTAAAATTATAGGAGGCGCTCATGTTTTTTAATTCTTGGGATTGCTTTAAACAGGGAAAAATCACTGACTTTCGTTAACCCCTTGAAGGGAGGTGATACCGTCACGGCATCACATAATTTTAATCCCAAATTGCCACATTGGCAATGGAATTTTACTATGAAAATGTCATCTTTATTAAATACACGAAAATTTACTTTTACTTGTTTACAAATAAAGTCTCTTGTTAATACTGGTGTCATTAAATTATTTGAACGTTTTACGAATACCAGTACCTTGCCCTGAAAGGGTTAAATAAGAAAGTACTGAATTTGATTAAATAATGTTTTGTGTATGAAAAATTAAGTTTGAGTGTAGAAAAATCCAGTTAAATGTAATAAAAATAATGTAAATTCATATTTTTATATGTACATTCATGAAAATATTTTTAAAATGTGAAATTATCAGTTATTGATTAGATTAAAATTAATTTATTTTTGTTTAGTAATGAGTATGTCTTGAAGTGTAGATCATTCAAGGGTTAAAATTCTACATAGCCAGCATCTAAAAGTATGATAAAATCTCAAACTAGTGTAAAAGCTAATCAAATTCGTTTAAATTTGTCTTTTTTCATTAAAAATCATATTTTCCTTTTGCTATTTGTCCAATTATTAAAATTCATTAAGGTAATGGTTGTTCAAAACTGAAATATATGTTTAAATTTCGTTTTTAAGTTGAAATCCTAGTCACTTTTCTCTAAGTTGATATTTTCATCTTATAGTTGAAAAAATCTAAAGAAATCGGCCCTTTTCCTTAAAAATTGATATTTTCCATTGTTTTGCTTAATTATTAATATTCATTATAGTGTTGTTCATTCAAAATTCAGATATCTGCTCAAAATCTCAAATGTTTCAATGATCAAATGATCTCGAATGCATAAATCAATTTTATTCATTTCCAGTTTCCAATATAGGGAAGAAATTTGTACTATTGGTTTCAAAGGTAGTAGTCATGATGTGAATAGATGTAAATATGAGCACTATATAAAGGTAATGAAGCTTTTCAAGATAGATAAAGTTTAACAATATAATTAGTATCTTGTAACAATATATAAACAAATGTATTTCAAAGTTGAAAATTTGCGTAAAATTTCAACTTTTTCTTGAAAACTGATATTTTTTTTTATTTAATTAATGATATTTATTAAGTTTTTGTTGTTAAAAACTAAAATACGAGGGCTGTAAATTAAGTAATGGCAACATAGGTATAAATCAATTTTTAATGATTATAACCTTTTGTCAAATGTCGGGAAGCCGTTGTAGACCAGTGGCAAGGTGTGATTGTTGATGTGAGCGACCGAGCGCCCTACTGCGTAGAGTACAGATGGACTCAGATCAACCTCTAAGGATAATTCTCGGACAGTCCATCGACGGTGTATGGTAAGGAGACCGCTCAGGATGTCAATCTGCTCTTGAGGAATGGAGGGCCAACCTGTGCGTTGCAAATCCGCAGTCTCATTCCGACCCGAACGAAATGCTTGAACCCATCGTGCTACTATCCTATATGGTAACGCATTTGTGCCACAGGCTTCCACTAATCCTCGATAGCATTCTGTTGCATTTTTGACACGGGCAAACTCGATTTTAAGCCACGACCGCTGATCCCCTTTTGAAAACATGCTTTAGAGCGATGGAAACGAAATTCCTTACTTTAACGCCACACAACAACTACTCTTCTAAGCAGACCGAGTGTTTTTTTGCATTCTACACATCGACAACAGCGCCACAACACCGCTCCGATATCCTATTTGCGCATGCCCGCCCTTCTGCGAGTTTCAAGGTTAAGTTGCCACTATTTAATTTACAACCCTCGTATAAGTTTAACTCTTCTCTTAGAAGTTGATATTTCCATGTTACATCTGAAAAAATCATAAGAAATTATCTTTTATCTCTTAAAAATTCATATTTTCCACTGTTCTGCTTAATTATTAATAATCATTAAGGTAAGGATTTTTAAAAACTAAAATATAAGTTTATATCTTTCACGTAACAACTGAAAAGAAGCGTAAAAATTGATGTTTTTCTTGGATGTAAACAATTTCCGATATGCTTTTGTGACATCAAAACTCTATTGTTGCGAACCCCCCAAGTTTAGGGGTGAGGGGGTTGACGGTGGTAAATAGGAGTTGGAATTATTTTCTTATACTAGTCTCGTCGAAAAAATCCTATTCAATCGGCTAAAAGATAAGAAAATTAGAATAAAAAATCGTATTTTTATATGCGTTTACGTGAAAATATTTTTTTTTTGTAAAATTTCAAGTTTTGAATTTATTTTGTTCAAATATACTATATTTTGTAGTGCTGTAGTCTAAAGTTTTATATCTTACATAACTAGTGTTTAAATATATGTTAAAATCTCAAACTAGTATAAAAGTTAGTAAAATTCGTTTAAATTCGACTTTTTCATTAAAAAATTCATATTTTCCTTTCTTTTTAAAATTGGTTAAGGTAATGGTTGTTGAAAAACTTAAATATATGTTTAAATTTCCCTTTTAAGATGATATTCTCATCTTATAGCTGGAAAAATCTAAAGAAATCAGTTGTTTTTTTCTTGAAAATCGTTATTTTCAATTGTTTTGTTTAATTAATAATACTCATTAAGATGTTAATCATTTAAAATTTAAATATATGTTTACCTTTCCTCATTTAAGTTGATATTCTGATCTTGTAGTTGAAAAAAAAAATATAGAAAGCAGCTTTTTTCCTTAAAAATTGTTATTTTCAATTATTTTGTTTAAGGGTGTTCTCAAATCCAAAAGGGCGACTTTCTGACATAAGTTTTAATTTATTTTTGTTCGAAAATGCATGAAACTAGCTGGTGCTGTTGTTCAGAAACTATGTCATTGAGCTTTTTTCCCCATTTTTTTACAAACGCAATAGATCTTTCAGAAAAGAATGTCAAAGTGGGCGTTTTGAACCGAATTTTCGCGCGAAGGAAGAAAGAGACTCAAGAGCGAGCGAAAAACGTGTTTGTCACGTGATCGAAATTCCTTATAACTCAATAGGTAATTGATTGATCAAAAAATGGAAAAAAACAGTTCAATTCCAAATTGCCTCCATGGCCAGGCTTTCCAATTTTATATCTTTCCGTTAAAAAATGAACTTTTAAATGTGTCAAAACGTTTTGCGCTTGTTGAGCAGAGCGGTTAAGAACAACCTTAATTAATAATACTCATTAAGACGTTAATCATACAGAAACAGAATTCAAATGTATGTCTAACTTACCTCATTTAAGTTGCTATTCTGATCTTGTAGCTGAAAAAAAATCTAGTAAAATCAGCTTTTTCAACAAAAATTGTTATTTTCCATTGTTTTGCTTAAGGATGTTCTCAGCTGCTCTGCTGAACAAGCGAAAACGTTCTGACACATTTTAAAATTTATTTTTTAACGGAAAGATATAAAATTCGAAAGCCTGAGCATGGAAGAGTTTTGGAATCCAACTGTGTTTTCCATTTTTGGATCCATCATTTAACTATTGAGTTAGAAGCGATTTTGATCACGTGACACGGTATTTTTCTCCCCTTACTGACTGGATTTTCTTCTTTCGTTCGGAAGTTTTGTTCAAAATGCCAACTTTGACAGTACTTTCTGAAAAATCTATTGCGTTTACAAGAAAACGGAAAAAACAGTTCGATGGCATAGTTTCTGAATAACAACACTTTCTAGTTTCATGCGTTTCCGAATAAAAATGAATTAAAACTTATGTCAGAAAGTTGACCCTTTGGATTTGAGAACAGCCTTAAGATAAAGGTTGTTCAAAATTCAAATGTGATCCTTAGACGAAATTCGCGCCTTTTTTCTGTTGACGATTGAGAAAATTGATTTTTTTCGGCGACTAACTGTCGAAATTCTCGATATTTTTCCGTGATATTTTTTTATTTCCAAATTTTCGGAAAATTCGGAACAGAATCTCCCATATAATAGTCTGTGATAATTTTTTTTTAAAGATAATTTTTCTTGTGTGTTATTGAAAATGTTTGAATTGTATTGTGATCTTTATAGCGCAAAATAATGTCACATTTACATTTTTTAAAATATTTACTCTTGTGTGACAAAATGAAAATAAGAAATATTGTTTTTCTAATATTCCCCACTACCATGATTGCTTAGCTTATTCTTATAGATATATTTTTTAAACCTCTATCTTGGTTAATTTTATCTTCTGACTGCACATAACTAAAGATTTATATTATACTTAATTTAGATCCAAATTAAAAGAATTATGTGATTAAATGAAAGATAAACATTTGATGTAGTCTGTGTTTCTTTTGTACATGTGTAAGTTATTTTTCACTTTGAATTCCTGATTCCCCCCCCCCCCTCCCGTATAAACGCTATTGCTTTTATACATTTCTTTTATAATGTGGCGACTGGATTATTTGTGTTTAGGAGCCAGTGGCTCCTTTAAAATTTTTGGAATCTGCCCCTATACTCTTAATCATATCTTCATTCTTTGAATCCTTTTTCCATTTAGTTATTCTATTCTTCCGTTTCTAGATTCCAGTTAAAATCCTGGGGCACCCTAGAAACACATAGGGCACTAGAATCAACGCAAAAAATTCTGACTCATTTTTTAACACAAATACATGATACTTGCAGAAAAGATTATTAAAGAGATTTGTAATCAACGTAAAATTTTAAACAAACTCTGACTTCACATATTTTCAAAGTGGAATCCCTTTAAAGACCCAAATAAAAGTATTTCAGTTTTTTACTTTTTTCTATCTTTACAAGAAGAAAGTATTGGCTTCGTAAAAGTTTTCGAAATCCGATTTTCGACCGACTTACACGTTTTAGGGGTCAGAGATCACGAAAAAATGCTTTTACAAAATGTCTGTCTGTGTGTGACACAAATTTTGTTGGACCTCTATCTCAAGAACGAAATTTAATAAACTTTATATTCCGTTAGTGCCTGATATAAACTGGTGCTGATCACTTTTTGGTGTAAATCGTCTATAGGTGGCGCTGCCTTGCTGCATTATTCACGATTTCCAGAATAGCTCTATCTCAAAAAACTAATGCACGGATTTTCATCAAACTTCAAATTCAATTAGAAATTGACATAAGTTGTTGCTGATTAGAATTTAGTGTAAATCACCTAACCGGCGACGCTGTTATATTGCATTTTTCAGGAAGTATTAACATGAATGAGGTAGAAGAAAGTTTTGGGTTTGTCACATCCGACTAGTTTATATTGTCTTTAATTTTAAAATATTAAATCCAAAATTGATGAAAACTAGTCGGATGTGGCAATCCCAAAACTTTCTTCTATCTCATGCATGTTAATACTTCCTGAAAAATACAGCCGGTTAGATGATTTACACCAAAATCTAATCAGCAACAACATATGTCAACTTCTAACGGAATCTGAAGTTTCGTGAAAATCCGAGCATTAGTTTTTGAGTAGAGCTATGGCGGAAATCGTGAAATATTCTGCATAGCAGCGCCACCTGTCGGGCGATATATACCAAAACCTAATAAGCAACAACTTATGTCAACTTGATAACTGAAGTTGAAGTTTAATTAAAATCCGTGATCTTCTTGAGATAAAACTATTGCGGGAATCAGGAAAAATGCAGCATAGCAGCGTCAGCTGTTGGGCGATTTACACAAAAACGTAGTCAGCGGCAACTCATATCAAGGACTAACTGAATCTGAAGTTTGATGACAGCCCACGCATTAGTTCTTGAGATAGAGACATTGTGGAAATAAGGAAAAATGATGTATAACAGTGCCACCTGTTGGGTGATTTATACCTAAACGTAGTAAACATAAACTCATATCAAGGACTAACTGAATCTGAAGTTTCACGAAAATCCGTACATTATTTCTTGAGATAGAGCCATTAAGGAAATCGTAAAAAATGCAGCATAGCAGCGCCAACTGTTGAGAGATTTGCTCCAAAAACTAATCAGCACCAATTTATATCAGGGACTAACTGAATATAAATTTTTATTAAATTCCGTGCATTAGTTCTTGAGATAGTGCCCCCACAAAATTTGTCTCACACACAGACATACAGACAGACAGACAGACTCACAGACATACTCACAAACAGAAATTTTCTAAAACCATATTTTTTCGGGATCTCTGACCCCTAAAACGTGTAAATCCATCGAAAACCGGAATTCGAAAATTCTCACGAATCCAATACTTTCTTCTTGTAAAGACAGAAGAAAGTAAACTAGTCGGATGTACAAATCCCAAAACTTTCTTCTATCTCATACATGTCAATACTTCAAAATTCGTTATCACTTTACCAAAATTAAATGGCAACCTATGCTCATCATAATGATTCTAAAAAGATGAAACTCCTGCTTTAGTTCTTGAGATATGACTATCGATGAAATCGTGTAAATACAGCAAAATTCAGCACCACTTATAGGGTGATTTACACCAGAACCTAATCATCATCAACTTATGTCAACGTCTAACTGAATATGGAATTTGGGGGAAATTCGTGCATTAGTTCTTGAGACAGAGCTGTTGCGCAAATCATGACAAATGCAGCATAGAAGCGCCACCTGTGGAGCGATTTGCACCAACACATAATCAGCAGCAATATTAATCTAAGTGTACTTGAATCTGAAGTTTGATGAAAATTCGTGGATTAGTTCTTGAGATAGAGCTATTGAGGAAATCGTTCTAAATGCAGCACAGCAGCGCCACCTATTGGTCGATTTACACCAACACGTAGTTAGCATAATTTCATATAAAGGACTAACTAAATCGGATGTTTGATGAAAATGTGTGTATTAGTTCTTGAGATACAGCTACTGCGAAAATAGTGTAAATCCTGCAAAATGCAGCATAGCAACGCCACCTGCTGGGCGATTTAAACCAAAACGTAAACAGCACCAACTCATATCAAGGAATAACTGAATCTGACATTTTATAAAAATCCGTTGAGTAGTTCATGAGATAGAGCTATTGCGGAAATCCTGCAAAATGCAGCATAGCAGCGCCACCTGCTGGGCGATTTACACCAAAAACTAATCAGCACATATCTATATCAGGGACTACCCGAATATAAATTTTTATTAAATTCCGTGCATTAGTTCTTGAGATAGAGCGCCCACAAAATTTGTGTCACATACAGACAGACGGACAGACAGACATTTTGTAAAAACATGTTTTTTGGAATCTCTGACCCCTAAAACGTGTAAATCCGTCAAAAACCGGAAGTCGAAAATTTTTATGAATCCATTACTTTCTTCTTGTAAAGATAGAAGAAAGTAAAAAGCGACAAGACACAAGAGTCGAACTTCTGTCTTGATTTATATAAAGCAAACACCCTCCCCTCATTTTTACTTGTACTTAAATTAAAATGCAAACAATATTTATAAATATGTTTTATGTTTACATATGTTTTTATGAAATTTGGAATGACACAATCAAAAGCGAATACTGAAAAATAAATAAGATGGTAGATTTTTCTATTGCTTTGAAACTAACTGCTTTACAACTACTTCATTAAAATTTTTAGCTCAATACATAGAGAACTAACTATGTAAGAATTTCTTCTGGAACCGGAACGTATTCCCAGAAGCATTTGATGGATACTGTGAATTATTAATGTGTGAATGTGACTGGATCTAAACTAGATCTTTTTGAAACAATTGTAAACTATGTTATTATTTTTTTTTTTTTTTAAGAGAGCAGAAAGTTGAGCCTATATTACCCCAAGGTTACTTTATAGCATCGTTCAAAGTCAATTGATAACGATCAAGTGGGGTGTTTACCTTTAGCAGAAGGGAACATTTAGGGAAGGTGTGGGAGGGATTTGAGGGGATCCTCCTCGTCTCTAACTTTCTAATTACGTCCGCTTGACCACATATTTCCTGGAAAAAAAAAGACCATTCTTCTGGAGTATCTCTTTTGGCGAGCACTTTGCAAAGGTCACCTTTATCAGCTTTTATTTGAAAAATAAGGATCGAAATTTTAGTGATGAAAAAAGTTATGATAAAAAAGGATTCAACTGTATCTTATAGTTGTTAATTATAGTTTATCCTGTGTTGAAAACTTGTATTTTTATTTATTTATGTAAAAAGTAATATGCAAACTTCTTATTATTGAATGCAATTGTTAATTTTTATTTATAATTGAAAACTTTTTATTCATAATTTTATTAATTGAAATGTAACACAAAAACATAGATTATGTTAGCATTCAGGAAGTTAATTGTTTTAGAAATTTGGAATTCTTGATAGCTATTCAGGTATTTTAACACGGGGAAAACAAAATCATATAAATCAGAATTAAATAAATAAATAAAAAAAAAATCTGTTTTTCAGAAATATAGGACATAGTCTTTCTTTTTTATCTTATTTATAAAATATTGCAAAACACAACACAGAAATATAAATCACATGTTTTAATGCAAACAACTGTTGATGATATATTTTTAAAATATGAAAATCAATAAGTTATTTTCGTAAATACTTATAACATAACTCATATGTTTAAATTTATTTATTTTCAAGAATTAATTATCTGCATTTGTACAAAATATGAATTAAAACGAGAAAGAAAAATTATGCATCAAGCATCGAAGAAATAGTTCCACTGTTTAATAAGATAACAAAGATACCAACGTAAACAATTTGGAAAACGCACAATACATTTGAAAAAACAATTTCAGCAATTAGCATGAATAGTCGGGTAAATTTCCGAATTACTGTGTGGAGACCTGTATATAATCTATAAGATTTGTATGTATATTACATATTAAAATGTTCAGTTAGGAAACATACGGCACAATTGAAAATTATCCTTCAGCAATTTCCATCAATAAGCGGAAATTGGAAATGTACTCGAGATCTTTTGTGCATCCCTGTATATGAGCTATAATATGATCTTAGTAAAGGTTATATTTACCAAGTTTTGTGTAAAAAATAGCGCGACACATTAAAAATGCGTACCGCAACTGAAAACGCACTTACAGCAATTATTCCTCATAGACATACACAATATGTCCCTGTAAATAAAGGATGAATGCATCACACACTATATTTCGTTTTAAGCATGCCGTAGTGCACTTCAGCGATATTTATTAATTTCAGTATGTTTGAAATAGTGTAACATCATTAAAATTTACCGCAAACGATTTTCCCTCATAGACCGTAATGTAACAGAATTCTTTTGTGTGTCCCCTTAAACAAACTATACATGCTATATTTTCTATTTTTAATAGGAGACATGCTATAAGCAAACCCCAATAGCTCATACCAATTTCACAAGTTAATTAGCTAAAGTCAGAGCAAGCAGAGAAAAATACTTATTTTGAAATATATACATAGTTAAAAAATACCAAATTAATCCAGAAACTGTATCACATATAATTATGTATATATTTCAAATATAATAAGAGTATGTAAATTTAATACATAGGGGAGATGGGGGATGAATGGGACATTTTCACAAAAATATTAATTTTTATTTTTTTACTTAAGTTATTATCAATATTATATATCACATTTCATACATTAGGTATTTGACAACACATATGAACAATATTTATTCTAGATTATGATTTATTCAGAAAAATATTATGAATTTAAAAAAACGTTCCTCCCTGTCCCAATCATCCCCACAGCAGGGATGAATGGAACACTAATGGGAATTGATGGGACACAAAGATTTTTCTCCCTGTATTCGATTATACCAAATTAAAATTTATAATTATAACCTTATATGTAATTATATTTGTAATATATGATTTTACAGCACGAATCGATATGTTTTTTTTTTTTCAAAAACTTCTTTTATTGCAGTTTTAACTTTTAATGCAGACTTCACTATCAATCTGTTCTTTTTTCCCACTTATGAGACATTTTAGATTTGAAATGAAAGTGCAAAATGTCTTTTAAATATTGCATAGCTAATAATTTTCAATCATAACTTATTAATTAATATTAATTAAATGTATCATGCAGAACGGAAATTATTGGGTCGATGGGAAAGTCGTGTCGTGTTGGGAAAATCAATTCGCACCAGAAAATTCTGCCCAGTAATTATTATACATTAGATATCGGAATCAATGTCTAATAATTAAATGATAGAATTTTCCGGTACGAATTAATTTTCCCAACACAACACGACTTTCCGATCGACCCAATATGTTAGGGGTGGGGATTTATTTGAGCAACATTTCAAAATTCAATATAATTTCCCCCATTTGATCAATAAACATAAATTTATATAAAACATATACTATTTTTAACAATTTTATCTATTTTGATTAAGTTTTAGTACCAATTTTTTGATAATCCATTAATAATTATTACAATTCAATAAATAACACTCAGAAATTTTAAACAATAACAACTCATATAATGCTATTTAATACTATTAATTAACGTAAATTATTAATTTATAAACCTATATAATACTATTTAGTTAATAAATAAAATTTTCACCATCTCTAGGGATAAATGAGAATGTCCCACTCATCCCCATTTGAAATTTCCCAATCATCCCCATGATGCATATATTCCCTTCTCAGCCATTTTACCTCAAAAATTATTTTGTCACATTGGTTACTATTCATTCAGTTTAATTATCGATATTGAACCTTAAAATAAATAGCTACAACATAGCTTAATTTTTTTTATATTGTATAAGATATGTCACATCTTCAAATGTAAAGAAAACTTACTTTTAAGCAGAGATTTCAGAAAATGCAACTTTGAAGGAAAATGAAAACAGCAATGTGGTCATACTTTTAGTTCTGAAGCACACTGTGGTAGAGCCTTATATCGCTTTAGGAAGCAATTTAAAATAAATGTTTATTGCCGGAAATATTGAGAATGTCCCATCCATCCCTTGTCCCATTCATCCCCTAGTTCCCCTACTCATCATTCATATTGAAAATTTGTATTTATTCCTAAAGTGTTAAAAAAAAGAAAAAGAAGAAAAGAAATATATACAATAAAAGACACAAGAAATGGTTTCAAATGCAATAAATAGATGAAACATTAATCATGCTGTCTAAGTAATCACGTTGCATTAATATAAGTACTTTTTTAGAAGTAAATTTTTAAAATGAAAAAAAAATTATTTTTTACATTTACTTAAAAAAATGTATATATATATATATATTTACCATACTTTAGTATTGAGCTGGTGACATGAATTAATAGCCGAAGAAATAGCCAAAAATCGCTATTTATAGGAGTTTTATTTATTTATTTATTCTGATAATTTAAGTGGTTCAAAGCGCGTAATTTGATTAAATGTCTTAGATTTTTGTTTTATTGATATTTTTATTTATTTAACATATATACCTGTACATATATTGGCATATTACTATACATATTACTATAGGCATATTACTATACATATCGTCTGTTAATTCATGGCACCAGCTCAAACTAAACTATCGCTTTTAATAAATTTCAGATCCTTATTTGAATTCCAAAATTGTTCATATTGTTAGGTGGAATCTAAAATAAAACAAATCAAATATAAAAGGTCTATTAGAGCATTCAATTTAAAAAAATGGTTTTAATCTATACTCTATAACCCGGGAAGCCTGTTATGGTTCCCCTAGTGATATATAACGCTACAACTGGAGAAAGGTGGTGGGCCAAAAATTTTTGTCGCTGAGAAATTACTTTTTAAAAATTATTTATATATTTTTGCTTGCATTCATTTTTAAGCCAAATTCAAATACGCCTTCTTCTTTTTTTCTTTTTTTCTGTACTTCTTCTTTTTCTTTCTTCCTTTTTTAGTCCCAAAGAGAAAATAAAATACTTCATTTAACTGATGAAGACATTTTCAAATTGATGAGGAAAAAAAAAAAAAAAAGTATATGCATTAATTTTATATCAATCAATTTAATCGTTATATGACCATTGAAGTGCTTTTGAAGTTCATTTTACTATTTGTGGAAGTTAACTCTTAATTTTTCTGGGAAGTGTGTTAAAAAGAAATATCTAGGTAAGAACAAAGTGTTATAATTCTGTGCATTTTTTAAGTTTAATGGTCTTAGTGATGCAAGAGAATTTGAATTTATAAGTAGCGAATAAATTGTGAGTATTCTAGCATTATTATAAAGTAATTAAAAGAAAAAATGTGCTTGATGTAATCTTTATTAAATGTACTATATTTTTTTCTTATGATTTCGCCCCCCCCCCCTTTTAAAATTGACATTGCTAAAGTACCTTTTTAAAATCTCATAATTTATTTTTACCTCACTTTTTCTAAAGACCTCCTATTTCTGAAGATGTTATTTGATACTACTATACATGAAAATTATAATGTGACAAAATTTCGGAGACAAGTAAACGACCCGAAAACAATTTTTAAATCGCGAAATGTAAATATTCTATCGTATTATAAACTGAATATACAATCTACTAACTTGTTATTCTACTTTAATAAGAATACAACCCCCTAAACAAACCTTACCACTGCTTTCCCTTCACGGTGGAAGGTTAAAATAATTATCGCACGCATCTCGTACGCGCCAAGTAAAAGTGCCAATTACATCTTGGAGGGGGAGATCGTGCATTGCAGGAAAGAAAAGAATGAAGACCCCAGCTCACATCGGGTCACGTAATGGACCTGATCCTTAATTGGATATCAAAATACCTTATAATTAAAGCTTAATACAAACAATAATCATAGTTAAAAGATAATCTCAAAAAATATCTATTGATATATAAATTATCTATTAAATATATTTAACAGGTCTGCAGTTTATTATATATTTTTTATGACGTTGATCACAAAAACGTATATACTAAGTTGGTTATAAAACAAGAAAATTATACAGAAATAATTAATCATGTTCTTTTAAGGAGGTCCGGGGCTAAAAATACTAAAAAAAATGCAATTTTTTTATTTTCAAAAAATAATGAGTTTTTATCGTTAGATACCGCAAACCGCATGCTTTTGTCTTCATTAGATCCAGAAATATTACACCTTCTGTCTTGAGAAGTGACCCACTTCACTTTAAATGACATTAATTTCATTTATCTCAGAATGAATTTTTTCACGGTTTGTCAATTTTAAAACAATATATGGGGCATTCTCACAAACTTTTGACTTTTGGGGAAAAAAATCTGACAGAATTAAACTTGCTAAAATAACATTCTAATCTGATAGACGAATGCCTTAATGATTATATATATATATATATATATATATATTAAAAAAAAAAAAAAAAAAAAAAAAATGGTCAGCAGCGAAATTTTTTTTATTGAACTGAGGTTTAATTTAAACTTGCGAGTTTAATTTTCCTTACTATTTTACCCTTATAACTTTTTATTTTCTTCTAAATGTTTACTTATAATGAATTTGCATAATACCCGCAGGACAATCAAATAAGAGATAATAACAATGTAGTAATTTTAATACAGAATTTTTGTATAACATTGTCTTAAAGTGGTGTTAAAGAAGGGACGGTAACATTGAATTATATATATATATATATTTAATTTACCTCTAAAAGTGCAGGAATAAACTTTGGGGACGGTGAAACTACCAATAAAGCCACGATGCTTGAAATTGATATTTAAATGCTGATTTAAATTCTACAGTAAATTTCCTGCCAAATAATTTTAGACATTATTTCTCTATCATACTTCTGCATGAGAAAAAACTTGAAAAAAATTCTGTGGCTGCATCTGAAATGATTTTCTGTATAATTTTAGAAGAGAAATGGTAAGGAATCTAAAAACCAGGGACAGAGTTTAAAAAATAATAACAACCCTGCAAATGTGTTCAGTTTAATTTTTAGCGCATATTTATATGAAACAGTAGTTCCAGTTTCAGAAAAAAAAATACATTGAATTATTTTTATTGAAACAATTTTATCCAGACAGCTCCAAACTTAAAAATCAGCATCAGGGACACGGGACGGTAAATGCGTTTTCCTGGTATTTGGACCCCCAACATCGTCCAAAACTTATTTATCTCGTTAATATTGTTATGCAATCATGCGATGAGATGTTCCCCAGTATATGAAACAAAACAAAAAAAAAACACAAAAATGTGTATTAAATAAAAAATTATTATTCAGGGACATGAAAGTCAAAAGATTGTGAGAATGCCCCATATCTAAAGTTACTTGCAAGATGTATGTATGAAATTTTCAACAGAGATTTTATGCTATAATTCCAACAAATTGTTTTCAGGATTTTTAATTTTGAGTGATAATTGTGAAAATATTATAATTACTGTAAAACTCTCTCATAAAAAAAAAAAAAACTTTTTACTTTTTTTTTTTTATAAAATTCATAATCAATATTTTAAGAAATCCTGAAGAGAAATTAAAATGACACATTTTCTCTACACAAAAGTGTAAAAATTTTATAAATCGAGTTAACATGTCTAGAGTTACATCAAAAATTAAATATGTTTAAAATTTTAAAATTTATTATTTTTTTAAAACAATACTTTTTTTTCAGTTTTATACATGTAATATTGTTTTTATATTAAAATATACTACAGAACAAAATCATAATAAAATCTCTATAAATAAAAAAATTGAATCTTGAGCCCGGGACACCCTTAAGACTCTCAAAAGAACCAAACGCGATATATAAGATACCAGAATTAAATAATATATGAGATTTGAAATACAATTCAAGTTATTAAGAAAATATTATATCCATGCGGAGCGACGGAGTGACAGACACATCAAATAGAAGTCATAAACATTTTAAAACTGTGTTAGAAAGTATTAAATAGTCCATAAACTATCAACAGTTAACATTAGCAATACTATCTGATAATAATACTATCCAAATATACTAATAATATATAATAATATCTTAAAGAATACATTGTAACGTCACCATTTTGTAATCCATATGAAATTTGATACTATGCAGATCTAAATTTATCTAATTCGTGTTATTTGTGGAAGAAGCATTTGAATATCTAGGTATTGTTATATATACTCGTATATTGTTTTTAGAGTTGAGGTAGTAATTCCTTCCTTATTTCCCCCATAATTGAGCATATGAATGTATTTACATAATCTCAAACAAAAGACGAATAGTTATTAAGAGTATTATTTTTACCTTTAAGATGACAAATAAAGAATGATAAATAAACAAGCTATGAAGAACAAATGATTGACATTTTAAGTGTACGCTGTGTTAAAACGGAATTTTCCTTTTCACGAAATAAGGGTTAATCTGATAAGTAAACAGTTACGTAAAATTAATTTTTATTCACATAGGTAGGCATATTTTAAGTGCATTACACTAGAGAATATTTGAATTTAATAACTTGAAAAAAGTTTGGTATAAAACGTCTGGTAACTATTAATATTAATAAATTTAGATCTGATAAGGTATTTAATACCATTGGAGAGCCTATTGTTAAACATTTACATTTTGAAAAATTTGCATACGATTAATAATGTAGAAAATTAATCATCATAAATTTTAAACTAGTTGGATGCGCCAACCCTAAAAATTTTCTCTAACTCATAGATCTAAATGTTTCAAAAAGTACCTACAGTTGTTAATACTTCAATATTATTAGTTCAATACTATACCAACTTTGATTTTCATTTTAAATTTCTGCTTGAGTTAATTAATCGCAGTATTAGGTTGAGCAAAAAGTTCTGGGAAATTTTTAATCTAATAGTTACCAGAATTTGTATCGTATATAGCAGTACTAGTGATATATCTAAATGAGTTCATAAATTTCTGCTCAAAAATGCCTATTGAACAGTATGATTTGCGTGTGTGGATCCGGCATTATTGGAGAAAAGTTCTAACGATTCAGAAAACCGTCGATGAGATTAATGGTTGTAAATGCTGTTACGGCGACAAAATCGACTGTGAGAAGATGGATTAAGCGATTCGAAGAAGGCAATTTTAATCTCAAAGACATGCTTCGTTCTGGCCGGCCATCAGTTTTGAATGAAAGTGACTTGGTACCCGCTGTGGATACTCAGCCTTTATCGGGCACTCGTGATTTGGCTGAAGAGCTGGGTGTTTCGCAGTAGATCGTTGTCAACATGTTGCATAAATATGACTTTGTCCACAAGAAGCCTCGCCAGGATCCGCATGACCTCACCGAAGCACAAGTCTCCAAAAGAGTCGAGATTTGTAGACAATTGCTCAATAATCCATTGAATGACCGATTCTAGCAGAGAATTGTGACATCGGACATGAAGTGGGTTTTCTTGGTCAATCACGATTGAAGGAAGCGTTGGGTTCAACAAGGTCAGGATACGCCAGGAGTTCTAAAGCACAATCGATTCACCAAGAAAGTCATGATCTGCATGTCGCGGACCTTTGAAGGCGTTTGCATTTTGAGTTTGTTCCAAATGGTCGTGTCATCAGTGCCGAGTTCTATTGCCAGTAGTTGGATTGCGTGTACGACAAATTGGCGCAGAAGTATCCAAGATTGGTCAGCCGAAAGCGCGCTTTGTTTCAGCAGGCAATGCCAAATCCCATGTGGCCCAGATGACCAAGGAAAAGTTTACACAGTTGGACGGGGTCGAAATTCTTCCACACCTTGCCTACAGTCCAAACGTGGTTCCATCTGATTATGGCCTCTTTCGATCAATCCAACACTTTTTCAAGGGTCGTCGATTTGAATCCCTTAATGAAGTTGAAGAAGCGTGTCAAGAGTTTTTCGATTCCAAGGAGCCGCCATGGTACTTCCAGCAAATCCGCAATCTGGTAGAACGATGGCAGAAAGTCGTGGATTATGATGGCCTCTACTTTGAAGAATAGTCCTTGTTGCTTCTGCTGTTAATTTGGGCATAACAACGCAACTTTCACAAATTTTCCATAACTTTTTGTTCAACCTAGTAAATAAGAGTTAATCTCGACCATGATATTTATTAAAATCTGTAGTTTCTCGTTATTATTTTGTACATGTGCAATTTACGAATAGCTGGATAAGCAGGACGCGATTTCCCGTCATTGTACGAACCGCCGATATACAAAACAACTACTAAAATTTGAAGAAATTATACGCCCCCTTCCGGTGGGGCCTGCTGACCATAGCCAAAAACATGCATGGAAAATTTGTTAAATTCTATTCATAACTTCATACACTGTTTGATAGTGCAATAAAATAAATGGTACAACAATCGCTATTACAGCGAACCCTTCCGTCGGAATATATTCAAATTCAAGGAAAAACTGCTGGTCAAAGATAAAAACATACACAAATGGTTTGGTTCAATCCTGTGTTCAAACTTTATACACATTTCGACGCCACAATAATGCAAATGGCACAGACGTCGCTATTATAGCGTCCTCTTCCGGTGGAATATGTCTAAATTGAAGAAGGACCAGAAAAACATACAAAAAAAGTTTGAATGCATACCTTTATACACTTTTCGATGGTACAATGGCGACACATGGGCACACGGACAGACAGAAATTTTCTATAAACATGTTTTTGGGGATCTCTGACCCCTAAAACGCGTAAATCCGCCGCAAACCGGAAGTCGAAAAAATTTCGATCACAATATTTTCTTCTATTGAAGATAGAAGAAATTAAAGATGATTTAAAGAAAAATGTGACTATTAAATTAACGAAAATATGTTGCACACAATATAGAATTAATAAATATTTTAATATAAAAATTCGTGAGTAAGACACACTAATATAGATACATATATATCTATGGAACATTAAAAGTTACAGCGGCCAAGACTTAACGTTAATTTGTCATCAGAGTTAATTGATTCTCCCCTCTTCGGGATGTTGCCGTAATTACACCATCAATTTTGGCATATTTCTAAGATAATTCCTTTCCATCTTAACCCCTTGGGTCACTAAATAATTCAATCTTTCTTCAATGAAACGAAGTGAAATATAGTTCCAATCAATTCAGTGAAAGGAACGAGATGCGAGGAGTTCGAAATCAAGAGATATATATTATGACTTTAATAAGAAAATTAGTAATTTATTCTGTAATAAAAATTTTGAATTGCATTCTTTTAAAATTTCACAGTAAATTGGGAATTTCAAAAAATGCATTGTGTGTAAGTTCCTCCACAGATTTTTAGAAATTTCATTTTATACGTGTCACATTTTAAAATTTTTTTGTCCTTATTGGATTAGTGCTTTAATAGCTCTTAACCAATATCATATATTATAAATCTCTAGTAAAATATATGCAATAAAGCATCTATAAAGAACTTTCCCGAATAATGGACACCTCTATTAAGGGAACCTTCTAAATTATGAGAAAAAAGCACTATTTTATGATTTTTGTAAGAAAACTGATTGGTGGATTTTTTTGAAATTTTAACAGTTTATTGTACATATCTTAAGGTATACACAATAATTTTTTATTAGATTTTTTTACTTCTACTCCAAGTTATAAAAAAATATGTTCAACCACATTTTTTGACACGGTGGGCAAGATAAAAAAAATACTCAATTGGATCATCTTGATTTTTTTTTATTATTATTAAAGCTTATTTAAATGCCTTCGATATCAATTAAAGCTTTTACTAAAATTATTTAAAAAAAGTTATTCCCAAATAAGAACGAATTTTTTAACAAAAAAAAATTTTTTAACCAGCCATTGCATAACTTTTAAAAAATAAATGTATGGGTTTCTTTAATTTAACTAGAAGCTATATTCACGGAGTTTACAGAAAAAGTTCATTTCTGTGTTTCAGATAATTCTACAAGGCGCTATTATGCCCACCGTCCAGACGAAATTTCCCAAAGCAGTTGAACATATTTGTTTATAACTTAGAGTAGAAGCAACAAAATCTAATAAAAAATTATTGTGTATACCTTAAGATATGTACAATAAATTGTTAAAATTTCAAAAAGATCCATCATGCAGTTTTCTTACAGCAAAATGATATAAAAGTGCTTTTTTTGGTCTCCTCATGTAGAAGGTCTCCTTAAATGACCCCTTTTTCATTCCCTAAAGCCGTAATATTTGTTGGTTTGTACATATGAATACTTGATAAATTTCTTGTTCCCGATATTTACAGTATTTAGAGGTCAATCTGTACTCTGAAAAATAAAAGAACTCTGTTTATTTTACAGAAAAAATAAGTAAACCAGGACAACAGGCAACAGTTTGTTTTACGGATATAAGGTTGATTTATTGCAAACCTTCTGTTATTTTAACAGATTTTGTAATTTCATAATAAATACAGACGTAAACTTCCGTAACTTCAAAATAAACAGTTTTTTATTATCATCAAGACTGACATGTTTTTTTTTCTGTTAAATAAATATATTTATTTGTGATTTCCGCATAGTTTTATTTAAAGATGCATTAATATATTATACGAATTAAAGAATCTCTGGTTGCGGAAAAGATAATTATAATCATATTATTTTTCTTTTCAGTTTTTCTCATTTTCAAATAATAACAGAGTATTTAAATTAATCTGATCCTTACAAAGTAATGAAACATATATTTAGTTCCACACCTTTAATAATTTTAAACGTAATGCAACTTAAGTTGAATTCACAAAATAACGCAAAATATTCATAAATTGTGGTCTTGTTTAGAATTTCAAGTTAGGTAAGACAATGAACATAATAAGTTGACATTTTTCTAAACGAAACGCTTTTATGTAAACAAATAACAAATGACAGAAAAAAGTGGTACACTGTAAAAAAAATCTGCAAAGTTACTCAAAGTTTTCTGGAAAACTGGGATTCCTAGAACTTTTTATGTAACGGCAACAACAAAACATCATGTAACAGATACACTTTTCACTGTAAATCAAAATATATGTAAGGTTACTAAGAATTTTTTAGGAAACTGCGATGCCTCGAACTTTTTATGTAACTGCAACCCGGGTTACCGATAAAATTTTAGAAAGATTACTCTAATTTTAGTTGATTCTATACAAAAAAGTATTTTTGTAGTTTTACATCTTTTTTTGTACAGTGTACAGATAATATTTTAGTAAGCATACAGATTTCTGTAAATTTACATGCGTAGAATTACAGATTTCTTTTACAGTGTATAGTAAAAACATATTAAACCATAAAAATTTGGAAGAAAGAAATGTTTAAAATATCAATTCGAAAAAATATATCCATGCACAAATTGAAAGGTATAATTTCAAAAGATAGCAAACAAATCGTGTCAAATTTATGAATTAGTACTAGAAAACAGGAATTCTGCTCTTTCGGAATTTAGTGTCGCACCCCGATGAAAAAAAAAAAAAATATATGTATATTTAAATAGTACAAAACCTATTTCAATTTTAAGACTTAAAGCACACACTTTAATTTTATCTAAAATGACGTCATTCGCATCCGCTTAAGAATTCCACATTTACGATCCACTCTTAAACATCTACAGTAAAGCATGCATAAGGATGTCACTATCGCAAAATAATAGACAAATGCAGCAAAAAGATGCCGTCATTAAAGATACGCGACAAAAAAAAAAAAAAAAAAAAAAAAAAAAAAGGCTAGCTAATGATTCATAGGAGTTCATTTGTTTGTAACATTAATATAGACGATTTCAATCGTGACGTCAGTCATGACGTTTTGGTTGGAAACTGACTGTAAACAAACGGTTGCTATGTTGTATTTTATATTTTGTTTGTGTGTTGCAGCTATATCTTATACCTTATCTCACATCTAAGTGTTTTAATACTTGATATGTACTGGTAACAGTTTCCACAATTTATATTTAAAAAGAAATTACGCATAGCAACCGTTTGTTTGGAGTCAGTTTCCAACCAAAACGTCATGGCTGAGGTCACACTGAAAGCGTCTACAGATACTTAAAAATAAATATAATTTATAATAGCTCCATGTTTTAACGAAATTATTCGTTTATATTTTTCAAAAATAGCACGTATTTTAATTACATTTTCTTTCGGTTGTTATGAGAAAATGGCAACAAAAAGATATGATTGCTATTTTTCAACCATTTTCCTTTTACTTTCTATATAAATGGAGTACTTGAGTTGCCAAAATTAAACAAATGGTGCTAAAAACTACAAAAAAGTTAATATTTCAAAAATAAATGAAGATACAGTTTTCAAACAAATTGCATTTAAAAGAATTTTTTTTTTTCCAATACGACGGTATAAAAATTTAAAATGTGCGATGCTTAGAAATTAAAAAAATTGCTATAGAGCATTTAATCGCACAATGATACATCATCTTTGTTTTTTGCTGCCGTCTGTAAGCTAACGTTATTTTTTGGAGACAAAATAAGCTGAGAGAAACCGTCCCGGGGGCTAAAAAACGAATTATTCAACTGATTTTTTGAACGCATCCAAAAGTTTCGGGAAAATAGCGCTTTAAAAACGTATGGTAAAGACATTTAGAACAATATATTAATATCATAAGACCTATGGGCATTTCACTTATAAGGGATCCCACGGCTCCTTTTATTCCATACAAATTATTTGTAAAATTGCGCAGTTAAAAATTATTTCATACAAATGCCCATATCTCAACAAATATTCAATATATTCATGTTTTACTTGCACTATACTATTGCTACTGTTCTTTGTCAGGTTTTTGGAAAGTTGTGTCAAATTTGGTTGAAAACTCTGTATGCTATAAACAAAAAAAGTTTGAATTTTTCAAAAAACCTTAACATGTTCGCGAATATGAGTGCTATGCTTGCACAAATGCATACAAATGTTGAACAGGACGCAAATAGTAATTTATCACAGTGACAAACCATTTCCAGCCTTTTCTGTTACATAGGTGATCACAAATATTATTTTATTATTAAATTTATCATTAGCCTCCTAACTATACCCCCCGATAAATCTTCACCGATAAATATAAAATCAAACATGTTCTTTTCATCCTAGAAGTTCAAGGACAATCCACCAATAATGTTGGTAGATATTCGACAAAACGTGTGAAATCGAAGCATCCAGTCCCTGTACCTTAATTTTTGGAGACCAGTGTATATAGTCGTAATAAATTTCTTATTCATGCATTTTTGTGCAAAAGCGCAATAGCTATTGTGCTAAGATCTGAATATTTATAAAACTAGTTATAGTACTAACTCATCTCACTTGCCTTGGGCTGACGTACAATTTCCAACTTGTTTATATCGCACATCCTTTTAACTAGAATATTAAAATTAATTTACGTACATTTCTTCCAAAATGCTGGTTTATGTACAATTTCTTTGAATAACTCTTTAATTTTCTGTGCAATAATATAAAAACCTAGATTCAGACAAAAATATGTCATCCCAGAAATTGCTTATATCAATGTATAACATATTAACTTATAAATTTATTGTAGCCTGTAAATTTCACTCTTTACAAAGATACATAATTTATTTAAAGATTTCAAATCAATGTTTAGCAAACATAAATATAATTATAATTGAAATTTCCTTATTGCTGTGAATAACATGTGGATAGCCATTTTAACTGGAGAAAAAATGTTTTATAAGTGATATATTTAAATAGTAAAACAAATGAAAATTTTATCACCTTAAAAGTTCTTGCGGTTTTAAAAGTTACGAAAGTCCTTCTATAAACTTTAAGGTATAACTCACCTTAAATCATTTGGAAATTGAAAAAAAAATTGTAAAATTATAATTAATAATGTGTACAATACGAATAATCTAAACAAATATGGGTTATATGAATGAAAATTGCACGATATTCAAAACACATTAATATCATCTAATATTTTTAATGTTTCATTCCATATTTATCCTTGATCGTTAATGCACGGGAAAAAAAAATGTTTTTATTGCCGTTTAACTTTCAGATTTTTCCGACGAACCTGTTCTATGTTTTTGCTCAATTGGGTTTTAAAATGAATTTATAAAAACAAATTAACGAGTACAAACTATTTGTTAAATGTTTTGTTATATTTCAGCAGTAATTCCGATCGTTGATGAAGGCTTTTGTAACAAAAGACGAAATTGTTACAGTAAAAAGACGAAGTTTACATTAAAACATTTTAATTCCTGTTAAGATTCTCATATTTTATATCTTTTATACAAACATTTAAAAAATAAAGTAAAATTTTAGACACATGGTATTATTTTAATGTAAATGTGATAAACTAAGGCAATACATGTGTTTTAATTAAAAAACAACTTATCAGTTCTTTTATATGATGGATAGATTTAATTTCTAAAACATATTGATTAAATATTTTGGTTTACATCTATTATATATATATAATCCAAACGGAAATTTCGTTCCGAACGCCGAGATTTCGAGTTCTACCGCATGGATTTTTACGGAACTTATACCGTTAGATAGGTATCGTTCCAGGGAAGGTTTTAAGCTATAACACATCATTCTACCTAGATTAGTTAAGAATTATTACGGAAAATTCTATTATTTTGGACTTTGTTACTTCATATTTCCTTAAATATCTGGTCTCCTATTGGTCGTAGAGCTTAGATCTCGCGCCAAAAGTAGCTCCAAAGCACCCAAGCAAACTTTTACCCGCGATTATTTTGACGTCTTCCGATTTCCTCTAACTCTATTAGGGGCCCGCGTAGAGCACCTTTAAAATATTTTTCGTAGTAATTTCAGCAATTATCTTAAATTATTGGTTAAGACCGCCACCCTCCCGATTCATGTATCTACGGAAAGGTTGCATGAAGGAGTTTCGTTCAGATACGCTTTCGTTAAGAATAGAGTGCGCTTCCTGGTGGTGGAATGTGGAACTAACATAACGCGATATTGTTAAAATTAGGAAATCTAACAATGCGATCTGTTTTAAACTTTGAGATAGTTCATAACACATAATCTATTATCTATTCTATTACATATATATAAAATCTATTATCTATTCTATTATCTATTATATATATAAAATCCAAACGGAAATTTCGTTCCGAACACCTTGATTTCGAATTCTACTGCATGGATTTTTACGGAACTTATACCGTTAGATAGGTATCGTTTCAGGGAAGGTTTTAAGTTATAACACATCATTCTACCTAGATTAGTTATAGAAGTATGACGGAAAGTTCTGTTATTTTGGACGATAAGGTTACCATTTTATTTCTTGGCGAAGTTTTTTGTTGTTGAAAAAATTGAAACGGCTGTTACACCTAGAAAAATAAAAGACAAAAAACTGTTACTAATTTTATTTAAAATCTTTAAAAAAGAAAAAAAAGAAATCCATTTTAATGAGCGATAATATTAAAAAAACGAATATATTTAATTTAAACATGAAAGAGAATGTTCGTAATACTTAAAGAATTACTCAGTTGAAATATTGCAATTGAAATAATATTTGGCGATTTATCTTTTGCATCAGGTTAAGAAAAATGCATCTGAAAATTGATAAAATGATATCAAGGAAGTTCCCCATAAGCGCATGCTCAGCATTATTTGAAAAAATTATAGAATATTCTTCTCATAAATATATATATATCCATTAAAAAAAACGGTAGAATCTCTATTTAGCATTTCTAAAAAAATAATGAAAATTTCATTTTTTGCGATTTAGCGCTGGATGGCGAAACGATAAAATTTTGAATAATACTATGATAAATATTCTTTAAGAAAAACTTTTTCAACTCTCCATACGAAGTTAGTTTAAGTAAGTTTAACTTAAATAAATACATATTTATAACTGTAGTTTTGTCATATACATTTATATATGTAACAATGAAATTTAACGATCGTATTTATGCCGTTTACAATGAAATTTAAATGGGTTAAAAGTGTTTCAAACTCAAATTAAGGTCCGATTCTGAGCATTGGCAATTTGACTTCGATATTGTTAGTGTCAGAGACAACAAGAGAGTTTTATTGCCATGAAAACAACAATTTAATATCGAAATGTTTAATGATAGCATTCTTAATTAAAATACCCT
This sequence comes from Maratus speciosus, assembly GCA_963932465.1. Classification (NCBI taxonomy): domain Eukaryota; kingdom Metazoa; phylum Arthropoda; class Arachnida; order Araneae; family Salticidae; genus Maratus; species Maratus speciosus. Next base: position 343,131 of record CAWVRF010000827.1, on the reverse strand, counting down.
TAAAACTTATCCAGCCGGTGACACCGTATAAAATTAAATAGCTCACTACAAGTAACACGCAATTTGCATATATTATATAAGCTTACAGCAAAAATAGTAAACTAATCCACAGTTTAAGTTTAAATTCATTGAGCACTAAGCATTTAATTACTTATTTAACAAGGAATTTATAAATGCATTTCAATCTCTTGCATTTGGCGAGGAAACCTATTGGTTCGCCAAAGAGCATCGAGCGTTCGTCTGTTCGCGCCAAATACTCGAAAAAATAATTTTTTACAGATTTTCTATTGCGATTCGACCGCTGTATTTTTACCGATCTTTTTTACATACATGAGTCATTTTATTAGCATTTCCTTTTTCAAAATATTTTGAGTATGTGTTTTAAGGAGACCTTCCTTGTGAGTAACAATTTTTATTATTATTATTATGTATCTCTTACAGAAAAAACTAGCAGATGTAATTATAAAAATAATAATATTACATAAATAGCAGTTAATATTATAAAAGTGGAGTCAAATATTTAAATTTTAATGCAAACGTTTGCCCCCCCCCACACACACACACACATATTATAAATAATTTAATTTCAGATATTTAAAATATTTTTCGTGTACTTTACTACGGATACATGCTATTTTGTTTTCCCCCAAACTTATGACTTTTATAACCTCAAACTCAAATCAACAAATATTGTTCACTCTCTCTCTCTTTTTTTTTTTTTTTTTTAAACATATATCGCCAATTTTTCTTTTGGAAAAATCTACTGTTTCAAATGTTAAGTACTAAAGATTATCCTTAAGAAAATTTATGCAATTTTGCGTTATTAATACCACAAAAGAAAATATTTTGCAATAAAAATTGCTTACTGAAATACATTTTCGATTGTCTTTTTAATTCGTCATCCCATTTTCAGTTGTTTTTTTTAAGGTTTTTGATATTGGATTAATCTTCCGTAATCAGGTTACCTGCTAATTAGTGTATTTACTGAACTATTTAGATGTTTCTTTTATATTTGAAAGAGTCAGATCAGTGATAAGACAGTGACTGTCAGACAGTGATCGCGATTGTAGCAGATTACATGAAATTTGTACTTAGCTATTAGTAAATTTATGGTTTTTCATTATGAAGCAAACGGAGAACAGAAGATTTAGTATTATATATATTTTTATTTGCAGTTATTTTACTGTCACTAAAAAATAAATACTTGGGGAAAAAATTTGAAATTCCAATGGTGGCTGGTGGAACAATATTTGTTGATTTATCATTTTAGCCTAGATAAGAAAAAAAAGTACCTGAAATGCAGGTAAAATGAAAATAGAAATCATTATAAAGCAAGTTCTTCTGACGCACAATCCTATTCGCTAAACTGAGGAAAAAATTAACGATTTTAGGTTTATTTAGGCAGCAGACTGAAGAATAATGTAATTTTAAAAATAAAAAGTGTATTTATTTCTCCCTGTTATTGCACTCTTTAGAGAAATGAAAAAAGGTCTTCGGCGCATCAAAAAGATTATTTCGTTATATTATAACGTGTTAGGTTATTAAGTTTTGTATAACTGACTTTATTTGTCATTTACAAAGAGTATTTTTGGCGAAAGATCTATAATTCAGCCAACAGCAATTTGACTTTATTTAATGGGATGTAGTCTGGCGCATAATTACGTATGTTTAACGTGTGTTAACTCTGGTAAATTTGTAACCATATAGTTTGCAAACACTTCTAATGTTTGCCGTAAAACTTAGCTGTGCACCCGATTATGGACGATTGGGAAGATTTTGATTGGATGAAAACAAGAGGTTTATTTTTCTATCATAATGAGTTATCAATTTTTTTTTAAATGTTAACAGTTACATAATTGCAAGTGGTATATATATATAAAGGAAATGGTAATGGAAATGACATTATTTTAATTTTATTCAAACACTTCATTTTTAAAAATCCACTTTTATGTGATTCACATTTCTTTTAATGAAAGTTAAAGACTTTTTGTGTGCAAATAATTTATTACATTTTTTTACCGTATTTACTCTGCTGTAATCCGAAGATAGAAAACTGCAGTAGGCCTGCTAGAAGACGTGTATTACAAAATATAATGCAACGTAGAGAGAAATTGTATTTAAGCTACCAGAACCACACATAGCACCAAGCTGAGAAGCCCGGAGTTCAAGAACTATCAAACGAAAGTGAATAATCCGAACATAAGTAATGTTCAGTGGTCACTCTCTGCAATCATTGTAATTATCTCTCCTTTTAGTAGTGTGGTGACTAGAGAACATTTTAACATTTCTGATTATCACAACGGCCGTATTTTCTTCCCAACCTCTACTTTAAATATATACTGTAAAAGGAATTTCTTCTGAATAGTCCGAATTTTGCCTAACCCATAAGATATTATAATAGCTAAATAGCGTTCGCATAGTATTCAGCAAATGCGGAAAGATTTTCCCGGTGAAGGTCCATATTAATTTAAAATACAAGGTCGAATTCATAATTTTGTTTGATCAATGATCATTTGAAAAATGGACCAGCGAAGCGGGTGTAGCCTGCTAGTTAATATATAAAACTATATCAGTTTTTGTCAAGTTTTCAAGAATAAAATAAACAAAAGTAACAATGATTTTCGATATAAAATATAAATCAATGGTAGTTTGATTTATAGCGGAAGATTACTATTATGACAATAAAATATTCTGAAGAACATTTAAACAATATATCATTGCTGAATCTTTAGCAAGCTTCAATTAATTAGTTTTGATGTCATCATCAGATTTCAGTACATCCCACTTTGTGTGGTTGGTGCCGTAATTACATCATCAATTTTGATATATCCTTCAAAGGGCCTTTTCATATCTAAACCCCTTGAGTCATTCTTTGAGTAATTCATAGTAACAGTAAGCGAAGCGGACTGTTATATTTAATCAGCCAAATGAGAAATCGCGGAGCTGTGATGTAATGAAAATTACTCATGAAGGCATTAAGAGAAAATATTATTTTATTATCCTAGAATGTGTGGGAGGTCAAGTATAAGGATGAAGGGAGGATTTTCTGACTGTGCAAAAGTGATTTAGAATATTTTATATAACTAGCCGCCCTTTGCGACCAGTTTGGTCTCCCTTAAAATTTATGTTTGGGAAAGCATTCTAACCATTGTATCAGGTTACTTTTATTCATAATTTAATTTACTTGCACTCCCTTAAATATAATTAATATAATCCCTTAAGTTAATATTACATTTTGTTGCATTAAAATATATCAATTTGTTGATTTTCTGTAAGCAAGTAAACCCTAATGGTTTACAATGGAAGTATATGGTAATTTGGCGAAATATCGCCAAGTGGCGGAATTTGGCAACAGAACAGGTCCCCTCTATGGTAATCCCTCCTCCCTCCGGGAGGTATGGAGATGCTATTGAATAACCAATGAGATGTGTTTCATTCGGGTGTTGGCATTAAAAAATTAACAAATAATCACGATTTCTGTGCCACAAACGATAGCGCAATATATCTACCCTATATATATAAAATCCTAATGAAACAGATATTATGAAACGAATTTATGTAACGATTCTATGAAACGACTGATTAAACAACTGATTATGTTTCACGGCGATTTCTCCTAAAATACGGAATACTTTGCGATGAAATTAACACCAAAAATCCGTATTGATCTGCAGATCTCAAAACTGGTTAGAATTTTTAAATTTGAATTAGTTTTCAAAATATTAATTTTTTTCTAATTTTATATACTTTTCTCTAATGATGGCAACTCAAATTTTAATCATAACAGATATTTTTTTTTCAGATTTCGGAAAAGGTTACTATTTTAAACTAATTTGGCGAGAAGTTTGGCCTCCCTTAAATGTATGCTTAGAAATATATCATATTACTTTTATTCATAATTCAATTTGTTCATTATTTGTTCATTCAATTTCATTATCATTTTATTTAATACAAACTGAAACATTTTAAATAAATGGCTTTCACTTCTTTATTTTTTTAAACGAAATGAAAAGAATAATATTAGCCACAGATGTCATATACGCACGGGGGTACCTAATTGGCGCCAAAATGGCATTATTTTGGTTGACATTGTAACAAGGCTATTGTTGGTTATTTAATAATAAATGTTTATTTACTTTTATTTATTTTTTTAAATTACATAAATTGCTTTGTTCTATATTTATATGCTATATATATACTAATTATTTTTTTGGTCATTTCCCTTTAAAAATAATAGAAAATAATTAAAAAATAAGGTACTACTTAGTTATTCAATCGACCCATTTCGCCAAATTATATAAATCGCCAAACCACTCGCCAAATTATACAAATTGACATAATTTTAATTTTAAATAACGAAAGAACAAAGGAAATAGTATAACATTAATAAATATACAAATAAAACGTCGAAATAAAAATCACTTGATGACGTAAAGACGTGTAACTTGCTTAAAGTCAAGTGAATGTGACATTTACGATCAATCATTATTGGCATTTAATCTTATAGTTTGGTGATAGATTTTTGGCGAAGGGATAACTAAGTAGTACCTACATATGTAACTGGTATTTGAAAACGAGGTTTTCGCCAAATTTTCTATAAAAAAATCGCGCCAAACCCGGTGCGTATATGACATCTGGCCAAATATTAAATGATGTAACAAACGATGACATTTAATTTCAACTTTAAAGCAATGTTTTAATTTACCACTTGAAAAAAAAAATGCTAACTGGCGAGATGAAAAATAGCTATTGGCGAAATTTGCAACCGGCTAGCGTTACAGTACCAAGAATTCTTTGTGACCATGGAAACTTTTATGTAGTTTTATTCGAAAAAGAAATTTAATTTTTTTTAATCAAAAGGGAAAACTTTCGGCACAGATGTCATATACGTACCCATATTGGCACCCATTTTTTCTGATGCCAATATCATATACGCAACGGGTACTTAACTGACGCCATAGTATCGCTATTTTGCTTGATTTGGTAAGCCGGATGTTGTTGTTTATGCTGCTGTTGTTTTCCCCAAATTAGCTTCGGAAAAAAATCGAGCCATATGGGGCCGTATATGATATCTGGGCCAAACTTTCAAATGAAAAGCGAAGGGATCAGAGCGTATTTATTTATGGCAGTTACATGACTTGGACTATTATAATTTAGATGAAATGATGGCGATAGAATAATATTTAGCGACTTATCACCTGTACCTGCCTATCGTTAAAGTACCAAAATGGCACCAGGAATATAAAAAGCGAAGTGGTTCGCCAGGAACTGTTGATGATAGTCACATGACTTAGGCTATTGTTATAGAAATTGTTTTAAAATACCGGGAGACAAAGACTCTGTACACTTAATTCATTTTATTTTAGCTTCTTTTCAAATGTTTAACTGATCCTCTTTAATCAAACACGAAAACAACCATTGGATGTCTTAACAGCAACTGATTCGGCCTTAAATTTTTGAAATCAAATTTAATTGAATGGAAACCCGTTTGCAAGGAGATTTGCACAGCTTTTTTCAGTATAATTCAACATTCTATAATATTTTTAAAACCGATCAGATTAGCGTGTTTTTAGATTCTGCGGTGTCTGAACGGGGGTTGGCGTGAGTAGCTTGCAGGGAGCAGAGCCCCCTAGTATATATATATATAGATAATGAGAGAGTGATGGTTTTTTTTCGAAAATATACCCTAAGTGCCAAAATTGTTGAATCACAGATATAGTAAATATGTTTTTTAAATTTCAAACCCTTTCATATAATGTAAGCATTATGTAAATTGTTTAAATACAAATACGTTTTCTTGATTTTTAGAAATATAAATTGGTAGTTGTAATGCCGTTATATGGTTTCAATGCATTCTCAGATACACTACCAAATTTCTTATATCTCCAAATTCCGTATATCAGATTTCTCATCTAAAATTTATTGATTAACTGAAGGGGGTTAATCACAGGGAGAGTTCAGGATCTGCAATGAAAATAATAATTCATAGTGCTGACTCACATGGACAAAAAATAAGAATAATAATGGGTGAACAGAAATGGTAAAAAATAACACTAATTTATACTTACCTCTGTGTCATATTTCGTACTGTAGGAGATTATCACTATTAAATGAGTATTTTCTCCATTTCATTTTTAACTTTAAAAGTCAATAACTTTTAGATAAAATACATATGAGAATGAATGATTAATAAAATGTATGCATAGTGTCAATTTGAATATACAGGATATACATACAGGATATACATACTTTACATACAGGATTATTTCAATTATAAATATCTTCTTATAAGTAATTCTACATCTCATAAAAATATCGAAATTTGTTTGAAAATGCAAGAATTATTAAAATGATGTTTGTATAATGTATACTCAAAATATAACTTAATTAATTGAAGGTTCGCAATACAATTGGTATTGCATAGTACAAATTTATTATTGTTGGTACAATAATAATTTTGTACTATGGCAGAGCATCGAAGCGTTTTTAACAAAACATTACAATAAACATTTTAACAAAACTTTACAACAAACATTACAAATGTTTATATACATTACAGATAATCACTTTATACTTTTGTATTTTAAAATTTTGTCTTAAAGAATGTGTCATTATAGATATTAAAGATAAGTTCCCTGTTTAGACAGCCAAACTTCAACTGAGGAAATTCCTGTATATTATAATTCAATTAGGTAGTCTATGAAAGTGCTAATACCGTCTGACTGAAATTATTAATAGAAGGTTTTAACAGAATAATACAAATTTCAGAAATATTATTTCACACAGGATTTATAAGATCTAAATAAAATTTGATATTTATCACAAATCATGAAGTCCTTCTTTTCACGATTCTAGCTCTCAAATAAATTTACTATTAAGCTGCCACATTAATTTAACTTCATTTTAGTTTTCATTGGATTTATTTTCATTCATATTTCAAAGTCAAAATGATAAGAATGTTTCAATACATATTACAAAAAGTTATTTTTATATAAGGAAGTTTGAGTTGATGCTTTTTGTATGCATTTAGAAATAACTGATAAAGAATATAATTAGTTTCAATTTTTTAAATGTTGCTACCAACTTTGGCCTCTGTGACAATTCGTGAAAAGATTGTGAGAATAGAGATTAGATTCTATAATAAACTGTTAAAAGACATACATGGACATTGCATTATCTTCTAAATTGGGCAAAATAGTAATTTATTTTTCTATATGTTATAATTCAATTATGTTTCTCTACGTTTAGAATGCGATACAATTGTGAAGTGATTTTACGACAGTACGTTTCTAATATAGTATGAAAATTTAGTAGCAGACAGTCCTTTTATATTGACATATTTATGTTTTATTGCATCTTTCAAATGGATTCGATTATTTGACGTTATGAATTTTCCTCTTAGAGACAGTATAACTTCGCTGATTATGAAATAAAATTAAAATCTATTTGGAATTTCAGATTTTTTATACCTGTAACGGAAGATACAAAGAATTTCAGAAAGATAAATCATATATTTCCCCGAGAATAAAAAGAAAATATATGTTAAATTTATTAAAATATATATTTTTTTTTTACTTTTGAAAAATTTACTTCACTTTGAATAGAATTCAACATGTATTTGAAATGAAATTCCTAATGATTATTAATATAATATAACTATGCTCTTTATTTCTTTATTAATAATAGAATGTTTAATATAATTAGCATTATTTGCTTTCTTTTCGAATATTTCCATTTTTGCCACAAAAATTTGCCAAAAAATAATTAGTAACGAAATGTTATTTTTAAGAAATAAATTTATTTGCACATAAAATGTTTTAGAAATTGAAATTCATCTAACGACATTATTATCTAACATTGTCTATGATGGAAAAAAATGGAGAAATAAGGTTTACTTTCTTAAATTTCGGACAAATCAGAGGGAATAACTTATTACTTTTATTATTATTTATTTTTATATTTTCAGGAAATCGAATGGATAAACGGAGCGAAATCAAGATGAAAGTTAATTCCTCCTTTTAAGATCGTGGAAGAAATACTTGTCCTGATATAAAGAATAAAATTCAATGTGCTATTATTATTATATGATGCATTTTCATGTATGCAAGTTATGTGGTTAATTTCTTTAAAAAACTATATTTGTATTACTTACACAAATAAAAGGTTGTGAGATTACTCAATGAAATTGACAGTAAAGACTGTGCACCTGTGTGAAGAGTACAAAAAACTGCAATTATGATATCAAGATAATAAGGGATTAAGTATAACGTTTAAATTTGTATCATAAGTCACCGTTCTAAAATGTAAAACTAGACATTTTGAAGAACAAAACAATCAAAACCACAGATTTATGAATCCAATCAGATTATGAACCAATTATAAGTTCAACAAACATTACAGGAAACTGGATTACACAATAATTAACCTCACCCATCAAGGCCAATCAGTTTTTAATTTGCGCCGGTTCTTCTTTAGTGAGTAATTAAAAATTACTCGGAATTTACCTGAGCTCATAAATATGGAGGGAGCGCAGCGAAATAGGGGAGCGCAGTGGAATAGAGTATCCGAAATACCGAAGCCGAAAATATTTTCCTTTGCTTTCTTTCCTACCAAAGTGTTCCATATGTGATGTAGCGTATCGCGCGATTATGGGCATACATCTATCTAGCTCTATTGTACTCAATGATTTCCGAAAGGCGTCAAGGAATTCCAAAATCAGAATTAACCACAAACCGTATATATCGCTTTTTCACGTGGTTGAGTTACATTTACTCACTGCTTTTTGTTCGTGTTTGTAAAATTTTCTTACGGATCAACTTTTAAGCTCCACGCGGTGATTAATTTCCGTCAATACTGAAAGGAGCGAAGTTCCATCACTTCCTTTATTTTTAGTGAAAATTTAAATATTCACCAAGCCAAATAGCGCTTTCCGATTCCTTACCTTAACAGCGCTGCGTGTTGTGTTTTGCTAGTTGATTCAAAGAATGCCTTGGCGATTAGAATTATCTCAAAATCCCCCGACATCTTAAATATTTTTGCTCAGTTCATTTATTACATTTTATTATATGAAAATGAACTGATACAGTCAAAATATATTAAAATATTATTTTGCAATAGGCAAAATTGCTTTACATTTTGCAAATAATATACGAAATATAAATATAAGGGTGGACGTTAGTGATAGACTATGGATGTTATTATTGCAGAATATTAAAGCTCCGATATTTTTCTCCTTAAAAATTAAGACACGAGGCAACGAATTTCAAGTTGAAAATTCTTTATTATCAAAATTTTTGCATCTGGAAATTGTTAAACTTATAACAAATGATGTATCTGATGATAATATAATTTTTTTTAGTCTAAAAGTCAGCAAAAATTTAAATTTGAGTCATGAATTATGAATCATGGTTGGAAAAGGTAATAGTAGACTTTTCATAAAACAAGACAAACGAAACCATAGCGTTTACATTCGAAAATAATTTTGATTATTTATTCAGTGAGACATATATTGCAGGAAATTTAATTAACCACGACATACAATGCCTGATTAATAGCAGTAATAAATAAGTTTTGCATTAAATATACACAGAAATGGAAATAATGATAAATTTCTACCAGGTAAAACATGAATTTAAATAAAAAATCATTTGAAATCATGTGCAAATAAATGATTTGAATGAACATATTTCTTTTTTTTTTTCTTTTCTTTTTTTTTTTTTTTTTTTTTTTTTCTTTTTTTTTTTTTTTTTTTAGTAAAGTGCTCATTAACTACCCAATGTTATATTTATTGCTTTTCTAACTTCAGTATAATAATACCTCGCACTAACTTGTTAGTAATATGTATTAACTGATTTCTGTTCTTGAAGTATACTAATTTTTTGTTATTAAAATCTTAATTTTTTAATGTCAATGTCTAAGTCGTCCTTTAAAAATCCTTCATCAACGCTTTCGAAATATTCGGTGATGACAAGAAATCATGGACAGATTTGTTTAGTATCACTACCCAGAAATTATTTTTGCAAAAATGCAGAATTCTTTTAACGTACAATAAAGTATAAAGCATAAGTTTAAAATTGTTCTATACCGGGTTTAATATATTTTGGGTGAAATGTATCATAGCTAGTGATCGCAACTTGAACACTATAGACATCACAATATTAAAGATAAGAAATAACAATTACAACAAAATGAACATAATATGTGAGAATAAATCACTTTCAGGCAATGATAAAATTACTAAAAATTATACTTGTTACATTGATAAGAAAATGTTTTAACTAAACACTTTTCAGGCGGTAGGCGGTGGTTACAGTTCTAACTAGAAAATTTTTTCAAATATCGTATATATCTCAGTCGCTTGGAAATCATTTCAAATTCAGAAAATGTTAAAAACTATTTTCTTTAAATTAAATATCGGAATGCCAGTCACTATGGAAAGTAAAAGTACCTATTCATGCATTCTGGTGAGAATCCGAAATTTCTGTATAAAAAAATCGCAAGATTTGGCAAAACTGCTCAAAAATTATCGCATTTTGTTGTACTGATCGTGAACTTACACATAATGGCTATAATTATGTAGATGATTATATGATTTTTCCAATGATAAAATGACATACCTTATCATATGGCTGCCAGTGATTCAGAGGTCGGATATTAAGTTGATCCACAAGAGCCGTTACTTAATTTTCTAGCTAAATAATAATAATAATAATGATAATAATAATAATAATAAACTGAAAATGTTGCCCGCCAAAAAGCGTGTGAAAGTATTTTATTTATTTTATGCCTTGTATCTAGAAGTGATACGCAAATCGTTTTCATTACGATAGTATAGTAAGATAGAGATTGATTTAAGATAGTAGATCATAAAAAATAACGAAAAAAATACGCAAAAAATATTGGAGTATAGAAAAATATTGTGAAACTGTATTGTGATACATCTTACTTCCGCTTAGGTAATATTTTATCTTTCTGGAGTGCAGATAACTTTTTGTACGTGTACATAAATTTTTATATGATATTATACGAGTTATAAGATATGAAACTAAAATGTATACGTCTCGTATCTAAGGTAGATATTATTTAATTATCATAGAATAATATTTCATACAATTAGACTCTCTTTTTTCCTCAGCCAGTTACCAGATTAAAAATATGAGTTTGAAATTATAATCGCGCTCGTTTAAACAAAAATTCAGCCTTCTTACATGTAAATTACAGAAACGACAAGATTCAAAAAACATATATTAAGAAAAAAATAACTTCTTTATTACATGTTAGCTTAATATTCTATAAGATTTAGCATAATCTAATAAGATAAGCATCTATAGTTTTTTACTGAAACTAAATATTTTACCTTCGAATATAATGTTTGCCTCTTTCCGCATTAATTGTGAATACCCACACCTGTTTCAGAATAACGTTTTATATTATTTTAATAAAGCAAGATTCAACCACATATGAAGGAACTGAAAAACGAAAACAACAGAACTTCAGTAAAAAAATACTTAAAGATTCGCACTTCCTTTTTTCCTTACAGTATTAACACTTTATTGGATGTTTTATGAATATAAAAGAAATATGGTAAGGGAATGAAAGGTTTTCGCTGAAGAATATAACCTGATAAAGTTGAATACTATTTCGACATAACATTGTTAGCTCAATTAAAGTATTTAAAATGTTTTTACATATTTAGTGTTAATTACCTTATAGCATAATAATATAACAATATTTGAGATAAAAATATATACATGTATACTGATACATAAAATATATGACATTTAATTACAGATTGAAATAATTTCATTATTATCATTGTTGTTCTAGAAATAGCTTTCCAAAAATCTCCAGGGACATCTCCATCTCTATTAACAATCAATACAAATGTTTTGCAATGTAAAATTCATTTACTTAGTTTTTCCTATGTAGTCCATTTTTAAGAAACTTCCATTTATAGTTAGTTTAAAGGTCCAATCAAACGGATCAAATATAACAATCAAACAAACGCGAAATATAAAAATAACTGTATTATCACAAATAAGTACTCAACCACTTAATTTTCTAATGTAAATATTTTATTAATTTCCGCATTTTTAATGAAATAATTAAATATTTGCATCCTATTGCAAAAATAATTGTAAACGTTTGAAGATACAAAATCAAATTAATCAAAAAGTACTATTTATATAAGTACATGAATTATGCAACACTGAAATTCGTAATTTCGATGAAGAATAAAATAGTGAAAAAAAAAATATAAGTAAAAAAAAATTTTGTTAAAAGAAATTTCCAACCATTGAAAATTTATATTTGAGTAATCTAGTGAAATTTCAGTCCTGAAGTAGTTGACACTTTGCCTACAGTATCTTTCAGTCTTAGTCACTAAAGTACCTATAAATTTATTCACAATCAAAAAAGCCTAGGTAAAATTAAAAAGGATGGAATTACAGAGAATATATATTCAGATACAACCTGTATATTTTATTAAACTTCGATTAATATTCTATAGAAATTAATATTATATTAAACGAAAAAGGATTTTGCAGTCATCGAAGTAAACAATTCTTCTTTTATTTTCACGAATGTTTTGTAGAATATTACACCTATTTTTTTACGAAGCCATTATAAGTATTAAAATATGAGATTGAAATGTCAAACTAATTTGTTTAAACAAAGTGTCAAGAATTTCCAAACCTAAATAGAATAAAAATTAAAATAAAGAAAATACCAAAAGATGAGCACATCCATGTGGGGATCGAATAATATGTACTTTCATGTTTATATTATACATTTTTTCTGGTATTAAATATTTGATTATAAGTTGTAATGGATTAGCAAGTGTCCTATAAGTGGAATCTAGTTTTCGACTGTGAGGGTTTTTTTCGATATTGATGTGTATGCGCAAAAGTGACATCTGTACTGTCTTTAATTTTTCGAAGTGTGTTTGTGGCTCTCATAATCTCCCCTGTGTATTTTCGCTGTGATTTTATGCACATTTGTTTACGTTGGTCAATCTTCCGAATAAAAAAGCAGCAGCGAACCTTTGTATCAACAGATCTTGTGTCGAGCCCTACAGTGAAGGAAATTGAGAATATGTAATTGGAAGCAGAGTAAATTCTGAAGCCGTGCGCCTAGTCCAGCTGAGAGAAAGTTGCCAGTTGGTAGGAAATTGTGTTTTAGTTACTGTATAGTAATGTTGATCAACAACCATGAATTATTAGCCAAGTGACATTAAGTTAGTTGCATATTTTATTATTTCACAGCGACATTATTAGTTGCTCTTGACGTCATTATTGATCGTCACTCGAGCAGATATTCTTCGATCATCAAAAGATTTCGAATTTAGTAAACTTGCATTTTTGACCTAAGTACTGGGTTACTCGTACTGTTAAATAGAATAGGAAAAACTAAGAATCTTCATCACTGCCTGACGATTACATTTAAGTAAGCAATGATTCTAAAACTAAACCTTAGTTATGTGTATATTTCTATGTGGTGACCTTTCCGGTTACTAGGGATGTAGTGCAGGGCATACGGTGGTATAGACCGTATACAATCTGATTTTTTTTAAGGAACACCGTATATCCTCTGTTCCTCAAAAAAGCTGTAATATATACACTGTAGCTTATACCCTCTGCCTTGAGCGTATACCCTCTGCTTAGAGCGTATGCTCTCTGCTTTTTTTACGACAACACCGCTGCCGGGTACGCCAAAAAGAAAATGCTTACAAATTATTTTCAGCAATGTAACCATGATTTTCGAATATTTCTAAATCTTCTATAAATAATGTAATTCTCGCATTGAACTAAGAGCAAAGATTAAATATGAAAAAAAAGTATGCGTAAAACATTGATTGACAGACATTATTCCAACAAATTCAGAAAACTGTACAAAACCTTCAATAACACAATAAACAGAATAAAATGAGATCAGATATGACATCTACGAAAGCAATTTGGAAAATGCGTAGAACATTTAAAAACCAAATGTCAGTATCCGAATCATTTTTTACAACCCTGTATATTATCTAAAGATTTGAATATGTAATGCATAATATACTAAAATTTAGTTCGGTTAGGAAACGCATAACTATGTTTAAAATTTTTCTTCAGTAATTTTATTCAATAAAAGTAAATGTTACATATTAAACAGCATTGCAAACGAAGTTTCCCCATAGACCTAAAAATAACGCAATTATTTTGAGTGTCACTGTAACCAAAATATAAATGCATTAAATTGGAAAGTATTAATGAAGTGATTGTAGACAGCACATTTTGAGCCACGATATACTTCTTTTTTTTAATGTGTTAAAGTTTTAATAAATTTTTATAATTACGAAAATAATCTATTTAAGAAACTTAATATCTTTCATTGAATCTGAAATAAGAAATTTCGTATTTTGTAGGATAATTGCCATTTGTTCAAAGAAAACATATATTGTTGTACAACAGTGCATCATTATTAATTGGGTAGAGTACGTAACCATTTCTGGAATTTAACACAAAAGACATAAAATAAATAAAATTTATATGATTTAAATCATTGAAAAATAAAAATTTTGTTTCCTCACAACTTTTTTTTTTTAATTGAAAGTAACTATTTTTAAACAAAATATATGTACTAAAACTTAGTGATGGGCCATTCTCGAGAATTCGACAATCGAGAAAAATCGTCATCGTAAAAAATCACAATCGATACAGCCATCGATTAATTGCTAGAATCTACAATCGAGATGTTTTACAATCGATTATAACGAGAAAAGCTAAAAACAGTTATTGGAAAACTTAGCTATTATTCTGGCCGACAATTTCATAGTAGTGATAGGGCTTAGTGATGGGTGATTCTCGAAAATTTACCAATCGAAAAAAATCGTTATCGTAAAATACACAATCGATACACTCATGATTACTTTCGACAATCTACAAAGGAGATGTTCTGGAATCGATTATTGAAATCATTGTTTTTACACATATATAAGGCAGATTTTATTAAATATAGGGTAACTGAAAACAGATGGAATAAAAAAACAACAAACCAAAGGGAGGCTATAAAGGAGCCATAAGACTGGAAAAGTCTTGTAAGGTTGCCCCCTGGTTGAAAAAAGCTGAAAAAACGCGAGTAGCTATGAAGCGGTAAGGGGAGTTTAAGTATCAAAAATTAGAATTTTTCGGCAATTAGCACCAAAATGGCCAAAAAAAAATAAAAAGCACCCCCTAGTGGCAAAAGCATGAACTAAAGGATGATAAAAGGGATCAAAATTTTTAATTGATTTTTCTACGTCATTTGAGATTGGATCTTTAATTTCCCCTTTTTAGAAAGTCTTCGACTGGAATACATTAAACGAAACCCCGCGGGGAGCAAAGTAGGGGGGGAGGGGCAAGGAAAGTGCATAATATGAATTAAGTGGTCACAGGACTTTTCAACGATATGTCACATGAGGGTTGTCGGCTAAATTTAGAAAAATGCCCCCGCGCGGGGGCAAAGTAAGGGGAGGGGCGCGGGCGATATATAAAATGAAATAGTAGTCACAGAGCTTTCCAATGATATATCACATGAGGAGTGTCAGCAAATGATAGAAAAGAGTCCCAACTCCCAGGATTCCAATTATCGTGCCCCCCGAAATATACCCTGCCCATCCTTCTCTTTGAAATTTTCATATATTAAAAATTATTTATCGGAGGTTTCCGTAAAAAAATCCGATTTAAAATGTTTAAAAAAGCTACGATTTCAAAAAAGTTCGAAAAGTTCCTCTCTCGGGGCGCCAAACTAGGGAGGGAAGAACAAAGGTTCATAATATGAAAGCGTAACTTTCCGATGATATACCAAATGACTGGTCCAAAAAAAGTTTGAAATCTACCCCTCCCACGTGGGTTCCCTCTTTTATCCCAGAATATACCCGGAAATCACGCAGCCCCACTTTTAGAATTTTATATTTAATAAATAATATTTATCGGAGAGATCCATTAAAAAACCTCATTTAATGATATTTATTGTAGAAATCTCTACAATAAAAAAAAAAAAAAAATCACCCTCGCACCGCTCCCCCCGCCCCCTTCCGTAATTCAACTCTGGGAGGAGAAAGGTTCATAATATAAAAGAATGGTGAAAGGACTTTCCGATGATATGTCAAGAGGTTTGGTAAAAGTTTGAAAATTACCCCCCCCCCCCCCTTTGTCCACTCTCGCGCCCACCAGAATTCACTCACCTTCCTCTTTGAACATTTTGTATTTAATAAATAGTATTTATCTGAGTCTCCAGGTATGGGGCAGCTTGGCAGAGCTAAAATAAGAGAAACATTGAAAATTCGGGGCAAAATGACACTAAATTTAACAGTAAAGTTTGAAACTAGAACTATACAGAACTGAATACATAAACCACTATGCTTCATAACCCACATCGGTTAATAGCAATAAAAAGATAAGTGCCAGTTAAACTGATGGCATTGAGCTCACAGGTTATTAACACTAACTGTATATTATACTCTTATTTCAAAGAATAATGTCCCTCAAAAAATAAATGAAGGGAAATATCCCCCGTTTGCCCCTTTTATACTTAACCAATGAACCTCCAAATCGAATCAGGGAAACTCCTTAACTATATCAAATCAACCTTCAGTATATCAAATTTTAAGCAAATCAGATAATTCTGCATGAAAAAAAGAAACATATCCCTCAATTAAGGGTGGTCTAACCAATTTAACCCTTTTATACTTAACTAATGAACCTCCAAATCTAATCAGGAAAGCTCCTTATCAGAACGAACATAGAAAAAAAAAATTAAAGTAAATTGAATAATTCTCCATGAAAAACCCTTTTATCTAAATTAAAGGGGAGACTAGCCCTTCCCCTTTATCCTTAACCCATATCCTTAACCCATAAACCTCCAAATCTAATCAAGGCAGCTTCTTAACATAATAAACCGGTATCCCAAATTTGGAGCAAATCGAATAATTCTGCATGAAAAGCCCATTTATCTAAATTAAGGGGGGGGGGTCCAGCCCATTTCTCCCCCTTTATACTTAACCCGTAAAACTCCAAATCTAATCAAGGCAACTTCTTAACATAATGAACCGGTATACCAAATTTGGAGCAAATCGAATAATTCTGCATGAAAAACCCATTTATCTAAATTAAGGAGGGTCTACCCCTTTCCCCCCCTTTATACTTAACTAATGAACTTCCAAGTTTAATCGGGGAAGCTCCTTAACATAATAAACCGGTATACCAAATTTGGAACAAATCGAATAATTCTGCATGAAAAACCCCTTTATCTAAATTAAGGGGGGGGGGGTGACCAGCCCCTTCTCCCCCTTTATCCTTAACCAATGAACTTCCAAGTTTAATCACGGAAGCTCCTTAACATAATGAACCGGTATACCAAATTTGGAGCAAATCGAATAATTCTGCATGAAAAACCCATTTATCTAAATTAAGGAGGGTTCTACCCCCTTTCCCCCCTTCATACTTAACTAATGAACCTCCAAGTTTAATCAGGGAAGCTCCTTAACATAATAAACCGGTATACGAAATTTGGAGCAAATCGAATAATTCTGCATGAAAAACCTATTTATCTAAATTAAGGAGGGGGGGGGGCAGCCCCCTTTTCTCCCTTTATCCTTAACCAATGAACCGTCAAAACTAATCAGCGGAACGCCTTATCAGAATGAACATAAAAAATTTGAAGCAAATCGTACATTTTAATCAAGAGTTATCGCGTTACGTACATACATACGTACGTACGTACATGCATACACACAGAACCGACGGGTACGTTAGTTCTCAGGCTTAGATAGCCTGTGAGCTAAAAAGAGATTGGATAAGCAGATGGACTCCTTTGAGAAATTATGACTTAAACCAGAAATGCGGTAAGTTTGACTCTGAAAGCTTCATTTCCATCTCGCATTTCGGCAAATCTCATCTCGATGATTTTTCAGCATTTCGATGCTTCCAGATGGGATTCTGCTCGATGGTTGGTTCTCTCGCGGTTTTAAACCTTTCGGGATGGGAAGTCTCTCGAGAGTTTATCTCGCCGTTTTCAATCTTTCCCGATGGGAAGCCTCTCGCTGGTTTCTCTCGTCCTTTTCGAAATCTCCCAATGAACAGCCTTTCGAGGATTTTTCTCGCGCTTTTCAACATTTCGCTATGAGAAGCTTTTCGAGGATTTCTCTCGTCCTCGGCAGAGAAGAAAAGTAAGAAAATTTATCGAGAGTACCAAGGGGCGAGATAGAGAAAGAGGCATGACAATGAGCTGTGAAATGAAGCCCTAATTTTCAAAGTTTCTCTTATTTTAGCCCTACCAAGATGTCACATACCTGGAGCCCTCCGATAAAAATTATTTATTAAATATAAAATTTTCAAAGAGGAAGGTGGGCCGGGTGATTTCGAGGGAGGAGGACATGAGAGTGGAGTTATGTGGGGTGCAATTTTAAAAATTTTACCGAACCCTTCCTGTGGCATATAATCGAAAAGCCCTTTGACCACTCTTTCATACTATGAACCTTTCTTCGCCCAAAGGGGGATGGGGAAGGGGCGATCAAATTTTTAAAACCGTAGCCGATTTCTATAATAAATTTAAATATCACTTTAGATGTGGGGTTTTTATGCAGTCTTCCGGTAAATATTATTTATTGAACATAAAAATTTTAAAGTGGCGGCTGTGTGAATTCCGGGGCGAAAGAGTGGGTCCACGGGGGGAGGGAGGGGGAGCAATTTTGAAACTTTTTTTGGACCAGTCATGTGATACGTCATCGGTAAGCTCTCGGATGACTCTTTCATATTATGAGACTTTCTTCCTCCCCTCCCCAATTTGGTCCCCACTGCGAGGGTAGTTTTTTCCGTTTTTATCATTTTAGATCGGATTTTTTTTTTTTTTTTTATGGAGCCCTCCGCTAAATATTATTTATAATATATGAAATTTCAGGACACTTTTCCAAATTTAGCCAAGACCCCTCATGTGACATATCGTTGGAAAGGTTTGTGACTACTTATTGATGCTATGCACTTCCGGTGGCCGCACCCCCCCCCACTTTGCCCCCCCGGAGGACACTTTTTCAAATGTAGTCAAGACCCCTCGTGTGAGATATCGTTGGAAAGGTCTGTGACTACTTATTGATGTTATGTACCTACGGTGTCCCCACCACCACTTTGCCCCTCCCCCGGGGCACTTTTCCAAATTTAGCGAAGACTCCTCATGTGAGATATCGTTGGAAAGGTCTGTGACTATTTATTGGTGTTATGCACCTCCGGTGACAGTCTCCCCCAATTTGGCCCTCCCGGGGGACACTTTTTCAAATTTAGCCAAGACCCCTCATGTGAGATATCGTTGGAAAGGTCTGTGACTACTTATTGATGTTATGCTCCTCCGGTGTCCATCCCCCCCTTTTGCCCCCTCCGGGGGACACTTTTCCAAATTTAGCCAAGACCCCACATGTGAGATATCGTTGGGAAGGTCTGTGACTACTTATTGATGTAATGCACCTCCGGTGACCGCCCCCCCTCCACTTTTCCCCCACGGGGGTGTTTTTCTAAATTTAGCTGAGACCCCTCATGTGACATATTGTTGGAAAGGCTTATGACCACTTACTCATGTTATCCACTTCCCGCACCCCTCTCCCCCTTTGCCCCCACGGGGAGGGCATTTTTATAAATTCAGATCCAGACTTCTCATGTGACATATGGTTGGAAAGGCCTAAAGACCTGTGACGACTTAATCATATTATGCAGCTGCTGTGCTCCTCCGCTCGCTTTGACCCCTTCCCCAAGAGATCTGGTCCGAGGTTCATTCGTTTCGATATTATATTTTTTACAAGATTTTGTAGTGCGTGCACACCACACCCGCCTGCTATCATATATCAGTGCCGTATATAGCGGGTAACCTGTTCGTGATTTCATATTACAAGATTACGTATAAATTAGGGGCCACGATTAAAGGAGGGGCCCGCTAGCGGTTGAAGTCACCTAGTCTTTATTAACATCGACTCATTCCAGTTCACCCGCAGACGATTCTTGATAAATGTATGACGTATATAATACATAATATATGATTTATAAAAGAAATTTGCAAACTGTAGTCATCGAGAAAAACTTTACACAATCGAAAAATATCGAGATGTCCATACAATCGAGAAAATCGAGAAAAACATCTCGTTATCGCCCATCACTACTAAAACTTTCATCATTTATTTAAAGAAATATTATTTATATTATTGAAAAATAGCAAATTTTTGCTTACAACTTTGTTTTTCATTGAAAATGAGTACATTTAGACACATTATCTCATTATTTTACCAACATTTTCATCATTTGTTTAAAGAAATATTATTTAAAATACATTTAGTAAATAGCCATATTTCATCTATCCCCTGCTATATATGATGTACGATTATTCCGAGCATTCCGAGCACATATATATAACATTTGAAATATAAATCTTTTATAAAGATTATTGTACAGAAATATTGCTATCCAAAAGCGCACCACTAGGATATCTTTTAATATTTTAACAATAAATTCTAAGAAAATCCCTCCTTTTGTTAAATACTATAAAAACTACTGATTATGATATTTTTGGTAATAAAAAATTATTAAGATCCTCCTCTGAAAAAAACTTAATTTTATCTGTATTTCCATTGTAAAACGAGGCTAGTTTCTCGTATGCGAAATTTATAATGTTAAATGTAAAATTTTATAGATATATAATTTCTTAAAAAAAGAAATTGATTTATATGTTCTCAAAATAGCAAAATACCTTCTTGGATTTATCATTGAAATTCATGTATAGTCGTTGACATGTTCAATATTAATCATTGTAACTGCAAATTTTGGGCACAACTCAAAATGCATAAATTATTTCATGTCAAGAGAGATTCTCTGTTCATGACATTTATCTTATCATATTCGGCCATCATCTTAATAAAGACAATGCATGTGATTTCGCATGAAGTTTAAACGTGAAGACAAACCATATGCAATTTGAATTAAGTAGCATTATGTGCAGATTCAATCTCTTCTTTTCCCTCTTTTTGGCTAAACAAAGTTGCATGTTATTGATTTAAAAGAAAAAAAAAACTAATTCCATCAAGTTAGGTTTCTCTTTTCGTCAAAATTTCAGACATTTTGAATTAATATTTATGGTTTGATATCGCAAATATTCATGTGTATTTCTCTCCCTTATTTAATAGCAGACTTCCACGATTGCGTAGGCGATTCATTTTTATTTTAATATAGTGGTAACTTGAAACTGAATATATTTACTAAACGCTAAATTAAAATTTTCCATATACTAGCTGACCCGCCCAACGTAGCCCGGGCCCTTGGCAATATTTTTAAACGAACCTTAAAATTGTATGTTTTTATGTCTGAAATATGTACGCACTCACTGTCTGAAAATGGGGAAGAAGCTGCTAATTGTTGAGACTTGTTATGAAAATTTTTTCTATGATTTTTTGAAAAATATATGGGGCAGTAATAAACAAATTAAAACTTTAAAATGGTCTCGTCGAATTAAAAAATGAACTGAGGGAGGAGGAGTGGGTGTTTAGTAAAGTACAGGCCGAAAGCATTAAAATGATATGTCACATGAAGAAATTCCTTTTAACCCCTTCAAGCGAGGAATGCCCCCTAATATTCTGGGGTCAAAAACAGATCTCACCAATTGAAGGCCACAGAAGAATTTCACCTTCGGTCAAGCCTTCAAATAAGGTCGAATTTTTCTGTAATTCAGTTAGACACAGAGTTAGAAAATTGAACACCAGGAAGAGAAAAATTTTCGGAGGGGTAAAAATGTTTATAATAGAAAAAAGTGGCCTGAGGGTTCTCCGATGATATATGACATGAGGGTTTAGCAGGCGAGCTGCGTACGCACTGCAGAATCTTGCAAAAAATCCAATTTCGAATCTTTTAGTTCCACATTTCAACTCCAGAGGCAGAACTCTATTCTTAACGAAACTGTTTCTGAAAAAAGCGCCGTTAAACAACTTACCCGTAGATATATTAGTCAAGGCGGGTGGCTGACTTAAGCAAGAATGTAAGATAATTGCTGAAATTACTATTCGAAAATAGCGGTAATAATACTTTTGTAAATTTTATATTAAATAAATAACATTTATCCCAGGGCTCCGTCAAAAAACCGCATCTAAAACGGCAGATAACTGTACGGTTTTAAATATTTGATCCCCAGCCCCCCCCCCCCCAAAAAAAATATATATATAACAACCCCTTTCCCTCCGAATTTTGATGCCTCCTACTTTTAAAAATCTTTATTAAGTGTTATAAACTATCTGAAACATCCAAATCGATGAGTTCGTCAGTTTTCTTAATTTTAACTTACCCGTAGATGCATTGTATTCGCGTTTGAAGAAAGCATTTGTTTTCCTTTTTTTAAATCGAATTTTTAAAAAAAACAAACACTTGTGGATCGATTTTCATAAAATTTACATTTTATTAAATCGCGTTTAAAGATAGGGCTAGATGCATAACTTTAAATCTCTAAATGGTGCATTAAAAAAAATTTGACGGCGTGGCGTTTCAAAGAATTCTAGTATAAAAATCATTTGCGATTTGGTGTTTTTATTCCAAAGTCGGTTGTCTGGGTTGCGAAAGATTTTTCAAAAATTTGTGTTTCTTTGAAAGGAACTAAAATTTTGGTTTTTATAAATGATTTTTTAATGAATTTTTTAACTATTTACTGGAGTATAAAAGTAATTTTTAGAATTTTTGAAAGGAGAATTTTTCCTGCGTCTGAATAGGTAATTTTCGAATTTTTAGGCCCAGAAGAATTTAAGATACAGCTATTTATGTAAACGTTCAGTACATTTATCGCCCTAGCAACGCTGTAATTGTATTAACCACTAACCTTCTCTTCAACTTTTAAGAAATATTCTGCGTTTTTATAAAAATATATCCTTTTGTTGAATTATGAATACTGATCCATTCTTTTAATGTGGGTTTTTTTAATTAATTTCTCAACTAATTATTAGAATTTCAACATTCTGAATCCCATGTGCATCAAGACACCCTTTGGTCCAGTTTCACAAACATTTTGAGTTTCGTACGTGCGTAGATTTTGCTAGCCATCGCGAAAAGACACACATACACGTAGAGTGATGTTTCTTTTATTAATATAGATGCATCACATTTGCCCAATGAAGGGTTAATTTTATTCCATGAGTTCTGTGTTTTTCTTCTTTTTTTTGCTAGGGAATGTCGAATATGTTATTAAAAAAATTTCAACAATGTTTTTTTTTTTTTTTTTTTTTTTTTTTTTTTTTTTTTAATTGAAGACGTTCAGTTGCATAGGTTATTATTTTTTATTTAAATATGATGAAAGTTGGGTGCAGAATTTATTTATTATATGGTCAATTTTGATTTATTAATATAGGCATCAGTATTTCAAATATTATATATGCATCACATATGGACAGAGCAGTTTTATTACTTTTCTCGGAGTTCTTTTAGCTAGAAAAAGCTGAATATGTTAATAATAATAATAATAATAATAATAATTTTAAAAAAATCTTGCCACCAATGTATGTTTTGCCTTTTTTTTTTATATACGCTTGATTGCAAGTTAATGTGCTATTTAATAGCATTTTTAAAGAAAGGTGCACGTTTTAAAATTTTTACAAACCTAAAAATCCATTATAAATATACAGTTATAATTATTCTTAATATTATATATATATATATATATATATATTTACAAAATTAAAGCTGAAATAGATGTTAAAAAAATACACACACGTAAATTTAAATTTAGAAAAAAAAAGTTTGTCAGTGTGCGTTTGTTAGAAACAACTGCATACATGAGTATTCAAGCATTGTTCTAAATATGTAAATCTTTAGATGTCAAATGAGTTTGATTACCTGTTATCGAAATATATCATAGCATGTTTGAGCATCGTCATGAATTATATAATGTACCAAATTTCTATACACTGTAAAAAAAAAACGACATTTTTACAGTCCAATGTACTGTTCATCTCGCGCACAAACTCGATCACAGTGAATGTGTTGTATCTTTCTTTGGTTTACTGACTATATTAACATGGAAAATACAGTAGTTGCGTAAAATTAACAGCACAATGTGCTGGCAATTTGGACGCCAGTAGTTTGTGCTGTAAAAACATGCGTCCAAATTCCCAGCAGATTGTGCTGTTAATTTTACGCAACTACTGTATTTTCCATGGTTATATAGCCAGGAAACCAAAGAAAGATACAGCACATTCACTGTTATCAAGTTTGTTCTGGCAAATCTACAGTGGCTTTTTTACAGTGTATTAAATAGATAATATAGATGATTTGAACGTAAAATCTAAGAATCTCACATCAGGTAATAAATGCAGATATAAGGTCTCCAAAGTAGCGCTAAATCATGCGAGAAAATTGCATTCAATTCAATAATACTGGGTAATCTATCTGTTGGTTCATTTTTGAATTATGAATATTCACGGGTTATTTGTGTCAGCTGTCATGTTAATGGATGTATGAACTATCAAATACTATCTGTAATTATGGATTCGTCGACATCACAACAACGGTGCAACGGCACACACTGTCTGCTCACCAAACCATGAACTTATCGAACCAGAAATTTCCAGATCGGTTAATTTCAAGAAATTATGATCTGAATTGGCCGCCAAGATCGTGCGATTTAACCACAATGGATTATTTTCTTTGGGGCTTTCTGAAAAGTAAAGTGCACGCCGATGCTCCTCGCACAATCCAAGAAATCAAACGAAACATCCGAGCTGAAATTTTGGCCATATATCAGCTCATTCTGACTAAATCAATCTAAAATTTTGATGTTCGGTTTATGGCATGTAAGCGGGACCGCAGTGGCCACTTTTGCGATGTTGTATACCATACATAAATGGCACAGACCTACCTTCCATGTTCAATAAAGAATTTCGATTTTCACTCATAAAAGTTACGTTTTCTTTCATAATAAAAAAATAACCCCCCTATGGATGGACCACCCTATGGATGGACCACCCTATGAATGGACCACCCTATATAAACATAATGAAAGTTTAGGTAGAGACTTGTGGACAGCAGGAGGGAGAAGGAAATTGATATAAGTCTATTCAAAATTGCTAGATCAGGTTGAAAAAATTATGAAAAATTCAAAATATTTTTGACCGGCAATTAGTTGTGAATAATAAAAGCCATTGAATGATTTACGAATTAGAGGGTTAGTGAGAAATATGTTACGCAATGGAGGGGGCTCTGTGGGTGGGGAACGTTTTGCGTAATAAGAATATGTTAAAATTCGCACTATGTTTCTGGCAGAATACCTTCTCTTTTATAAATGTACTTTAGTGAACGAGTGAGTTTTTGTGATTTTGCGCGTAATTATATTGTTTTGTAACTCTAGCATTTGTGCGTGAATTAATATCTATCCTGTATTTCTTTAAGATAAACAAACTGCATACAATCTCAGGAAATCAGTTGCCACAGTTATTTTGAAAATATATTTTAATTAGTTGGAGTTTTCTGTTTCAATGCAATGCTGTGTTAAAAGTGAATTTCGGATCTACAGTGGATTTTACCTCGGATTTAAAGACATAATATATTTATACTTCCAGATCGATGTGCATGAACGAACTCAGTAATGTACTGGTAAAGATTTATTAGTGTTTGATATTTTAATTGATATCTGCGTCGAATTATATTAAGTGATAATCAGTAGGATTTATTTTTGCTAAACTCTTAAAGAGTGAAGATTTCTAGGTTGGCTGTATGAGTCTTTTATCTAACAAGGTGCTAAAAAGAAAAAATAACGACCAGATTACGTCGTGTAAGAAACATATATGACAATATGAAACGCAGAGGCAAAGTCATATACACTGCTAAAAAAAATTAGGGGAGCAAGCAAAAATGTGAAGTAAAAATTGCAAGACAGCCATTTATGGGCGTAAAATGGATAGTACACGTGTATCAATGCGCATTGCAGATAAAAAGAGGCAAAAAAATTGTAAGGGAGCTTTTATTCTTAGGAAAGACAGAAAGAACACGAAAAGATGGTTTAGGGCAACAATTTGGTTTCATGTAAATGATAAAAAAAGTATTGTTTGGAAATGATGCAAGATTTTTAATGTGGCGTGTGGTGGTCTCCTCGGACAGCTAAGACTGCTGCACACCTGTTTTCCATGGATGCGATGAGGTTATCGATAAGACTTTGGGGAATACTGTTCCACTGCTCAAGAATTGCAATCTACAAGTCCCGGAGAGCGTAAGGAGGCCTTGGTCTCGCAGCAATGCATCGTCTGAATATGCTCCAAACATGCTCTATCGGATTTAGGTCAGGAGAGCATGCTGGTTATTCCACACGCTCTATTGTTTTAGCTTCAATCATGTTTTCCACAAGACAAACTATATGAAGTCTGGCATTATCATGCATGGAGAAAAAGAAATCACTAATTGCTGCAACATAAAATACGACATGAGGTCTGAGTATCTCATCTGTATAACTTCAGACCGTCAAAGTGCCATTCCGAATGATATGCAGGCCCGTACGTCCACCTTTGCTGATTCCAGCCGGTAGCATCAACCCACCTCGTCTGTAATGTGATCTTTCACAAACGAATGTCGGATTATTTTGAATGCATCTTGCTCTCCATGCCAAAACACATCAGATATCACATCCAGACTGAATCGGGACTCATTTGTAAACAGAATTTGACTCCAACAATATTGCCTCCAAACTCGATGTTCAGTTTCCCACTTTCTTTGGGCCGCACAGTTGCTTGAGATCAACGGAATACAGACCATTAGCTTGCGTGCATAGAAAACTCGAGCTGAGCAATTGAATTTCGCAAGTGAAGCAGTGAAGCAGACTTTTCTGCAAAATCTCGATTTCTACACTTATTTCCCTTTTCTACTTTTTGACGTCATAAACTTTAATTTGCATGTTAAGTTTTTCTTTTATCTGTTTTCTACTACGCTTTAAATTATGAATGTTTTATTTTACGTTACTTATCCGTGTAAATGTTTGTGTAATTTTGTTAAAACCATGTGCTCCCCTAATTGTTTTGAGCAGTGTCTTTTACCTTTGGTCAAATGTCATACATGATCATTTGTAACAGTTCCTGGGGACAAAGAATGTATAATTTAACACTTGAGATTTTATTTATATGTTTCAAGAATTGACAATATTTTCATTTATAAATATATAAAAATTGATCAGACGATACTTGCCAATATAATCAGTTCTCCATTTCAAACTGCAAATTGTAGATTTATATGTATTTGGTAATTTCACATTGCTTATCATCAAACACTAAATACGGGTTAATATTTATATATATAACATCAGTAGCCAAATGAAGGAATGTTTCTTCGTAATTATGCTATATTTACGTGAAGTGTAAAGAAAATAAGGAATGTTCATTACACATTAGTTTCTTATTCTAGCATACAATACAATTTGGCTAAATTTGGTTAACGGTTGAATATATCTATATAGTTTATTCTTTATTTTATTTTATAGTACCTCTTATTTATTGTAATAAGACTTTCGTGGTGCTTAATTAACCATTATTTACATTTTATTTACACATCTTTTAGTACTAGTTTCACAAAATCATTTAACGTTGTTTTGCTTGCAAAACGTTCCTATTTTAACATGCTTCAGCAATTCCCTAGGAAAATAATAAATGTATTTTGAGACACATGCTAAATGCTTTTTTGACCACTAAATGCTGTTTTAGACAATTTGTCATCTTATTTTGGCAATTAAATAAGGAAATTCTTTGCTTTTTCTGTTCCGTAAACTAGCAATTAATCTTAATTCTAAAACTGATATTTAAAAATATACCATCTCATTTTTAGGGTTTCGTTCATCTGACGAAACCCTATTCGTCTAACTCATCTGTCTGCCTGTCCGTCACAGAGCCCGTTCTCAGAAACTATATATGTTGGAGACATGAAATTTTGGATTCTTATAGCTGAACTACTCACATCAAAGGACAAATTATAAAATTTTGAAAAGTTTTATATTTACCCCTCTGGGCTCTAACTTGTGTATTTTAAGCTTTTTTTTCTAACTCAGCCCCTAATTAAGTTGAAGGCTTGAAATTATGGATACTTATATCTGAACACCTCACATAAAACGAAAAATCATAAAATTTTGAAAAAGTCTTGTATTTACCTTTCCGGGCTAAAAATTGTATATTTTAAGATTTTTTTTTTTTTCTAACTCAGCCCCTAATTAATTTGAAGACCTTGAAATCTTGGATTCTTATAGCTAGACACCTCACATCAAACGGCAAATCATAAAATTTTGAAAAAAATCTTATATTTACACCTCTAGGCTTTAACTTGTGTATTTTAAACAATTTTTCTAACACAGCCCCTAATTAAGTTGGAGATGTGAATTTTTGCATACTGATAGCAGCACAGTTGCGATCTCACGAAAAATCATAACTTTTCAAAAAGTCTTATATTATTTACTACTCGGGCTCTAACTTCTGCATTTTTAGCAATTTTCTAACCTCCACCCTTTTCATCCGGGGTGCACTTTTCTAACTTGTGTCAAAACTCATTTGCTCACTCTTTCATATTATCCACCATAGCTGTACATATTTTTGTTCCAATTTTTACCGCCAGGGAGCGCTTACCTATCTCGGATGCTATGGCCCGATCCTCTTGACTAATATATCTACGGATAGTTTGTAAAAGGGAGTTTCTTTCGGATAGAGGTTTGTTTAGACTAGAGTGCGCCTCCTTGTTGCGAAATGTGAAACTAACAGATTTTGCAAGATGAAATGTTTTGAAAAGAATATTCAATGAAACATTCTGTGTGGTCTGTGTTCACACTTATCGACTTGTTTTTTATTTGTTGGGAATGATTTCTTAAAAACGGCTTCAATATTTCCCCCTTGAAACGTGTTGTATAAAATTTTGTTTTAATTGTTGTAAAGTATAAATAATCCACAATGTTTATCCTATCACATTAAACTCTTTTTCTAATATACAAGTAAAATTACTTTACTTTAGTTCATAATTGGATATATTTTCAAGGTTTGTATTCGCTTATATAATACTTCATATTTATTATATTATAATTCACATGAATTCACAACCTGAAGCTTTCTATCATTACCAGAGAAAGTATATTTGATTGTGCTCTTTTACATGCTGCTGAAATACTGTGAAAGTTTAGCACGGCGAAAGCACTCAAGATCGGAAAAAGGACCAATTTAAACTTAGGGAACCCAAATGCTTGTCTTTCACTGTCATGTTAATTTTTTCCCTGTTCATTGCAAAATAAATTATTTGAAATAGAAAACGTAGTGAATAATTTAAACTAAGATAAAATATTTTTATGCATTACGAATATGGTATATTCTACATCCTACCTATCTATAATGCTATCATTTCGTTATATAAAATATGCATTCTAAAATATATCGTCGTATTTAATACGTATTAAGTAACAAAACTCATTCTTATAGTATTTTACGAGTAATGTAATAGTTATTAAAAAGTGAAATGTGTTTAACACGTTTTTTGCAATATTGTATTGTCAGGTTTATTGAATTATGGGTATTATTTAATTTTATGTGACATGTTTATTATCATGTTTTATGTAATATTTATTATCATTATTTATATGCTAAATTAAATTAACATGTTAGTCATGTAAAAAAAAAAAAAATAAATAAATAACGAGAAGCATTGAATCCATAGAGGATTATTTCCTCTTAACTGTTTCATATTTTCAGTAAGAAGTCTCTGTTTTCTATGTAGTCCAGGCAATAGAGACCGTATAGGGGCTCTACCTAGCAAAATTCATGGTAGTTCTGGAAAAAGGCTTACTATATGTTTTTTGGGTCGCTGAATCCGAATTTTTAGCTTCCCACCAAAATTTTCCACTGCTAACCCCCCCCCCCCAAATTTTGGTAAAATCCCCCCCCCCCAAAAAAAAAATGTTTTTATTAAAAAAATCAATTTTTTTATTGTTTTAGGAAAAAAATATCTAGAAATTCAGAAAGTAGACAAAATTTGCAACAAATTAGATATATGATATTATGACTTAGGATGAAGGGGAAGGGGGTATCTGCCATGGAACATGCGCGCGGTGCTGCGTGAACTAAGTTGCGCAATTCCACATAACCACTCACAAGCTTACATTCGCCCTCCCATCTCTCCTATGAACTTTCTGTATATGGTTTACTTTAAATTTTTTGGGTCACTGAATCCGAATTTTTAACTTCCCCCAAAAATTTCACCCCTCCCGAATTCCAACCCCCCCCCCCTCAAATAGTTGTTTTTAACTTAAATTTCTTATTGTTTTAGGGGGAAAGCATTACGAAATTCAGAAACTAGACAAAATTTTCAACAAATAGGATATATGATATTATGACGTAGGATGAACGGGGAGGGGGACTGCTGCCTCTGAACATGCACTACGGCGCTAGGTGCACTAAGTTATGAAGTCCAGGCAATAGGGGATTTTACCTGGAAAAAATTATTATCAGTTCTGCATTTCAACTCACTTTATGTTTTTTTTTTTTGGTCGCTGAATCCGAATTTGTAACTTCCCACCAAAATTTCGCCCCCTAAAAAATTGATCTTTTGAAAAAATTTGGTTTTTGAGATAAGCGCGCGGGGAATAATCCGAGGAATCCCCCTCTCTCCCCGTTTATCCTATGTCGTAATGTCATATATCCTATTTGTTTCAAATTTTGTCTAGTTTCTGAATTTCGTAATGCTTTTCCCCTAAAACAATAAGAAATTTAAGTTAATAACAACTATTTTGGGGGGTTTCGGGGGGGAAATTTTGGGGGTAAGTTAAAAATTCGGATTCAGCGACCCAAAAAACTTAAAGTAAACCTTATAAGGAAAGTTGGGAGGGCGAATGTAAACGTGTGAGTGGTTAAGTGGAATAGCGCAACTTAGTCCACGCAGCACCGCGCGCATGTTCCGAGGCAGATCCCCCCCCCCCCCTTCCCCTTCATCCTAAGTCATGATGTCATATATCTAGTTTGTTGCAAATTTTGTTTACTTTCTGAATTTATAAAAACCTTTTTCCTAAAACAATAAAAATTTGATTTTTTAATTAAAAACCTTTTTGGGGGGCTTTTTACCAAAGTTTGGGGGGGTTGACAGGGGAAATTTTGGTGGGAAGTTACAAATTCGGATTCAGCATCCCAAAAAACATAATGTAAGCCGATTTCCAGAACTACCATCAATTTTGCTAGGTAAAACTCCCTATTGCCTGGACTAATGGGTGCCTTTGGTATTTACAAAATTATTTAAATCTTAAAAAATTTTAGTTGTGAAAACTGTAAATTTTGATCATTAATCTTTTTTTATTTAATGATTATTTAGAATTGAAAACAACATTTGACGAACCTATATCTATAGTATAAATATTAATGCAGAATATTTTTTGTATAAAATGTAAAAATATTATATCCTGTTCGTGCAAAGCACTGGCGAAGGATATGTTAATTTATTTAACGGATGATTTTTTTATTTTGCTAAATTCATTCTTTTAAAATTTTACAGCACTCTTTATTTATTGTTAATCTCACATGCACATATTTCGTGTGAATATCGCTTAGTAAGGGCTGCGAAAAAATTATTTAAGATATTTTAGTCCCGATAAAAACATAATATAATATGCTAAAACAATGTATTAAGAAGAAATATTCAAAGTTTAAGAACAATTTTTAAGGGGATTTTTTTCAAGCCATTTATTAAGAAAATGTTTTGCTTGTGTTTTCTTCAGCATAAACAAACAATTAATCTTTATTCCGAAACAACTTTATCGTAATAATAATTAGGCCTGTGCAGGACAATGTTATCAATAATTTCTATAAAACTGATTAGAACGTTTTAAAATAATTATCCTAGATAGAAATTACATGCTTTAATTTACATGAAGTGTAAACAAATGAAAAATGTCATCCTAGCATCTGGTCGTTGTTCAATAATATTTATTTTTATTTAATTAAAGTTTAATTTTTTTATAAATTCATTTTCTTTTCTTCTGTGATGTTCCTCATTTATTAAGATAAAACTATGTTTGGTGCTTTATTTTTAATTAATATATTTATGTTTGCATCTTTATAACCTCGCTTTACGAAAATTGTTGGATGTATTTTAACCTCGGTAAAAAAAAAAAAAAAAAAAAAAAAAAAAAAAAAAAAAAAAAAAAAACATTTAATGTATTATAGAACATTTTTTTAAAATTTGTTTAATTCCTTAGAGAGACGCTTTCTTGGATTTATTGTCGCTTTCCTTGTTTATTTATTTTGGAAAAGTACTGAATCCCTTCATCTCTACTTAAACTAGTTAAAAATCTTCCTTATAATTTTTATATCCCATTTTGATTTAAAATCTTGTTTAGGTAATCACATTGCTGCACGTGACATCGTAAAAGCTAATATGAACATTTTTCATTAAATGAACGCGACTTATTCAAGCTATAGTATCTTTTGAGTTTCGATTATATCAACGGTAAATGTCCTTAAGTTAAGGAGCACGTTTTGTAATTTCGAATATTCCGCTATTAAAATTTGTTCCTTAATTTAAAAATAAAACATTTTGGAAGATGGCAATCGTTGGATAAATTAGAAACACTGTTAAAAAAAATCCCTGTAAAATTACGGGAAGAGGCCGGCAGCAGAGATTCCAGTCATATCCGTAAAAAAATAAATAAATAAAAAATCCATGCCCATCATTTTGTGCAGCCCGTTAAACAAGATATAATGCGCTTTTAAACACAGTAACACTTTACTTACTGTTCTGTAGCACGAAACATGTTAGGTAATCATCATAGAATCTCTTTTTTGCCGGGTTAAAAAATATGTTGCGGTCGCGGTTAAGTGACATTATTTGTCGAAACACGACTAAAATGAAGGGATACACCCTAGCGGAGAAAAATGTATGGGGTCGTATTCTATTTTTGCCATCAGATGAGCTAGAACTGTAAGAATATGTGGATTGCCCATAATTTTCTAAGTATCTAAGGGATAAGGACGGTTATTTAATGGATCAGACTGTTTTTCATCAAATAAGACTGTTGCCCGTGAAAATTGAAGGACAAGCGCTCATAAATTTACAGTTTTTTCTGAGAGTCAAGATAAATTCTATTTCTTCGAGTTATCGTTTAGAAAACGTGTGTTGGATGGTATTATGGTAAAAGTATTCTTAAAATATATGTTGAAAGTTTTATTTTGAATTTTTTTATATAGTGTTATTTCCTCATGTTTTAGGTTTTTCTTCGACGGACTGAATTTAGCACTTTTAGATTAAACTTATTTGTAATATATTTTAATACTTGGTCATATTTTTCTAGCGCTACTTTTATTTTATGATTTATTAGTCATTACACAAAGGTTTTATAGAGTATATTACAGCACCATTTGTGTAAAGAATACCAACATTTAAAATGCCGAAAAGTACATGGAAAACCATTAATTTAATCAAAAATACTTAATTCATTTAAACAGAAAAACATCTAGTTATAATTTGCATTAAAAGGTTCAACAATTTTTTATAAAGCTCTTATTACAATATACGACATTTGTATAAATAAGATATCTTAGAATATTTTTTTCATTTATACAACAATATTATCTTGATGAACTGACATCTAGAAGAGGTTTCCAGTATTAAATTTGAAGAATTTTAAAATGGTTTAGAGAGGGTGATTAAAATTAAAGTTGCCACATGAAAACAATGGAACTGTGAGAACAATTCTGCATAATAGGCTAAACTTCCGGAAAAAAATATAACTTTGCTTGGGGAAGTTCAAAATAGCTCAAAAATGTAACACAAAATGGTGCGGTCAAGTTAAACGCACATTATAAAGAAAAACAATGTTTGGCTAAAGAAAAGTGGAAATTTTGTTATTCGAAAATATTAATATGTTGATGTAACAAAACAAATAAATTACAGAAATGTGAAAAAAAATCATAAAATAAAAATCTATGAAATTGTATTTCCAAATACTGCTATGATAATTAAAATCACATGAAATTCCATTTCTTCATGAATTTTCAGGTGAAATATCAGATCATTCTCACCAGTAAGCATTACGTTACAACCATTATACGAATACATTTTGCGTGGCAATCTGATGTGTTGCTTTAAATTGCATGAGATGTTTTGATTTCTTAAAGTAAAAAAGCAGTCTACTTTTATTGTACGTTTAGAAAAGATTTGTTGTATTTATTTTATTAATACTAAATATTAAGAATGAAATCAAAATTACAATGCAGATTTAACATTTATCTCAATGACATAGAAGATTTTTGAATCACATGATTTCTCAAAAACTTCGTACAACAAGATTTGTGTATTGACACAATTTTTAAGCTGATGTAGTAAGAATTACGTCATTTTAACAATCTTAAACAAAAATTATATACTCTTAACGAACATATTCAAAAATATTTCAGAGATATTAATTGAAAGAACAACATAAAATGTGATGTTGTTCTCACTTAATCATTCCACTTATTTTTCCTTTGTGACAATTTTTTCTGTTCGGGAAATATTTCGTTGAAGAGTTATGCATCTTCTTTAAATTCATGTCTTCTAAATAGTGTCAATAATTGCCCAGTTAAACGCAAAGAGCTTAAATTTCTTTATTTCTAAACTCCTTAGTTGAATGCAAAACTCAAAATAGATGCAATGTAAGAATTTTCTGGATGTCTTTTGGTTGACAGGCAATTTGGTTTTGGTTTTGTCGAAGAAAAAATGATCGATGAAACTTGGATATAGAAACTTATTTTTTTATTTTTTAGAATATTCTTGAAAATGTGATTTATTAAAATTTTTATTTTCATTATCCATTTAAACTGAAAGAAAATTTTATTTTCTACTTAAATGCAAAAATGATCTTAATAAAAATCTAATAATCTCTGTACTTTCATATTTTCTCTCTTTTATCCACAAAAATGGAGTAATTTAGTTGTCATCGTTACAGAAATGTAAGTAAAATTAGAAAAGTTAACATATGAGTAGTTATGTCCAAATTCGGCATTTAACGGTTTCCTTATCCTCGCTGGATCAATACGGATAACATTAGTTTCATTACAAAATTTACAGTATTGTAGGAGGAGAATCTGTAAAATGCAAACACACAGTCAGATTTTAAGATAATAAATACTAATTATGTATCATTATTTTAGTTAAAATTTAAGCTAAAGTTTTAATAAAGCATATTCAAATGTTATCTTACTTTCACTATTTTTAAAATAACCTTTCTTTAAAATATTATTTATTTTTAAAACTACCGAAGTAAACGTGCAAATGATTTTTATCTCGGTATTTTGTATGGTGACGCGGTTTTCCAGGATAATATTCGCTCGAGCAATGCATCTTTGTGTATGATTACGGAATATGGACATAAAATACGTGTTTATTGATTAGTCAAAATTCACGTTTCTGAATTGTTTTAGAATGTCTTTTAAAAATGGCCTAGAAAGTTTTTCAAGTATGCGATTTTAGACAAAAACATATTTTAATATTATGGTATTTCCTACAATTTATGATCGGCCTCAATATCTACACTGTGTTTCAAACCGAAGAATCCCTATTTTCATACATTTGATACATTTTTTTTTTTAAAGTTTATCATTTGTTACCCTCATACGCGTACAGATGTAATAACTGACTGACTGAAACTGTTTTCATAACCAATCAATTACACACGCTGCCGTGAATTTAAAAGCAATGTTTTTCTATTATTTTCTACATTTTTTTAATTTTAATTCAGTATAGTTAGCATAGTTAGTATAGTTATTATAGTTTACATATTTATGTAATAAAAAGTAATAATCTCTATGTTTTTATAGCATTGCTCGTTCAAAAACTCCGACCTCAACATTAAAAACTTCCTTATCTCTCTTTTTATCTAATATTTCAAGTAGAAGGCTTAAAGTATTAAATTAGCAACTACAAAAAATAAAATTATGGCAAAGATCCGTGTACAGATTAATAAAATTGCTTTACCTGAAATTACCTCTCTTGAATCCTACATCTTTCTTTCGTAATTCATGTAGATAGATTATTATGTTTACCTTCAGGTTAGAGTGGCTTTAAAATCTTACATGATAAAATTTAATCTTAAAAAACGTCTTAAATTTTAATAAGAATTTCTCCACAATATTTTGGCAACATTTATTTTGAAGAAATCTTTTAAAAAAGCATAAAAGTGTTTTGTTTTAGTATTATGTTTAATATACAAAAGAAATAATCTTGAAAATATACGACGTTGCTTTTTATCAATGGCTATTTATCCATTAATATATTAACACGACATTGTAAACATATTCTACTTTCATAATTAGAAATAACAAATAAAACATGAATTTAATATATGGGGTATTTTCACAATCTTTTGACTTTCATGTCCCTGAATAATAATTTTTTATTTAATTCACTTTTTTGTGTGTTTTTTTTTTGTATTTCATATACTGGGGAACATCCCATTGCATGATTGCATACAATATTAACGAGATAAATAAATTTTGAACGATGTTGGGGGTCCAAATACCAGGAAAACTCATCTACCGTCCCGTGTCCCTGATGCTGATTTTGTGCCCCTGAGCTGTCTGGATAAAATTGTTTCAATAAAAATAATTCGATGTAATATTGTTCTGAAACTGGAACTATTGTTTTATATAAATATGTGGCTAAAAATTAACCTGCACACATTTTTAGGGCTGTTGTTATTTTTTAAAACTCTGTCCCCGGGTTTTAGATTCCTTACCATCCCTCATCTAAAATTATAGAGAAAATCATTTCAGATGCAGCCGCAGAATTTTTTTCAAGTTTTTTCTCATGCAGACGTATGCTAGAGAAAGAATGTCTAAAATTCTCCCACAAGAAATTTACTGTAGAATTTAAATCGGCATTTAAATATCAATTTCAAGCATAGTGGCTTTATTGGTAGTCTCATCGTCCCCAAGGTTTATTCCTGCACTTTTTGAGGTAAATTAAAAAGAAAATTATTTAAGCCAATTTTAACAACTGTTTTTAAAAATCAATGAACATTGTGGCTATCACTTAGTATTAACATGATTTTCCTAAAAATAGGTGGTAATTTTCCTTACCGTTCCATCCTTACCGTCCCTTATTTTTACCATTTAGTCCCCTTTTTTCAATACCATCCCCTTTTTTTACCTTACCGTCCCTTCTTTAACACCCCTTTAAGACAATGTTATTCAAAAATTCTGTATTAAAAGTACTACATAGTTATTATTTCTTATTTGAATGTCCTGTGGGTACTATGCAAATTCATTATAAGTAAAAATTTAGAAGAAAATAAAAAGTTACAGGGGTAAAATGGTAAGGAAAATTAAACTCGCAAGTTTAACTTAAACCTCAGTTAAATAAATAAAAAAAAAATCGATGCTAACCATTTTTTCTTTATTTTGAATCATTAAGGCATTCGTCTATGAGATTAAAATGTTATTTTAGCAAGTATAATTTTGTCAGATTTTTTTCCCCAAAAGTCAAAAGATTGTGAGAATGCCCCATATATGATGGTATTTGAAAAACATTTCATATGGACTACATTTATATTTTTTACTTTCTTATATTAGAATTGATCGACAATAATTTTCGTAGTAAACCACTGATTTTATTCATTATAGTTTTTATAGTGAAAGTCCATGTAGCGTTCGTCTATAATACCTATTACTTTTTACTCATATAGAAATAATATCTCGGAGAATTCTTGATAACAGAAATTATATATTTTAAGGAAAAAAACACATTTTTTATGGTAGAAAATATGTCTCTCAAGACTTTTACACGCATAGCGAAACAGCACCGAAAACTGGCGATATGAAGCAATTAAAAGAATAAAACTTTGTAAAAAATCACCATAAAATTAAAACAAAACACAGGACGCGTTTCGAGCTAAAAACATAACAGCTCGTCATCAGCTAAGCATACACGTGTCCGTAAACGAACAAGTTCAAAAATGAACTGAAGATAAAGAATGTTGCGAAGAATGCGACAGATGGCGCTACCTGATAGAGGGATATGCAAAAGGAAAATGTGTTGAAAAAAGATAGAAGAGAAAATGGAATGGAAAAAATGGAAATAAAAGAAAAAAAAAATAAAAGAAGTAAATTAAAAATAATAAATAAAGAACTATAAAAGAACAAGAAAAAAATCCAAATTATTATTATTATTATTTTTTTTTTTTCAAAATAAAAAGAAAAGAAACAAGAGAAAAGGGAAAAGAATTACAAAATTAATTTCCACGCTGGAGATAGGAAAGGAGATGATGGGAGATCATTGACAAGATTAGCAGAATTTTTAGAAATAAAATATGCTTCATGAAAATCCAAGTGAGAGGGAGAGGCAGGGGAAGAAATAATTTTGGCCATGGAGAAATTGAAACAATGACTGGAAGACCAACAGTGAGAAGCAATCGAAGATTTAGAGATTTCTTGATTTGCAATATATCTCTGATGCTCGCCTAGTCTGAATTTTAAAGCTCTCTTTGTTTGACCAATATAACCTAAATTGCAAGAGCAAGGAATGAAATAAACACCCCACCGGTTCTCAGTAGGAACAGGATCTTTTAGAGAAGAGAATTTAATTTTATTCATAGGTTTGAAGATAACTTTAAAGTTAAAACGAGAAAGTATTTTAGCAATTTTGAAACACAGAAGAGAATAAAAGGGCAGAACTATTATAGAATTAAAATTAGGAGGATTATTTGAATCAGAAAAAGGACGTTTAGGCTTATTAAATTTATACAAAGCTTTATCAATTAAAGAGGGATTATAACCACGAGCAAGGGCAAGAGATTTCAGATAATTAATTTCATTATTCAGAGCAGACGAGTCAGAATAAATTCGTAACGCCCTAAAAACAAAAGTATAAAAGGACGCCACTTTTTGTTGAGGAGGATGATTTGAAAGGGCATGAGGAGGAAGGGAGACAGCGAAAGGTTTTCTATAAACGGAGGTAGAGAACCAATCTGGGAGTTTTGAAACCAAGACGTCAAGGAAAGGAAGAGAATTGTTCTCTTCGACTTCGAGAGTAAATTGAATACAAGGATCAACAGAATTAACAAGAGAAAGGAGATTAGAAAGATCAAGGTCAGATGGAATTAAAATGAAAGTGTCATCAACATACCTAAACCAGAAAGGAAATTTATATAAACTGAAGAGTTTTTCTTCAACAAAATGCATATAAATATCACATAAAAGAGGAGACAATGGATTACCCATGGCCAGACCCTCAGTTTGAGAATAGAAAGAATTGTTAAACTGAAAAGCAGTTTGCCTGACACAAATACTAACTAAATGCAGGATTTCATCAATCTCAATGGAAGAGTAATGAAATTCGCGCAACCTTCTTTCGAAACAATCAATTGCCCCTTGAACAGGCACGTTAGTGAAAAGGGATTTAACATCTAAGGAAACCATTATATAATTGCAAGGAGAAAGGCGTTTAATTTTATCAACAAAGTCAAAAGAGTTTTTCACGGTATGAAAGTTAGTGGAAGATAAAGGAGCGAGTAACTTAGAAAGGAACTTGGCAAGTTTATAAGAAGCAGTACCAATATTGGAAACGATAGGGCGAAAGGAAAGAGTAGGTTTATGGACCTTAGGAAGAGCATAGAAACGAGCACAATTAGCGATAGTAGGGGTGACCAAACGTTTAGTGTTATCATTAAGAAAGACAGAATTTTTAATGACATGCTTGATGTCACATAAATGCTTAGTAGAAGGATCCTTTTTTAATTTGGAATATGGACCAGAGTTTAACATAGATTCAACGTGGGAAATATAATCAGATTTATTGAGAAGAACTGTTTGACCGCCTTTATCAGCCTTAGTAATAAGAAGGTTAGGAACGGAATTAAGTTCACTGAGAGCAGATTTCTGAGAAGAAGAAAGATTAGACTTATTAAAAGATTTATTAGAAGAAATGACATTAGCCAAAAGGTAGCGAAGAGAATCAAGTTGACCAGAAGAAATTTTGCTGTTTTTGAAAGAATGTTCAATGGGAGCAATTAAGTTCGGAATAGAAGGCTTAGAAATGCACGAAAAATTCAAGCCAAGTGAGAGAACATCACGCTGAGAATCAGTAAGAGAGTGAGAAGATAAATTGACAACATAATTTTGCTCAAGAGGAGAAATACTAGGAGCAGAAGAATTAGAAGTCAGAAGAGAAGAAAAATTTTTATCCAAAATAGCATTGTGACACCTAGATTTGAAATCGACGTAAGCAAAAATCCGTTTCTCAAGGAAAGGGAAATAAATTACAGTTTTACTTAACTGTAAATGCAAAGAATATAATTCATATTCGATGCAAGAAAGAGAGTAACGAACATCTTGAATGATGGCTCTAAGAATAGCAAACTTACTCCTAGTTAAGGCATATTGAACACGAATGGAAGAAGGAAGCTTGAAAATAATATTAATGAACTTAGGAATAACCCTTGAACGTTTACACCTTAAAAGAAAATTAAGCCTATTCAAACACCTGGCGCGCTTCAAACGAAGGTGCTTGAAACGATTAATAAGTGAAGAACCCATAACAAGAAAGAAGGAAAACAGGACCAGAGAATGAATAAAAAGATAATAAATAAATAAGTAAATAAATAGAAGAAAACAAAATAATAATAAAACTAAAATGAAATAAAATAAAACTTAAAACTGGGAAGAAAGAAAAGCAAATACCTTGAACACGTGCAAAGCAAAAACACGGTGCAGCACCCAAATAGTTGAATACATCGAAACAGCACCGAAAACTGGCGATATGAAGCAATTAAAATAATAAAACTTTGTAAAAAATCACCATAAAATTAAAACAAAACACAGGACGCGTTTCGAGCTAAAAACATAACAGCTCGTCATCAGCTAAGCATACACGTGTCCGTAAACGAACAAGTTCAAAAATGAACTGAAGATAAAGAATGTTGCGAAGAATGCGACAGATGGCGCTACCTGATAGAGGGATATGCAAAAGGGAAATGTGTTGAAAAAAGATAGAAGAGAAAATGGAATGGAAAAAATGGAAATAAAAGAAAAAAAAATAAAAGAAGTAAATTAAAAATAATAAAAGAAGTAAATTAAAAATAATAAATAAAGAACTATAAAAGAACAAGAAAAAAATCCAAATTATTATTATTATTTTTTTTTTTTTTTAACATAATAAAAAGAAAAGAAACAAGAGAAAAGGGAAAAGAATTACAAAATTAATTTCCACGCTGGAGATAGGAAAGGAGGTGATGGGAGATCATTGACAAGATTAGCAGAATTTTTAGAAATAAAATATGCTTCATGAAAATCCAAGTGAGAGGGAGAGGCAGGGGAAGAAATAATTTTGGCCATGGAGAAATTGAAACAATGACTGGAAGACCAACAGTGAGAAGCAATCGAAGATTTAGAGATTTCTTGATTTGCAATATATCTCTGATGCTCGCCTAGTCTGAATTTTAAAGCTCTCTTTGTTTGACCAATATAACCTAAATTGCAAGAGCAAGGAATGAAATAAACACCCCACCGGTTCTCAGTAGGAACAGGATCTTTTAGAGAAGAGAATTTAATTTTATTCATAGGTTTGAAGATAACTTTAAAGTTAAAACGATAAAGTATTTTAGCAATTTTGAAACACAGAAGAGAATAAAAGGGCAGAACTATTATAGAATTAAAATTAGGAGGATTATTTGAATCAGAAAAAGGACGTTTAGGCTTATTAAATTTATACAAAGCTTTATCAATTAAAGAGGGATTATAACCACGAGCAAGGGCAAGAGATTTCAGATAATTAATTTCATTATTCAGAGCAGAAGAGTCAGAACAAATGCGTAACGCCCTAAAAACAAAAGTATAAAAGGACGCCAATTTTTGTTGAGGAGGATGATTTGAAAGGACATGAGGAGGAAGGGAGACAGCGAAAGGTTTTCTATAAACGGAGGTAGAGAACCGATCTGGGAGTTTTGAAACCAAGACGTCAAGGAAAGGAAGAGAATTGTTCTCTTCGACTTCGAGACTAAATTGAATACAAGGATCAACAGAATTAACAAGAGAAAGGAGATTAGAAAGATCAAGGTCAGATGGAATTAAAATGAAAGTGTCATCAACATAGTCGAAGAGAACAATTCTCTTCCTTTCCTTGACGTCTTGGTTTCAAAACTCCCAGATCGGTTCTCTACCTCCGTTTATAGAAAACCTTTCGCTGTCTCCCTTCCTCCTCATGCCCTTTCAAATCATCCTCCTCAACAAAAAGTGGCGTCCTTTTATACTTTTGTTTTTAGGGCGTTACGCATTTGTTCTGACTCTTCTGCTCTGAATAATGAAATTAATTATCTGAAATCTCTTGCCCTTGCTCGTGGTTATAATCCCTCTTTGATTGATAAAGCTTTGTATAAATTTAATAAGCCTAAACGTCCTTTTTCTGATTCAAATAATCCTCATAATTTTAATTCTATAATAGTTCTGCCCTTTTATTCTCTTCTGTGTTTCAAAATTGCTAAAATACTTTCTCGTTTTAACTTTAAAGTTATCTTCAAACCTATGAATAAAATTAAATTCTCTTCTCTAAAAGATCCTGTTCCTACTGAGAACCTGTGGGGTGTTTATTTCATTCCTTGCTCTTGCAATTTAGGTTATATTGGTCAAACAAAGAGAGCTTTAAAATTCAGACTAGGCGAGCATCAGAGATATATTGCAAATCAAGAAATCTCTAAATCTTCGATTGCTTCTCACTGTTGGTCTTCCAGTCATTGTTTCAATTTCTCCATGGCCAAAATTATTTCTTCCCCTGCCTCTCCCTCTCACTTGGATTTTCATGAAGCATATTTTATTTCTAAAAATTCTGCTAATCTTGTCAATGATCTCCCATCATCTCCTTTCCTATCTCCAGCG
Organism: Maratus speciosus; assembly: GCA_963932465.1. Lineage (NCBI taxonomy): Eukaryota > Metazoa > Arthropoda > Arachnida > Araneae > Salticidae > Maratus > Maratus speciosus. The sequence goes on along the minus strand of CAWVRF010000827.1, from coordinate 300,272 downwards.
TGGAAATTAATTTTGTAATTCTTTTCCCTTTTCTCTTGTTTCTTTTCTTTTTATTTTGTTAAAAAAAAAAAAAAAAAAAAAAAAAAATAATAATAATAATAATAATAATAATAATAATTTGGATTTTTTTCTTGTTCTTTTATAGTTCTTTATTTATTATTTTTAATTTACTTCTTTTATTTTTTTTCTTTTATTTCCATTTTTTCCATTCCATTTTCTCTTCTATCTTTTTTCAACACATTTCCCTTTTGCATATCCCTCTATCAGGTAGCGCCATCTGTTGCATTCTTCGCAACATTCTTTATCTTCAGTTTATTTTTGAACTTGTTCGTTTACGGACACGTGTATGCTTAGCTGATGACGAGCTGTTATGTTTTTAGCTCGAAACGCGTCCTGTGTTTTGTTTTAATTTTATGGTGATTTTTTACAAAGTTTTATTATTTTAATTTTTACACGCATAGATTAAAGTAATGTATTTTTTGTTTATTTTTAAATTTATATTTTAATGGAATTCGTCGACTGCCAATGTTGGAATATACTAAAATACATTGAAAAACATCAGTTTTGCAAGATGTACCAAAAAGGTTGAAACGCGCTTTCACTCTTTAAATTTACAGGTAAATGGTCAATGTAAATTGAAAATAAATGTCCTAAATAACTTTGGAAATAAGGTTACTAAATAGTCTGTAAATAATTAAAAAATAAATTACGCTTAAAAAAAAATTTTTATAAGACCTCCGTAGACAAAAAGTGTCAAGCAAACAAAACAATTTCATTTTGCTGCAACAAGATCACTAAAAAACGTTCTATGTTAGTATCTGTACAAACGAATCCGGTACGGTTAATTAAAAAATAATCCATGTAAATTGGAAACATAGCGATATCAATCTGTGAGATATCTGAAGAAATATGATATATGTACGACGATGCATATGTATTTCAAAATAAATAAAATACAGGTGACGGTTGTAACAATATTTATGATGACATTATTAAGTCAGAACAAAATTATCTAAAGTATTTGAGAGAAAATACAAGATTTTGATTTGTGAGTTTTTGGAGTTTCTTATGCATATCATCGTAGGCAAAAAATATCGACATCATTTTAATGAAGAAATAAATGAATAAAAAATCCAAAATAAACTTTTTGAGTTTAATCTTTAGTATTATTTTCATATCGATAAAATTGACCTATATCGTTTCCATTATTTCCTTTCCAAATACTGCTTCCAGGTGAAATTGTTTATTTATGTCTCATGCAATAAACTAACACATCGGCTGATAAGTGTCGGTCTGACACACAGATGGCGCCACTAATACATAATTAATAATCTGTTTAGTAAGTACTAATTTTAAAAAGGTAGCTGTAAACATTTTATGACGATCTGTCTGTTGCTTCAAAAGTTAAAGTGGTTTTAGTGAAACAACTTTTTATATTTTCAAAACAATTTAAAAAATGAATTTCGTGTTTTGATATAGTATTGCTATTTGATGGGAAAAACACCGTGGAAACGAAAGCTTGGCTTGATAAATATTTTCCGGACTCTGCACTAACAAAATCGACCATTATTGACTAGTTTGATGAATTTAAACGTGGTCGTACAAACATCGATGATACGCAACGCTCTGGTCTCCCAAAAGAGGTGGTTACACCAGAAAATATAAATAAGTCCACAAAATCGTTTTAGATGACCATGCAAGAAGAAGAAATGAAGCTGCAGGAGATAGCTGACACTCTAAATGTATCAAAAGAACGTATAGGCTTTATTTTGCATGAACATTTTACCTATGAGAAAGCTGTTTTTGAAGTGGGTGCCGCGTCCCCCCTCCTGCACCCTGTCACTGTCACGGGTTTTTTGCTACGATGGCAAAATTGCACGAATTTACACTTCCAATTGCTTCCGCACCACCCTATTCTCCAGATTTGGCTCCCAGCGACTTTTACCTGTTCGCAGATTTGAAAAAAAATGCTCGCCGACAAGAGATTTGGCTCGAATGAGGAGGTGATCGTGGAAACAAACGCCTATTTTTAGGCCAAAGATAATTCGTTCTTCAAGAAATGTATTGAAATGTTAGAGAGGCGCTGAAATGATTGTATCGCTCTTAAAGGAGACTATGTTGATGAATAAAATCGAATTTGAGCAAAAAAGTTGTGTTTTCTTCATTAGAACGGGAACTTATTAGCCGATGTGTTATAAGAGGGGCTCACAACCATAGATGAAGCTAGATGAAGCATAGATGAAGCAACCACAGAAGTCCATTTTGAAGAAAAATGCAGTAGTCTATTTAGAAAATGCAAAAAATCTACTTTATCCACTCCCACAGCGAATCAAGGCTGTAAACGGATGACATATATGACAAAGTATATGAAAACGGATTTGGTTCGTTGTATGAGTGGATAAAACAGATTTTATGCACCTTTTAGCTAGACTATCTCGTTTTATTTTTTCAAAATGGACTTGGTCTACTATGGTTGTGACCCCTCATATGTTGGGACCAATGAAATATGTGTTTAACCCCTTGAGGGGCGGTGGGATATATTTTATCCCACCTTAGATTAATGAAGATTTGTACCAGAAAAAAATTATTAATTTTTACTTTTCTAACTTTGGTGGAAAAAAGTCGTAAAATTGTTTTTTCTTGTACTTGTAATTGCTTGTATTGGTCGTAAAATTGCTTTAAAATAATTTTTTTTGAAGGTTACTCGTGTGAATTTAACATTACAGAAACACAATTACTTGCCCCTCAAAGGGTTAAGAATTAACATTATGTTTCCTGGAAAGAGAAATATTCTTTAAAAACAGGAAAATTATATTTATTATTAATATTACAAGAAAATGTTTGGTGAAAGTAAAATTTACATAATAAAAAGGAAAGAGAAAGTGTAATAATTAGCAAAAGGTATCGTTTTAAATGCTTTTCATGCATTCTTAAAAATAAACATTATACCTCCTAAGGGTTTTTAGCATATGGAAAACTAAATAAAGCTATAAAAATTTAATACCGGACTTAAAAAGCGATATCACTATTTAGAATACTAAAACATAGTAAAATTTATCCTTAAAAATTAATCTTCCTATAAGAACACATTTTTTCTTTCATTTCCATATTAAATAATAAATGCCACAAAATGACAGTTTTGAAGTAATGAGATTCCTACCATCTTTCAATTTTTTTAACACTACAATAAACTTTTCTTTACACCGCTAGGTAATTAAGAGTGCGAATTTGAATTCTCCTTTGTTTTTATTTCTTTATCCAATAATTTTTCTCTGAGTATATTATTTACACATCGTTGAATCAACTTTGGCATTTTTCACTAATATTCAGATCTACTTACGGGGAATTTTTAAATACCTAGTTTAAAAATAGGTCATCGCATAAGTCAAACTGTTGTAGTATTTCCCTTGAGATTTCAGAAATGGAGAAGTTATTTTAAACAAAACAAATCTTCTACATCATCCTACAAAAAGCTCATTTTTCTCATTTCCATAATAAACGACGACGGATTTGAATGAAGCAATTGGATCTCTAACATTTTTTTTTTCACATTATAATAAACTTTCCTTTTTCTCGCAAGTTAAAATAAATTATGATTTATATGCGAACTTCCATTACTTAAGATTTTGGTAATTAAGTGTGCGAATTTGAATTATGTTAATTTTTTCTTCCAATAATTTTCCCTTCAGAATATGTTTATAAAATGTTGAATTAAGTTTAAAAGTTTTCTCTAATATAAAGTTCTGCTTAAGTTGCGATTTATAAAAATCTACTTTTTAAATGTGTAACGGCATTTGTGAAACTTCCCTTATAAATTTTCCCTTAGGACTTCTGAAATTGAGAATTTATTTTATACGGAAACATAATTTTCTTTTATGAACCCTACAGCGTAATTTAGTAACTAGAGAATGTTTCAAACGTATGTTACCAGATCCAAACGAACTATAGTATTTCTGAAATTATTTATTTGTTTTTAATAAAATACCCTTATATACCTTATTCTTTTCAGAACTCGTGAATAAAAAAATTATCATATTATTTCATTACATATGACGGGAGTTTGTTAGGTATGTTAAACTGTGGAGTGGCATTGTAATCCTTATTTATATCTTTGCTTTATTATTCGTGTAATTTTGGTAGCTTCGAATATGTTCTCAGTAGATGTAAAAAGCAGAATTTTAGAAATAAATTTACATTTCACTACCAACATTTAAAAAAATGAAATAAAAATTATGAAGTTTTTACAGTTTATTAATAATGCTCCAAATAAGCTAAAAACAATCTAATAAAAATTCGTAACGATAATTTTTTTTTTATTACAGAATACCCTTGATCTCGGACATTTGTTTTCAATAAATATTCTGTAGACTATAATGAAAATTCACTGGTGTTGGAAAAGAAAATTTATTATATAGTTACAAAATGTTGTTTTAGAATTTTTACATTTAATATGTAGTAATAGCGATGAATTTAAGTCGAATTATTTAAAACAGTTGCCTTCTTTACACAAACATAGATGTATTTGGCATTTTTCACACCTGAAATGTGAAAACCCCTTGCAGTACTTTTTTACTGAAGACTACTCGCTCGCAACCGTTATGAATAGGAGAATGGTTTACTGCATCGAGTTCTATTGACTTATAAATTCTTACTTATGTGTTTTTACGTGAAATTTCGTGTTGAGAATTTTCTAGCATGTATTCGTCTTTACTTGGTAGGCTACGTTTTTTGATGGTGACAGCTGTCCAGCTTTCACTAGATAATAAGCTATGGTGATCGTGATGTGTAACAAAACCCCTTTGGAATATTGCATCTGTTTTATAATCTAGCCAATTATTACATACAGTCAAGTCTATTGCATGAAATATAAGTCGAAGTGTCTATTTCCCAGATCGAATGAAAATTCTGTACAAGCCAATTAGAAAATTCATCTTATCGACAACTTCGGTTTATGCATTATATGCCTTCAATATTTCTGGCCACATCTCATCAATGTATTGTTTAGAAATCTGTATCATCTTTTAGCAACATCAAATTTTCCTTCACCCTAAAAGTTGCTAGCAGTATACATACATTTGTTAGCATACGTCTTACAAATACTTGTAAAATATAGCAATATAAATAATATAAATATTTGTCCTTACCATATAGCTCTTCTATAAAACACCTACCATTTGTTTTGCTGTTTTCTCCGGAATGAAAGGTGGATTTCCAAATATATTCACTATTGCTCTGCAGGCTGCTAAAATTTATGACTTTTCAAAATCTCCAACAAAGCAGAATAGGAAAAATAATTATGAAAATATAATTGTACGTTTTCGATGATGCAACAGTCATTGCCTGACCAAATTTCCTTTGTGGATTTTTATTTATATCACTCAACCCTCATTCTTTTCATATGAGATCGGAAATGTTTAATTTTCCGTAGATTGACATAAAAAAATCTTTTGATAAGAACAACATGAAAGTATGATTTTATACAGATAATTTATTATTATATCTTTATATAAAAGAGGAGACTTTCAAACAGGCGTTCAAAATTTTGTAGAGGTTGAAAATTCATTCATATTATATTTTATGGAAGTCTTATTGGAACAAACAAAAAAGAATGCACTAAACGAACTATAAACAATAAAAACTAAACTAAAGCAATCAATATCATAAAGCGTCCGTATATTGATATAAAGACTGAAAAGGTATGTCCATGATCATGGACAAATATTTTAAAATAATACTATAACAAAGCTATCATTACTTAGAACTGTCACAATAAGATTAAATAAAAGTTTTTAGTCTTCTTAACAAAATAACAAATATATTTAACTACTGCTGATATTAAATTATATCAAAATAATATGATTCTTAAAAGGCTTAGCTGGACCGGAGCTCATGTTTCCATCCATCTTCATACAAACATTTCTAGGTGCTGCCAACTATTGGTTTGATTCTTAAATTGATTAAAAATGAAGTCAAAATTTGTAAATTTCTTATTATTAGATCAGACATCTTTTAAGAAATTCTAAAAAGTATGTCCTTGATCAATGACACCAGTAGCGAAATGTTTAAAACAAAATATGTACTTTTATTTGTGCAAAAATTTACGTTCCAACACAATTTTTGTGAAATGTTGAAATACCTTTAGATTTCAAAGGACTGCATAATTGCGTAACATGTTATTCAAGGATTTTATCAATAAATTTCAAAGAAAAACCATGTTCACATCCAATTCGTTTTATAAAAATAAGCTCTGGTTAAACAGATTTTGCAGAGCATACCAGGAAAACGCGTTTTATAAATGAAGAAAAAGCAGAAATTCGGTAGTTAAAAGGATTATCAGAGTTATGAAGTCTCACAACTCTTAAAGCTTCAATTTTTTTTTTTTTTTTTTTTTTTTTTTTTTTTTTTTTTTTTTTTTTTTTTTTTTTTGTTAAACTCTTATCTTCTCTGAACATTTTGGTACAATTGTTTCCTTGAAATGCCCACTTAAACAGAAGCTATGGCTTTTAGAATTATACCCGCTCAATAGCTAAAGCGGCGTTTCTGAAGCTTTAACATAATTTCTCTCCAAATGAAGTTTTTTGGCCATAACGCACACGATATATCAAAAGCTGAATATTTTTTCATGCAATTTTTGAGACATGTGTTTCATATTGTTCTGTACAAAATGAACCTAAAATTTCCTTTTTATTGTTCAAAAATAATTTTTTTAGCTGATTATACTTTTAAAATTTTCTAAATTTTGCATTAGCTAAATACAACTTTGTATTAAAAAATAAAAATGCTTTAAATACAAATTTATTTAGGTTCGCAGTAATTATTCAATCTGAAGTACAAGTAGGCACTAGGAAATTCATTCTAATTGCAAAATTTATTTTGTAATCCTACGCGTAATCTGTTATGCCAATTTTCTGCTCGACAAATATCTGACAGTTTGGAGAATCCTGTAAATGCTAATTCTAGATCTTGTAATCTTTTAAATACAGGAGATGAAAGAACACGCTTCTATCTTTCAATTCAATAAAAATTATTTCTTAAAATCAAGCACATTTTAAGATATAAAATGTTGAAAATGGTCTTTTTTTCCCCTTTTTTCTAATTGTAAGAGTCTTGAGACACCTTAGATGGGATGGCTGTGTTAGATTTCATCTGTTTTCTATAAGCATTACAGGAATTTAATCCATTCTTATAAGTTCTACATCAAGAAAGGAAAGCCTTCACTCAATCTCGGTATACAGTTTAAATTTTATATTTAAATCCAATTTATTGATGTCTTCAAGGAATAGATCAAAAGCTTGTTTGTCATGCTCCCAACAGATGAAGATATCGTCTACATACCTGACCAGAAAAATTAAGTTTAGGCGAGCTTTTATGAAAAATATTGTCTCCAAAAGTCACAATGTGAACTCCTCTAGAAGCCCGACTACGGAAAGCCCACAGGTTTGTCTGCTCATAAAACCCACTGAAGCGAATACATTTTTATTAACTAAAAAGATAATTCCTGATTTTAGGGAATTTTTAATGTTGCCATTGAAGTCAATTCTCGCATCAATTATCGTAAAAGTCTCGCTTAAAACAGCTTTGGTATCAATGTTTTAGCTTTTTAACTTTTATATGTGAGATATTTTGAAAGTTTTATCTTATATACATTATCTACGTCTTTAAGTACTTTGCATTCGTAAATTTAAGTACCGTTTTTTTATAATTCATATGAATCCGAACTTTTGGAAATAAACGAAAATGACTGCCTAAGTTTACAGAGAATTAAGACTATATAGTTTTATTTTTATTGTTATTTTTGGTAGATTTCTAAATTTTAATTAAATAGTAATTACAGCTGTTTCACGAGTATATAAACATTTCAATGTTTACAAATAGTAATTACGTAGTAGAAATGTGTAAGCATATCATAATTTAGAGATTATTCAATATTTTATTCTTAGGTTTGTCTCTTCTTATTTGCCTACACAAATATTATGCTGTTTATATGTGTTTATCTAATATCACACATAAAATTTTATTCAAACTATGGACATAATAATTTATACAATGACAAAAATTGAAAATAAAATTTCTTAACTTATGTCATTTAATTAATCATCTTGCCAATTAATAACGGTTTTATAAGACTTTATGTACTCAAACAGCATGAAAAAGGTTTTCTAATGGTAATTTATTTATTTTTTAAATATACTTAGTTATTTATTTAAGTATGCTTAGTTACGAAATGAACTTTAAAAAATATTTATACAATTTATTGTTATTTTAAATGAAGAAATTAAAGAGCAACAGATTGTTGAGTCTGATTCAGGTATGTAGGAAAACACAGTAGTAAAAGCTTTTTTCCCAAGCGTAATAAAATACATAAATTTCCATAAAATAATCTTGATGCTTTCCGTAAATTCTGCATTTATATGTAGTAAAGAGTTAACTTGAAAAAAGTTATATCGGTAACAACTAAAATTGAGTATCGTTGGGGAAAATATTTCCAGTACATAAGTGTTAATACTAAACTTTAGATTTTTTTTTTTATATGAATATTTCATCAAGCTAATATTAATATTTGGAAGTTCATTAACTTTTTTCGGATAATTTACGAGTATATTTTGAAGAAAATGTTCCAAATCTTACACACATGAGTTAATGTTTTCTCAACACTTTGGTTCAGCACACGCGCATTCATCACTGGTGCGATTTGGGAATCGTTTATTCAACTAAGTATAACGTTATTGTCATTGTAGCGATAATTATATCTAAAACCTGATTTCTATAACAAATGTAATATAAAAACCAACTGTGATAATCCTTTTTAATATTACTTTCATTATTTTAATAGAAAATGTAAATTAATGACAACATGAGTAGGATATGTTTGCATGTGCAAAAATGCCGACGTTTAAAACATTTGTTGGTGCGAAATCGCCCTAGTGTAGGGTTCACGGATTCAATTTGGTACCATAAAAGGACATACGTAATAAAACATTCATATTTTACATTAAATTCCCTTATTATAAATTTTACGCTAAATTATACTGAACCTTCGAAAGTAAGGGCAATTGCATATTAAATTGCAGTAAAAACATGAGATACTGTGTGTTGAATTATTTCAAATTAATTGAAAGTTAAATATTATGATAAATAAAAGATTATGACGTCATATGTCTTTAATGTTAAATTTATATCCTTAATGTAAGTATTCAACGTTCTGCAAATGGTCGTTCATATAGAGATTCACTTTTGTTGCATCCTTTACTGGAATTTTTTTTTAATTATATCTGTTGATTTTTTTATTTATTAAGTAAATAATATCTATTTATTTTACTCAAATTCAAAACGTAAGAAACATAATTATTTTAGAAATGAACGTTCTTTTTCCTGTAAGTAAATTGTATGCTAGTTTTAAAGCTGACAGGGTACATTATTTATAACTTTTTGTATGTAAATGCAAAATACTTTCATTCGAATTTTTTAAAGATATGTAAAATGAATCTAAAAACATGTCCTTTATTGTCAAAAAACATTTTTTTCTCCTGTCGAAAGACAACCTAGTTAGACGTTTCTTTGTGAAAAGACATTTTGCAAAATGTAAATCACAGCATTTGAAATGAGACACATGGAAACATTGTAAAATTTAAATGCAATTTCATATTTTTTACTTTTTGTTGAGAGTTCAATATCATTGCACGCGAAATATGTCAGCGATAGTGAAAGATGATATTTCAGAAATAATATGTTTTGGGAAATGTGTAGTTAAAAATAGAAAAAAAAATTCTCTTAACATTAATTAAAATGTTCTGTTATGCACGAAGGAAAATGGAACAAAAAAGAGGTAAGCTACATTTTTTTCTTCTGTTTACAAGAAAAAACAAATAACTGAACATATAATATATTTGTATTATGTGACGTATGCTTTGTATAATGTGTATGTCTAAAAAAGTTCCATTTTAGAATAGTGTAATTGGATTTTAAAGCAATAAATATTTTACTAAATATAACCTCAAAATATTTTTTTAAAAATTACTATATTTTCAAATATAATTTACATTTTAAACAATGTTTTTAAAACGATTATCATATACAAATTTCATGTTACAAATGTATAGAAAATTGTAATTGACTTAACACGTATTATTCACAGCAGGATATTTGAAAACCTAAAAAGACTGATATTTCACATTTAATTTTATAAAAAACTAAGTGAAGTAACAACACGTTGTTTCACGGTACATAAACTTACGTATTTCGTCATCTTAGATGAATTTGAAAATGCTAATTTTTTTTTTTCTACATCGAAAATTAGCGTTTGATTATGACGCAGAACATGATAAGGTGACATGTCTTTGTCTTTAAATAAATATTTAGGAAAAGTGATTTATAAACAGAACATCCACTATTTAACGATAAATTGTAATGACGCGGATTCACCTATATTTATTTATGTGCTTAATGATCCCCTGTACAACGAAAGATTTAGTCTATTTAACGCTAATTTCTATGAAGTTTAACTATTTACGATTTTTTGCTTACAAAAATAACAACTTTTACTTTTTATCACTTATCTTCTGATCGATTTGTGATAACATATATTTTATTAAAAAGAATTCCAAAAATATCTTTCAAGTGCGATTTATAGCAAATATCTTTCTTTTATAGATTATGTGAATTATCCCTTTCAGGTGAAAAGCACTTCCATTGCTAAAACGTTCGAAATTTACCTGCAGATCTATTTGGAAATATGAAAAAGCTATTTGTCACATACATAATAAATAAAAAATCTTATACCAAATTCTGTTGCCATTGCGGCACTTCAAAATAAAAACATACCACCGCTCTTGAAAGGATTAAGTCCTAAATTTCCCGTTTGTAAAATACAGATTATTCAAGAAATTTCAGACAAAAACAGCAAACTGCGCTTGACTCACAAGGGATCTGCAAGAAGTGTGATTCACCGATTTTTACGAAAGTAAGTATCGTTGGAAAAATCTCATCGTGAGGAGTAAACAACTCAATGGAACTCAATGGACCCGCCGGAAAGGAGCCATTTTCGAGATATCCGACAATTTATGTCACACAGCTAGTGCTCACCTACTAGGGAACCAAAAAATATAGTCTCGGTTTTGACAAAAGTGGCATCTTTGGAAAGATCTCGTCTTGAGGAATAAAAAATTCAAAAGGACTAGCCACCAGAAATGAGCCGCTTTTGAGATATCTGACAATTTATGCCACAGAGTTTATTTATTTTTGCTGTTATTTATAAAAAACAATGGAACAGAAGTCAAAAGTCATTAGTCATATAGAATAATGCGTAGCATGTCTCTAATGTCAGCTACTAATTCCTGGAAAGTTGGGGGACCCAGTGTTCCTTATAACGCAAGAACCAAAAGTTAAATTCCTCCATCGAGAGCGAAAAAACCTAGAAAAAAATGCGTTATGATGATGCTGTCATCAAGTGCTCCAAGTCAGGGAAGAGCTCCAAACAATTGACAAGAGAGTACTTCGTGAAATTGGAAGAGTCCATAGGCAACGAACAGACCCTCCTGTTTTTGTATCAGTGGTCAGGACAAAGAGACATAAAGCACGTGAAAGAGAAATAGTAGAGCCTTTGTTCTTCCCACCCAGTACGACAAAGCTCCTGCAGCCACTCGATGTGCAGACCTTCCACGACTACAAGCATGTAATCAAACGCATGCTTGAATATTCTTCAATTCACAGAAGCTTGTGTGGGGATGATAACTTTTCAACTAGGAAAGCTATATTTAAAAGGCATCACCTTGTCTACAATCAACTATCAGCCCCTGTATTTGAGGCCATGAGACGGTATGCTTTCCAAAAGGTGCAAATATGCTAATGGAGAGATACCCCATCCTTCAAGTCAGTGTAGCAGGTATGCTTCAACATACCAGGGAAGGTCTACAACAAGTGCGACTGTCAGTGATTTTAAAAATGTTCCTGATGTCATTTTCTATTATGTTTTACAATCTTCTATATACAAGACAACAACCATCAGTGAATACTATAAATGTATAGCATCAACAAACACACACATTGAACACAAACTAGTACTTTAACAGCCATTAGCTTATTTTAATATTTTTTCACACTTTTTTTTTTGTTTGCATACTTAAATTCAAAAATAAGTGTCATAATTAAGTTAACAGGAAGCCATTTAACAGGAAAAATTATAAACTTAATGAAATGGCAAGTGTAACAGCATAAATACCTTGTAATAAGTTAAAGTAAAAAATAAACAAATTGTGTGATATAAATTGTCGGATATCTCGAAAACCGCTCTTTTTCTAAGGGTAGTTCCATTGAGTTCTTTATTCCCCACGACAAGATTTTCCAACTATACCGCTCTTGTCAGTAGTTATAAAAGGACAGTTCTGTGTCAGCGGCATGGCGACACGACCTTCAAATGACCTCTGCACGTGCAGCACGACCTCTGAATTTGGTATGAAGGTCATGCGGCGTACTCTTGGAGGCGGGGTCAAGGTTTTGCGTCATCTTATAGTACGAGGGGTTATTTTGAGTTTGATTTTTTCATTAATGATAATTAAGAAATTTTAATTGGGGGACTTTAACTTTTTTCGGGATAATGCTTGAAGATTGAATTTTTTGGGAGACAGATTTTTCTTTTAGTCGTACTACAGTACGAGGGGTTATTTTGAGTTTGATTTTTTCATTAATGATAATTAAGTAGTTTTAATTGAGAGACTTTAATATTTTGGGGGTAATTTTTGAAGATTAAAATTTTAGGAGATAGATATTTTTCCCTCACCGTTTTACAGTGCGAGTGGTTATTTTGAGTTTGATTTTTTTTTTTTTTTTTTTTTTTTTTTACTAATGATAATTAATTAAGAAATTTTAATTGGGGGACTTTAACTTTTTTCGGGGTAGTTTTCGAAGATTGAAATTTTCGGGGACATTGATTTTTTTTTCGCTTATCGATAGTACGACGGGATATTTTGAGTTGGATATTTTTTTTACTAATGATAATTAAGAAATTTAATTGGAGGACTTTAACTTTTTTGGAGGTAATTTTTGAAGATTAAAATTTTAGGAGATAGATTTTTTTTTCTCACCGTTCTTTAGTGTGAGGGGTTATTTTGAGTTTGATTTTTTCATTAAGGATAATTACGAAATTTTAATTGGGGGACTTTAACTTTTTGGGGGTAATTCTTGAGATAGAATTTTTGGGGGACAATGATTTTTCTTTTCGTCGCACTACAGTACGAGGGGGTATTTTTGCATTTGAAAAATACATTAATGATAATTAATTTAGAAATTTTAATTGCGAAACTTAAAATTTTCGTGAGGATAATTTTAGGGAATAATTTTTGAGATAGATTTTTTTTTCGGACATTTATTTTTTAGCGCACTTGAGTTTTCGGTGTTATTTTTAGGGGCGCAATTTTTGTGTTAGAGTTTTTAATAGTGGCGATTTTTAATATTAATTGGAGAACTTAAAAATATTTTTTTCTTTTACGCCATTTTCCCTTAGCAATCGAATTTTTAACGTTAATTAATAATTTTAATTGGGAGACTTTTAAATATTTTTAACGCAGATTTTTAGATAAAAAGTGGAATTTTAAACATAAATTTGATGAGAGGACTTTACGCGATTCAATTTAGGGACGTATGCAAAGAAATATTTAGTATTAATTAAAATTATGAGTGAGGCTTTATGTGAATTTTTGTCATTTAGTGTTAGAATTTATTTCTGCGAATTTCTAAATAGTACTGCCCCACCGGTGGCTGAGAGGTTGTGCTCTTGAAGCTGGTAGATGTGAAGTGCTGGGTTCGATTCCAATCGCGCCCGTCGGCCTAATCGTTCGGAGTTTTCGTGGTTTTGTTCGAGCTTTGGATTTCCATGCGTAAATGCGGGTTAGGTTCCCTTAGAAAGACCCCCACGAGGGGCACTACCCCCTCGGGCCTATATTCCTAGTGTAGATAATCGGCCCTCAAAATCAACCAACCTTTTAAATAGTACTAGTAAACTTTATAATTTTTTTTCTGTATCCGTGTTATACTTGAGGGAATTTTTTCGCGGTTTTAGTCATAAATAGAAATTGGTAAGATATTTATAAGGATGTTCGTTTTTGGTATACGATTTGTTATGCAATTTTTAGGTATGTATGAATTGCTTAATCCATATGAAAATATATTTTGAAAAAAAAAAAAAACATGAAATGTCATTTATAAAGATATTAGGAAATTTACCCCCCCCCTCCCCCCAAATGAATATATATATATATTTGTAAAATACAGGGTTACCTATTAAATGGTGCGTTTGAATTTAGAATCACCAATATCACTTAACCCAAAATTTTATTAAGGCATGTTTTTGAAAATTAATATATTTTTAAACAGTGCCATTTTAAATTATCTAGATCTATTTTTTAAAACTAGAAAATCGATTTTTTGAATATATACGTTTTAAACTTTTATACCTTTTGAACGTTTTTATTAAAACACTTTAAATTTTTAATAAGATTTTGGAAAAAACCGCACTTTTTACAATTTTTCGCTAATATTAATAATTGCGCTTTTTAGAATAAAAACTACTCAATGCCTTAGTTTTAAACACTATTTCATGTTACATATTTTTTCGAAAAAGAAAACACACTTATTTTAATATTTTTCGACATAGGTGTAAAATAGGTGTAGATACTAAGCTTTTTTACAATACATAGTATTTATACTAAGAAATTTGTAATTATAAAAATAATTAATTCTAATAATTAATAATAAATGCTGATAATTAATTTAATAAACACATTTTTATAAAAACCAATTAGAGGAAGTGTACTAATGGAAATCTAGAATAGCCACCATTAATCGCATGACTAGTGACGTCACACAGATCTTCTGATAATCTAATCAGTGAAAAGATTAGCTGATAAGGACTTAAAATTATTCATTTCGCTGCGAGTTTTGTACGAGATGGTTGTGTGTTCAACTAACTGTCGTATTAGATAAGTATAATTATGTATGTTTTTATTTTAAAATGTATTTTAAATTAAAATGTAATAGTATTAAATATTTTTGATAAATTTTAAAACAATAATTTGTAATAGGTTTGAATACAACTAACCCTAGTTAGCATAAAAATTTACAAATTACATATATTGCAAACTTGTGAAAAATAGTGGTTATTTAATAAAAATATTTTGTGTTTTATGTTTTGAAATAATAAGATTGAAAACAATCTGAATTAAAAGCATGTTTTTTAATAGTAGCAAACTTTTTGGATTTATTTTAGAAAACTATGGTGAGAGATAACCAAACATGTCTATTATTATAAAAAACCTACGAAAATTATTAAGTTAGTACAGTGAAAACAAGTTATTATGTTCTTTTTACAAGATAGTTTAGTAATGAGATTTTAGTAGCTAGTTTAGTAATGTGACATTAAAGGTATAATTCAAGTTTGGACATAATCTATTTGATTAGTCATTGTTTTATTCGATTGAAGATGTGGATTCTAGTTTTTAAAATGTTTGCACATGTGTAGATAAAAGGTTTTGTGTTGTTATGATAATCATATAGTTGTTTGAAAAGCAGTTGGTTGGTTTCTTTATTGTGTAAATAAACGATAGCTGAGAGAAATAAAGGAGAATGCGTTCACTAGTCAGTACAAACATTAAATTTTACAAATATATAAATGCATATTCAAATTGGCTAACTTGGAAATAGCATCGAAATATTTTAAACATTTGTTATGTTATCATATGTATAAAAAACATATTTCGTTAATTTTTAACTAAATAATAAAAACAAATCACTTTTAATAATTTTTAACGTTTTTCAAATCTTTAATACTGTCTTGAAATATATATATTTATTATTAACTATTAATTTGTTTACCTTTTAAATTTGTTCCACATTTACAAATACACACACATAGAAATACATATATACATATACACATAGGAATATATATTTATAGTATATTTGTGAATTAACAATAAAATTTAAAAGTTTAAAGCGTTTGGTTGAAAAAATTTTTTATTTAATAGTGAAATTTTTCTGAAAAAGAAAAAAAATATATATAATTGTCTACACTACATATTAAAAACGTATTAAAAAAAGAACTTGAATTGTTATTACCTAGACACGTCTATCTCGTACACTTGCTTTGAGAAGAAATGGATGCAAGTTCTAATCTTATCAGCAATCAGTGATGTCACTAGTCAGCATAACGCATGCTCGAGGATATCATGCAATCTTTGGTTAGTAGATAAGCATGGACGTTATAAGTTATTCCCTTCGTAGTTAGCATAATGGAAAGTTCGATTTTATTTCGCGCAAGTTAAATATAGCAGATTTGAAAAGAGTTTGCTGAATGACTTTATTAATTTTTTTATATTTTCATTGAATAAAGTTAAAAATAATTTATTTTTAAAAGATTAACTAAATAATTATTTTAATTATTAAAAAATCAATTAGAGGAGTTTTGTTAATTGCAATTATAGCTTCAGAGTCAAAAAAAAATTATCTACACATAATCAGTGACGTCATCTATGTGGAAAAACCTATAAATGACTCATCAATGTCTCGTCTAAACTTGCCAGTGATTTGAAGTATAATTAGAGAAGAACTTGTCTGCTCCATTATTCAAGTAAGTGCATGAAATAGATGCGTTCGAGAAAGGTAAGTACAATTTATACGTGAATTCTTATTTCTCTTTAACATTTAGAAAATATTTGTTTTTGTCAAGAATTTATGAAAGTTAATCAAGAATTTAAAAAGTAGTTAAAATATGTGATATAGATGTGTTCAGTCAAATTCTAATGCATTCAAAACAAAGTTTTGACTTTAGAAAATTTTACAAAATAGTTAATATGAAAATTATTTTTAAATAAAAACACTAAGCATTTAAAATCACATAATATTTATTGATAGTTTTAAATAGCAGTTACAAAATTGAAAAATCATGCAAAAAGGGGTACAGATATTTTAATTCCAACTATATTTAGCTGACGACAATTCAATGTTCAAAATTTGTTCTAATATCCAATTAGAACCACGTTCAGTGAATTTCTCATAGGAATTCATCATTTTTGAAAAGGCTTCCTCAATATGCACAGTTAAATTTTGATTTGTTAATTCGAGCACAGTTTTAGAATGAAAAGAGGAAGTGGCAGTCTCTATGTCCCCCTCATTAGTTACACGACTAACAATAGCTTGTACAGTTGCATACCATTTCATGGACTTTTTTACTTCAATCTGATAATGTAATTCGTTCGAAATGTCTGGTCGAACACTATCAAAAAATGTGATAAAATCTTTGTCATTCTTCTCATTCGAATCAATCATAGTTTTAGTAAAAATACCGAGTGCATTAAATCTTTTAAAATGTTTTACCTTTTCATATAACATATCTTTTAAAGATGGTGATTTAACAGGTTTGCATAGAGCCTTATGTTAAGTATCCACATGACGAAATAAATCAGGCTTTCGGTTGAACAGTTCGGCACAATGCACACATTTATATTCCTTTGTGGGCTTGTGAATCTTTTTTATGTTTCATTAAGTACCGCTTTCTTGAAAATACTTCCATGCATTCATTGCAATTTAATTGCTTTGTAGGTTTATGAATATTCTTAAGTATTAATAAATCACGTTTCATCGAAAACACTTTGTCACATTCATTACAATTAATTGGTTGGTAGGCATGTAGATAATCTTATGTTTTAATAAATCGCGCTTTCTTGAAAATATTACGTCACATTAATAGCAATTAAATTGCTTGGAAGGCTTATGGATAATCTTATGTTTTAATAAATCGCGCTTTCTTGAAACACTTCTCTACAAAATTCACAATCAAAAATCACAGGAGTCATTGAATGAATCTTCCAATGTCTAATCATGTTCCGCTTTCTCGAAAACACTTCACTGCAAAATTCACAATTATAAATTACTGAAGTCTTTTAATGTATCTTTCTATGTTGCTGAAAATCACTGTTTTGAATAAAACTTTTTTCACACAAATCACATGGAAATGGTTTTTTCTGCAAGTGAGATTTCGCGTGTCTATTTAATATAAACTTTTGAGAAAAAGCTTTGTTGCACGCATTACACACAAAAGGAAACTTCTGCAAATCTGATGAAGAGGCCGACACTTCATTATTCGAAACAGATGGCGATGAAACTTCCAAATCTGGGTCCTTCAGATCTGGCGAAAGGGGATGACTCCTCGTGTTGGAATCAGAAGAATGCAGGGCTTGTGTCACTTCATTATGCGAAACTTCCATGCCTTTGTCCTTCAATTCTTGTGAAAAGTAATGACACATCGTGCTGAAATCAGAAAAATGCTCGCTTGCTCCGTTTTAACACAAACAAATACTAACTCATATTACCAAACAGTCGAAAGCGTCTTCACGCAGCTATCTCAGTACTCAGAATAATGATAACGTCTCGTTGCAAGCAAATTTATACACTCATAAAGGGCGCGCGTGTGCATTAATGATAACGAATGAACTGTGATTGGTGATAATATCACGTGACCTCTATTACGTAACGTATAAACTTAGTAAAATTTGAACTAGATCGAAATTAGAACTAGACTAAAAGTTCAAAGTTCATTGTGCGGAATAATTATTTCAATGTGTGTCACTTTTCACATACCTCAATGCATTAATTAAAACTGTCATGTTTACGAGTGAAATCTCAGTTATTCGTGGTGACTCATTCATGACGTGTATGAAATAATTCCCAGATTAATGAAAAAATTTAAAAAGTATCAGTTTTAAAAGGTCTAATTATAAAATAGTTTTAATTTTATCTAAAATAAATGTGACACATACATTAAATTGTTAATATAATATTAATAAATTAATATTCCAATTTTATTTAAAATAAATCTATGAGAAAAAATGACCCCAATTTGATATAAATTCTATATTATGCATTCATTGTATTAGTTATCAGTTCACAGTGTTAAATCTTAATTATGCATTCATAAATTAAATTTGTTTTGAGTGGCACAATCTTAATTATACGCTCAAAAATTAAAATCGTTATGAGTGAGGTAATAAAATATCTTAAATTAATTATTTGAAAATCTTAATTACGCATTCATTTATTCGTTATGAATGTCACGATATTAAATTAATGTTGAAATCACATGAGTCAATCTTAATAGTGTTTCTATTTGAAATATATCTTAGAAAAAAAAAGATCCAATTACGCTAGACATAAATTTATGATTTTCATTAGCTAATCTTAATTTGTGACCCCCATTAGTCAATCGTAATTAAAATCTAATATCATAATCACTGTGTTAAGGAAAAACCCTTATCTCCTAATCTAGATAAAGTGAATCACTTCTCAGTATTCGCAAGATAACACAATTCAGTATAGTGGACATTATCACACGCGTTTCCTGAGGCTCCAAGATTTTATACCTATATCGAAAAATATTAAAGTAAGTGTGTTTTCTTTTTCGAAAATATATGTAACATGAAATAGTGTTTAAAACTAAGGCATTGAGTAGTTTTATTCTAAAAAGCGCAATTATTAATATTAGCGAAAATTTGTAAAAAGTGTGGTTTTTTCCATAATCAGTGTTTTAATAAAAACGTTCAAAAGATATAAAAGATTAAAAAGTATATATTCAAAAAATCGATTTTCTAGTTTTAAAAAATAGATCCAGATAATTTAAAATGGCACTGTTTAAAAATATATTAATTTTCAAAAACATGCCTTAATAAAATTTTGGGTTAAGGGATATTGGTGATTCTAAATTCAAACGCACCATTTAATATGTAACCCTGTATTTTACAAATATATATATATATTCATTTAGGGGGAGGGGGTAAATTTCCTAATATCTTTATGAATGACATTTCATGTTTTTTTTTTTCAAAATATATTTTCATATGGATTAAGCAATGAATACATACCTAAAAATTGCATAACAAATCGTATACCAAAAACCGACATCCTTATAAATATCTTACCAATTTCTATTTATGACTAAAACCGCGAAAAAATTCCCTCAAATGTAACACGGATTCAGAAAAAAATTCTAAAGTTTAATAGTACTATTTAAAAGGTTGGTTGATTTTGACGGCCGATTATCTACACTAGGGATATAGGCCCGAGGGGGTAGTGCCCTTCGTGGGGGTCTTTCTAAGGGAACCTAACCCGCATTTACGCATGGAAATCCAAAGCTCGAACAAAACCACGAAAACTCTGAACGATTAGGCCGACGGGCACGATTGGAATCGAACCCAACACTTCACGTCTACCAGCTTCAAGAGCGCAAACTTTCAGCCACCGGTGGAGCAGTAATATTTAAAAATTCGCAGAAATATGTTCTAACACTTAATGACAAAAATTCACATAAAGCCTCACTCATAATTTTAATTAATACTAAATATTTCAGTGCATACGTCACTAAATTGAAAAAAAGTCCTTCTCATAAAGTCCTCTCATCAAATTTATGTTTAAAATTTCATTTTTATCTAAAAATTTGCGTTAAAAATATTTAAAAGTCTCCCAATTAAAATTATTAATTAACGTTAAAAATTCGATTGTTAAGGGAAAATCGCGTAAAAGAAAAAAATGTTTTTAAGTTCTCAAATTAATATTAAAAATCGCCACTATTAAAAACTCTAACACAAATATTGCGCCACTAAAAATAACACCGAAAACTAAAGTGCGCTAAAAAATAAATGTCCGAAAAAAAAAATCTATCTCAAAAATTATTCCCTAAAATTATCCTCACGAAAATTTTAAGTTTCACAATTAAAATTTCTAAATTAATTATCATTAATGTATTTTTCAAATGCAAAAATACCCCCTCGTACTGTAGTACGACGAAAAGAAAAATCATTGTCCACCCAAAATTCTATCTCAAAAATTACCCCCAAAAAGTTAAAGTCCCCCAATTGAAATTTCTTAATTATCGTTAATGTAAAAATCAAACTCAAAATAACCCCTCGTACTATAAGATGACGCATAACCTTGACCCCGCCTCCAAGAGTACGCCGCATGACCTTCATACCAAATGCAGAGGTCGTGCTGCACGCGCAGAGGTCATTTGAAGGTCGTGCCGCCGTGCCGCTGACATAGAACTGTCCTTTTATAACTACTCTTGTCAAAATCGACGGCTAATACTTATTGCAGTTTCCTAGTAAGTGTACTGTAACTGAGTGACATAAATTGTAGGATATCTCGAAAACGGATAGTTCCATTGAGTTTTTCACTCCTCATGATGAGATCTTTCCAACGATATTACTTTCGTGAATATCGGTAACTCTCAGTTCTTGCAGTTTCCTAGTCAGATTTGATTCCAAGGCAGAGCATGAAAAACTCTGTATTCATTTGTAAAAAATGCTGTATTTGATTTTGTGAAAAAAAAAAAAAACTTAATAAAGTTTGTTATGCATGAACATTTATATAATGTTCTTGAAGCAGGAACTTTAAATTAAAAAAATAATAAGTCGGAATTTGTACGCCAAACTTAGCAAATGAGCTGCGTTCGAAGTATAAATAGTTTTATAAATATTCAGTTCTTGGTGCAATAGCTGTTGCACACTTATGCAAAAATCCATGAATACAAAATATATTCCAATTATTTATATTAAATTCGGTAAACAAGAAATACTAGGACACCATCTTAAATAGGACGTAATCATCATGGCAACCTAGAATTATTACCTATAACTTAATTAATTAACTGTGATATGATATGATAAAATAAAGAAAACATTTAATAATACCATTTTAAGTTTTGATTCGATTTTCATAGAATTTGAAATGATTCGACAAAATACTGCAAAGATGATACATACTAAATTTCCAAAACATCGGTTGGGTAGTTTTCTTTCTGTTATATGCGGGCAGAGAAACAGACAGACAGACGAATGGTGCAGATGACGACTATAGGTACTAGGCATTTATATGCTTACTAACGTAACTAATATGGGCCCTGTTTCCTCCCTATAAGACAAATGGGTCTTAATCTTCGAAAGTATAATGTAACCACAAACGAAAATATGCAATAACTTCTTCGGAGTCCTTCGAAGTTATCCACGATTCATTAAAGAGTTATTTATCTGTGGAAACCCCAGAAACCAATATCATTTACTGGTTTAAAGAAGATCTTTAAACTAGAAAACGGGAATTCTGATTTTGAAGAATTTAGTGTCGCCCCCGGTGAAATATATATATACATATATGAGTATATAATTATAGATAATACAAAACATATTTCAGTTTTAAGACACACGCTTTTAGTTTATATAAAATTACATCATTCGCATCCTCTGGAGAATTCCTCATTTTCGATCCAGTCTAAGGGGACTTGGGGGGAAGAAAAAAGTAGAATCCCTTGTTATCCTATGGAAAAATACTTATCCTTCTCGCTCATTCAGATTTAGAAATTTCAACAATATATTTTCTTTATAGTCCAAGAGCTGTTAAACATTTTAGGGAAGGTATTTGAGGCACCCTGAAAATTTGTGCAACACTTCTTTTGTAATGCCTGAATACAAAATCGAATGTCTGGCTGAAGGATCGTGGCCCAAAACCTTTGCCAGACAAAAAATGGCACTTGACACGTGTCTGGCACAGTTTTTGTGCCGACTAAAGTGTCTGTCATTTTCAAAATATTTTTTTCTAAGCATAAATATTATTGTGCCTCAATCTCAGCGTGCCTCAAATACCTTTTTTGGGTAGTCAAAAAATGGCACTTGGCACGTGTCTGGCACAGTTTTTGGGCCGACTAAAGTGTCTGTCATTTTCAAAATATTTTTTTTCTAAGTATAAATATTATTCTGTTTCAATCTCAGCGTGCCTCAAATACCTTTTTTGGGTAGTGTCAAAAAATGGCACTTGACACGTGTCTGGCACAGGTTTTGGGCCACGATCCTTCAGCCAGATATTCGATTTTGTATTCAGGCATTACAAAAGAAGTGTTGCACAAATTTTCAGGGTGCCTCAAATACCCTAGTAGCACAGTTTTGTTTTTAAAACGATGAAAAAAC
This sequence comes from Maratus speciosus, assembly GCA_963932465.1. Taxonomy (NCBI): domain Eukaryota; kingdom Metazoa; phylum Arthropoda; class Arachnida; order Araneae; family Salticidae; genus Maratus; species Maratus speciosus. The sequence continues at coordinate 277,278 of CAWVRF010000827.1, read as the reverse complement.
GACAACGCATATCGTTGAAAAGACGGTATTCGTTGACGTTATAAATTCGAAAATATGTCTCGTTGATTCGATTATTTTCCGACGGTTAATTTAGCAAAATTTTCAACGCGATAACAACTGTCTTGAAAACGCTGTTTAAAGCTCAAATATCATAGTTAGTATTACTATTTTTCAACGTTATTTTAATGAGAATAAAAACGTAAAATAATAATAATAATGGGAGTATATCCGCAATACTACCTCGTTAATTTTCCTTTTTTTCAACGGCACTTTAACACTTTAAAAACGTTTAAAATTAAGAATAAATCCGCAATATTGTCTCGTTAGTTCCACTTTTATCCAAGGGCAATTTAATGTCATGAAAAACATTTAAAAATTAGAGGAATATTAAAGGAGAGGTGGTATATAACACTTCATAAGAAAATAACAAATTTTTAAGCTAAATTTAAGATTAGTAATTTTGTTAACTTTCCTTTTCATATTATGTATATATATCTACTTAAACCACTCGCTTATCTACTTCAAAATTGCAGTTTTTTCGCGATCTTTTCAAAATTTACCTTTTTTTTCGCGATTGATGAAATTCGCGTTTTTTCCATCATCTGTTAACAAAATTGATGATTTTTCTGTGAAAAATAGACAACATTGATTTTTTTTTTCGGCAATCATTTGTCGAAATTCCAATATACTGTACGTCCGAATTTTCAGATTTATGACAAATTATTTTTTTTTAATTTTTAGAAAATTCGGACCAGAATCACCCCTGCCCTCAGAGATTTCAATTGATAAAAGAGGCATTTGACAATAAAAATGTTGCAGTTATTAGATTTATCAGTTGATTTTCTCAATATTTCTAATATAAAATTATTTTAGCATATATGAGCTCAACTATAAGTACAAAACATGTTTTGAAATTTCTGCTTTTAAAATTTTGTATTAATCAGTTCTCATATACTATCGTGTTATCTTAAAATACCAGGGTGTAAAAAAATCATGATTTTTTTTTTTTTTGAAAATTTTTTATTTATATGAGATTTTTTATATTTTTTTCCTTGTGTTAAAATATTAAACATCTACCAAGAATTAAGCATTTCAAAAATGAATAACCCTCCAATTACTAACATAATCCATGTTTTTTTTGTTTTAATTAATAAAATTTTAATTATGTAATTATAGAAATTTAAAAAAAAACTGCAAATTAAAAATTTCTTTAGTAACATATAACATTATGTGGACTAATATTTTGTAATAATTATGTAAACCAATATTAAATACTGCTTATATTTTAAAGTGATTGATAAATTGCATTTAATTTTAAATTGATGATACAGATTAAATTTTGTGATTATTAAACAATTAACTGTTTAATTAAGAACACAATCTATATTTTTGAAAAAGTGGTTGAAAAAAAGGTGATAAATAATCGTTTGATAAATTCATAAAGCGGCCAATAATTTTACACAGGTTCTAAAGCATATATATATCAAATTGATCAAAAATTGTAGCGATGTATACAGCAAACTCGCACATAATTTATAAATAGATTACAAAAATTGTATTTTGAAATTTAAATCAGATTGTTTCCCCACAACATTAAAATATTTGAATAGCTACTAAATATTACAATGTTTTGAAGTTATTTAACATTTAGTTAGATGTTTTTTAAATGTATAATACTTCTTTTTACACAGTTTAACATTGTTATAATTAACAATAACAAATATTACATTTTTTACAAGTGATTTAGTGATAATTTTCATTACTGATTATAATGCTTTTTCACACTATTTTAAAAGATCAGAAAATATGTGATTTTATCATCTGATTTAAATCAGTTGATTAAAATCATTGACACTCTATTGCTATGTTTATTTTATATAAAAGAATGAATAACTTGATTATTAAAAGGAAATTATGACATTGTAAGTTATATTAGATTTAAATATCATTTTTAAATTAAATGCTTTTTATGTTTGTTAGATAAAATCCATGCTTTTTTACAAACTTACTGTACTTAAATTTTTCACAATACTCAGGAATTACACTTAGAAACAATTATTTAAAGCTTTGTTTTGTGTATTCATAAGTCACAATACCTGTAGAAACTTTCCAAATTATGTTCATCTTAGATTTGAATACTTTTTTATGTCATTTTAATCATTCAGAAAATTTTTGATTTTAATCAATGATTTTTTTTTAAATCACTTGATTAAAATCATGACTTAAATCGCTGATTTAAATCGTTGACACCCTGTAAAATACACTGAAAAAGAATGTTATTTCTCAAAATCCTTTTTATAAGTAGAATTCTTGTTTCTGAAATATTTATTCCACTGTTAGACTAGAGAGTATCCATTTATCATACTTTCTCAAAATTTATGATAATGAGTGTAGGCTTTCTTCTAACTTTTTAAATTGCTAATTTAATTTGTTGTAGTTTGGATTAAAAATAGGATTGAATACATAAGTACACGTTGTATCCAAATTTTATTGTGTGCTGGTAGTCCTAATTTTTTTTTTTTTTTTTTTTTTTTTTTTTTTTTTTTTTTTATGGCTAATACGGAGATGAAACCACATGCTTTTTTAGAGCTTGAGAATTCTACTTTGGTTCTACAATTACAAAAAAAATTCTTTTTCTCTACGTGGTAATTTGAAATTCTTATTTTTAATATATATAAACACATATTGTAAATATATATATTTACATAAATTTAATATTTTAAGAAATCGTTTTCCATTATTTAACCCTTCAGAGGTATGAAACTAGAAAAATTTACTAAATTTTTTTTTAAAATTTTGGTGGGGAAAAGGTTATAAAACTGCTTTTCCACATTTGAAACCAACACCTTTAAAAATTCCGATAGAATCCAACATTACAGAAACAACTTTTGCCCCTGATAGGGTTAAAAATGACTAAAAAAAAAGTACTTGACCAAGCCTCAAAAAATCCTCTGACCCAAACATAGGCAGGCAACAAAATTTGCTATTTTCTTTTCGCAATAGTCTGTCAGAATTAGCAATGTTTTTTTTCCTGCAAATTTCTTTTTCTTTTCTTTTTTTTTTTTTCTGCTATCATTTGATAAATTTCGCATCATTTTTCATTATTTCTCCAAGAAAATCTGAATACTCTATTACATAAAATTTCAGCTTGAAAAGGGCTATTTTACAATCTAAACTACTTTTGTACAGATAGAGGCGGTGATAGAATTCAAATAATCTAAGAACTCGTTTGCTTCCCAAATGTTAATATAAATGAGATTTTAGTATTGCATATATAGTTTTAACAACTGGTTCGCCAAACTCAACACAAATTATCCAGTTCTATCAAACCGGCTGAATCCCACCACGGAATAGAGGGGAAGATCTAGATTCAAATTTACAAAATATCATGAAATACTTGGGTACAAGTAATTTCTTTTAAAGGAGATCATGTTGAGGGTAAAATGATTTTTTTTTTAAATTCCAGATTGATACACTCAAATGTTGATAACTTTACATACATATTTGCAAAAATACCAATAGTACAGAATGCATAATTAAAACTATCTTCCTTAAAAATATTAATAGCTATTAAGTTAACTTTGAAGCTATTATCTGCAGTAAAATTCTTTTAAATATTGCATTCAAAATTTTCAAAGCCATTTTTGTTACGATTTAAATATATCTCTTTTTTTGTGTGAAAGCATAGAAAATTATTTCATTCATTGGTATTATATATTTTTTACACAATAGCTTTCACTACTGCACAGTTGCAAATACTTAGGAGAATTGATAGGAAGGGTTGAGGAAGAAGAAATTAAAAAATTATACAACTGTACACAACAAACTAATAAAACCACTGTCAGTAAAATGTTAAAATTAGTGTATTTTCTTGTGAATGTTTCTGTACCTGAACATAATTATGTAGTTATAAACTCAGTGAAATCTGCACTTTGAAACTGAGGGTATGATGAATTATACATTTTGACGGATTATAGATCATACCTTTGTTTACATTTTACTTTTTTAAATTACTATAAATTAGGAACAAATACACTAAAATTACAATGCAATACTGGTATAGTGTATTTAATAACTAAGATGAAGGAAAATTTAAATTATAATACATTCTTTACCGATTATTCTTTATTTTAAACATTGACAAAACACAATGACAATTTAATATTTCTTTTTAGTGTAAATGTATGAACACAGTACTTCTTGCTCCAAGATAAAATTTTGTTACTCAAGAAAACTTAAAATATTTATATCCATTTTATATTTAAGAATTTATTCACTGAAAAAGTGATAACTGAGAAGAAAAAAAAAATTAACTTTATGTGTTCAAATGTTAATGACAATTTTCATCGTTAACATTCCAATATGAATGGCAGATAATAGAGAATTGTGGTTTATACATTGGGAGATTTCACAGAATTGACTGTACTTTCAAATGAAGTAAATTTTGTTACAAAAGATCAATATTGAACACAACTTTTAAAGATGCATCAATAATCCTATGGATTACTAAAAAGTGCTCAAAAATAAAAAAAAACAACTTCTAAATATTAAATAGTAAGAAATCAGTAACTCATACCTTCATACTAACAAGGATAATAAACTTTTCAAGGAGTAGTATCATTTTTTATCATTAATCATCTATAAAAGCTTATTTAATAATTCAATGTTAAGAAATCATGACAATAGAATGCGTTAAAGAAAGAAAGCCAACATACGTTTTGCAACCATTTATTTAAAAAAAAAATAAAATAAAAAAATATTATACAGATTTATTCAACATTTTGTCTGAATATTTCTTTTTTAGAGGTGCATATTTAAGGAAAAAGTTTATGCAGTCTTCGACTTTACTCTCATCAAAAGTCTCTCCTACTTTAGCCCGAACAGCATCTGAAAAGAAAAGAGATTAATGAATTAAAGTAAACTCCCGACTATTTGGCTTAACGTGGCGGAAGGGTAGGCCGGAGTGCTATAAATATTTACTCACTTTTGTCCCCCATACACAGGATTATATTTAAAACAAACGTTACACATTTTAAGATAAGTTTTATGTATAAAGTACATACAGTTTTAAAATAAAGCCAACATGTTGACTGGTTCTTTGCTTTTTTTATATCCTGCAGCTGCGGATGTTTTCTTTAATGAAAAAAGGTTTTATAGAAAATATTTATAATTTAAATTTTCCTTTCTGTCTATCATTGCTCTGATATTACACTCTGCAATCCCTTCTTGCTCCTTCCTATCGTAGATAGCACTTTCCCACGGACGGTAACCTATCTCTCGGTCGTTTGCAACATTCCTCATTTTTTTAGTAGGCCAGATAGTCGGGAGTTTACTGTACAACATAATGAATAGATAAAGAGGCTAAAGAAATATCGCTTGATGAAATTTGCCTATTCTCCCCTGCAATTGATTGATATTCACAATATTTTTCTGCGACCATTTGTCAAAAATTACGATATTTTTCAGCAACTGTTGGGCAAAATTCACTATGTATATCTGCAAACTTTTGAAGAAATTCACAATATTTTCCCTGAATTGTTACAGGAATCGAAGAATAACATGTATGGCAATTTCCATGACTTTTCCTGATTTAATCTTAAATTCTAAATGGGCATAAACAGAATTTATTTACGAAATCCTTTCACAAAATTAATGACATTTTTAAGCAAGCTCTTTCAAATTCAAGTTTTTCCGAGATTAATTGCAAGTCTTTCTTTTTTCCCCTGAAATACTTTTCAATGACTTAATAAAATTTTAAATTATTTTTTTTTCCATACCTTTTAAAATTTTTATGAATACTTTGAAACTCCGTGACTTTCATATCGCTGGGAACACACACAAATGTCATGTATTTTCACAAGTAGCAATACTTGACATTGTTTTTAAAACTATTTGTAAGATTCAACCAAATATAAGTTTTTTCAAAATTGAATATTTCCAGGATTCTATGATAATTGCAATTTTTGATACTTTTTGGTGAAATTAGCATTTTTTCTGCATTTCCCTTTGATTATTTGATGAAATTCACATTTTTCACAATCGTCTGACAGTTTTTCTGTGATCTTTTCACAAAATAAGTTTTCTCGTAATTGATGCCCAATAGCAGAAAATTCTCCAAGTATCTGCAACAGATATTTCAGGGAGAAAAAATAATCTGCTGATAAGATATTTTTACAATTGAAGTGTTAATCAAACAATCACTTATCTGCAGTGTTTTTAAACATTTTTAAAAACTTCTGCTTTCATATTTCTTTTAATATGCAGCCTAAATGTGCAGTTCGTCACATGAAAGAGAAGGTCAAATGTGAAAGCAAGAGAAACTGAATTTGGCCCTGTTTATACTCATGTTTGTTTTACTTTGCCCAATACCACTGCCCCTCTTCTCCTTCTTAAAAATGTCAAACTATTTTAATGCAAATTTGCATCAATCCTAAGGATAATACAATTCAATGCCAAAAAAAAAAAAAAAAAAAAAAAAAAAAAGTAGAATATTTGCCGTACTAAAAACCTTAAAATGAAATTATATAAATAGCTATCAGTATATAAAATTCAAAGATTTCTAAGTACTATAAAAATAAAACAGCAAATTTTGCAAGAAATAATAAAATCATTTAAAATTACTTAATAATCTTTTAGTTTTTAAACAGAATAAGCTAATACAAAATTCTAGCAAAGAAAGAGCTACATTTTGACACTTATTTTTCTTATAATACAACATGTTAAAATGATGTGCATCAATTTTTAGATGTTTTTAATGCTAAATCATTTAATATGTGAATAAAATGCATCATTTTCAGTTGATTATATTATGTTAGGCTCAGTTTGTGACCTTTTGAAAACAGGGGTAAAAAAAAAAAAAAAAAAAAAAAAAAACATGCGTGAACTAAAAAAACCCCCACTTTTATACATGAAGGACAGAACATTTTTTTTAACATATTCATTTTAAAAGGAAAAAATAAATTATGTATATTTAATGCATATTTTGGTATTTTTAAAAATTGTACAAATGTACGGGTCATTCCATGTCAAATCAACCAAAAAATTTCAATTTTCAACCTGACCATTTCAGATTTCAATGAAACTGTCAGGGATCATTCTCTCCGGTGATATAAATGAGAATACAATAATTTTTTTATCGTGTTAAATTTTCATACAATCTCTCTATTCTAAAAAAAAGTAACTACCGCTGTCACCGCCGCCGCCGCCGCCGGTTTTGATTTTTTTGTGACCGGAGGCCTTTCTTCGTTAATATTAACAAAAATAATGCATACAAAAATATGAAAATCGGTGGTTTTATACAGAAATGTTTGATAAACACGCTGATGCAGACAGTTTTCAAATCGAAGAATTATTTTAAGAGTTATTTAATGCTAAAGTTGGACAAAATCGTTCCACTAAAAAAGTTTTATAGCAGCAAAAACTATACATGACAGTGTAATAATTTTTAGATCATTTTATGCGTTAGAATTTACCGGAGTGCAGATTGCATTAATTTTTTTGACTCATTTTTTCAGGTTTTATTTCTATTTTAAATTCAAATTTTCAGCATTTCTAGAGATATTTTTTACAGATTTCAGAAAATTGTACTAATTAAAACTGTTGCCAACTGTATAAAAAGCGCAAGCAATAATGTTTGCTTCAAATTAAAAATTTACTTACACGTGACTATTATAAACAGGAAAAAAACTTTCAAATTAGAATTAAATAATTACGTATAAAAAGCAGGAACTTATTAAAAATTACGTCATAAAAAGTATGCACGTAAATTTTAAAAGAGAAAGGATATTGTAAAATAATAAATTCATTAACATGCGTTAGAAGTTTTAGGAGAAATGACGTCATTATAGTTATTACATAAAATGAACACAAAATAATATTGCAAAAAAGTTTAAATTTAGAAATTGCGCTAGATTTGATATTTTGAGAATTAATTTAAAATGTCTCATTTAAAAGAACTTTCTTTTCGCTTTGTTAAAAAATACCAGGAGACAAAGACTCTCTTTACTTAATTCCTTTTACATTAGCTTATTTTGAAATGTTGTTACACATGTATACGTCATCAAGTTATTTTTATTTCGACGTTTTATTTGTGTTTTTATTAATGTTGTACGAATTTATTTGTTCTTTCGTTATTTAAAATAAAAATTATATCAATTTGTATAATTTGGCGAGTGGTTTGGCGATTTATATAATTTGGCGAAATTGGTCGACAGGATAATCAAGTAGTACCGCAGCGGATTTGGCGTTAAAATTCCCCAATCAAAGAGAAATGAGTATAAATTCGTTTATAGGGAGATCGCCACTGTTTTTTAAATTATAATTCAATCTTTCGAAATCTTTTTAAAGCCGATCAAATTAGCGTGCATTTAGAGTCTGCGGTTTCTGGACGGGGGTTGGCGAGCGTAGCTCGTAGGGGGCCGAGCCCCCTAGTTATTTAAAATTTTGAAAAATCATCATTTTTTGGGTTGCATAAATTTTTCAATTTTGAATTTCTCAAGTTCTATCAGGCATACAGAATTTTATGACCCCTCATTTTAAAGAGAATTTTATAAGTTTGAATTTGAGACCCAAGTTCACTATGCTCAATGAAAAAAATAAATTTAAAAAAATTTGAAAATTTAAAATTTAAAAATTTTTTAGATAGTGTTTTTTAAAAATTTTGAAAAAAATGTATGTGTTGTAATATTATAAGCTAAAATTTCTGAAATTTTTAGAGTGGGATCTCAATGAGATCAAGAGTTATGAAATAAAAACTGAAAATTACCACTCAAATAATACATAAATAACAAAATAGCTAGGATTAGATTGTTATTTGAATGGTAATTTTCAGTTTTTATTTCATAACTCTTGATCCCATTGAGATCCCACTCTAAAAATTTCAAAAATTTTAGCTTATAATATTACAACAAACATACATTTTTTTCAAAATTTTTAAAAAACACTATCTAAAAAATTTTTAAATTTTCAAAAATTTTAAAATTTATTTTTTTAACTGAGCATAGTCAACTTGGGTATCAAATTAAAACTTATAAAATTCTCTTTAAAATGAGGGGTCATAAAATTCTGTATGCCTGATAGAACTTGAGAAATTCAAAATTGAACAATTTATGCAACCCCGAAAATGACGATTTTTCAAAATTTAAATAATTAATTGTACAAAAATTTAATGCGATAAAAAAATTATAAAAACATATTCTCATTTATATCATTAGGGAGAATGATTCCTGAGAGTTTCATTGAAATCTGAAATGGTCAGGTTGAGTCACTGGTTGATTTGACATGGAATGACCCGAACCTAACTTTTCTGTTTTTGCAAAAATAAAACCCATCCACTTAATTTTTAATACACAAATATAAAATGCATTTCTTCGTACATTTCATGCATTGTTTTAATGTTTACAAGCTTATTTACTTCATTTTAATCATTAATTTTTTTTAAACAAATTTTATTTTAAGCAATTCTCAAGTCTACTGCTCAACAAACCGGAAATTCTCACACATTTACTAATTTTTAAACAAAAAGGCATATTGATAGGACTAAGTGATTTGGAATCAAAATGGATTTAAATTTGATAAATTACTTATTGAGTTATAAGCAATTTTGGGTCACATGTCAACTGATTTTTGCGTCTTTATTTTTTTCTTCTTTCTTTTGGAAATACGGTTCAAAATGATAACTTTGACAATATTTTCTGAAAAATCTTATCTTTACCAAAAAGTGAAAACTTTTTTGATTACAAAGTTTCTGAATAACAAAACTTTTTAATTTCATGCTCTTTTGAACAAAGATGAATTAAAACTTGTGATTGAAAGGATTTGTTTTAAAAATCTAAATCGGACAACTGGTCAAATGTCATTAAGTTGATTCCTACAATTAAAATGTAAGACACTTAAAATTTTGCGAATGGAGATATTTAGTGATAAGTAAACAAAATTTCAAGTCTCTCACTATACAGTTTCTGGGAATAAACTCTGTGACAGACAGGGGAATGAGATTAATAGGATTTAGTCAAATGAAGCCATAAAAACAGCTTACAAGAATTAAAATACTGAATACAACCTCAATTAGAATTCATTAGCTTTTATTCGATATTCTGTTCAATAGGTTTTAGATTTTTACGAATTTAGAGCTAAGAATACAAATTTAATTTTTATATTTATATGAACCAATAGTAAGAAATTCTACAAGAGATACTCAACATATTTGTCACAACATCAGAAAGTTTAAAAAACAATTAGTAATTAAAGAAATACTTTTGATTTCTAGAAGCGGTTTTACATGCTTTTTTTTTTTTTTTTTTTTTTTTTTTTTTTTTTTTTTTTAAGGTAACTTTTTTTTTAGGAAAAAGTGGTTTTTTTTTTTTTAAATTCTTGTTTAACTGGCTGCCATTTCATAATATATAGATAGAATCAAAAATACTATGCATTAAAATCTTAGGCAGAACAAGCTGTGAAAATGTGGCTATTTCAATTTTTATTATTATTTATTAAATTTTATATCTAAACAAAATTCATATTATACAATGTATTTTTACAATATCTTTAAAAAAAACTACCAAGCATGCTACCAAAATGACCAAAAACGTATCTATGCACGATATGCAAGGAAAGAATAAGATGCAATAAAAGAAAATTTGCACATGGATCATTTTTTTTAAATTGTTATATAATACCCGATATACCTAATAATTTAAATATTACTAAAATTTTATTAATCAGTAAAAAATATCACATCAATTTAGTTTTCTATTTGTTTCTAAGTACTAACAGACAAAGATATATATATCTTTGTATATATGTACCGTACATCATACAATTGGAAATAATTATTAAAACTAAGTATTCGTGCAGTTAATAAATATATATAATGCAAATGTATTATATTAATGTAATTACTTACTTTAGCAAGATGAAAAGCACGTGTCCAAGATGTTTCACTTTCACAGAAAAAATAAACAACAACACGTTGACTGCATGCAATCGCAATGGCGGTCGAATTTCCTCGGTGGAAGGAAGGAATGGATGGTTGTGCAGAAAATCCAAATTGCGCATGCGCGGCGTATTCCAAAATGAGTTGAGATAATTCAACGTTATTTTAACGAATTTTTCAGCTCGGAAAAATACCTATTAAATCGTTGTAATATAATATTTTCGCTCTGCAGTAAAGAGAAAATAGATAACGATGAAAATATCTATTTTAAAACGATGGGGAAAATAACGGAAATATCGTAACTATGAAACAACGTCTTTTAAAAGTTTTTCCTATGACGGATTTATTTCCAAATTTTTTAGTCTAAAATATTGCGAAATAAAAAAATAATTTTCAACGGACATAAAACAACGTAACCAATTTCCAACAGTTCTGACTTAATTTTAACGCTATAACAGCGTCATGTGCTACCTGGGTTAAAATATTTTTATGATAATGATTTTTAAAATTTGTGTTAAAGTTTCAAAAAATTCCTAAAAGAATAAAAAGTATTCTTTACTCATTTGTAACTTTGGACTGGAAAAATATATAAAAACTTGGAGCTGACACAGAGATAAAGAAACTTCTTATCTACTTGCTGAAAAAAAAATATTGTTTAAATTTCCAAATTTGAATGAACAAGAAGAATAAGTATTTTTCCCATAGAATAACATGGGATTGCACTTTTTTTCTTCCTACCAGACAAGTCCCCTTAAACAGCATCTACAGTAAACTATTCATATGACATCACTATCGCTGAATAATGCACAAATCCAAAAAAACCGATGTCGTCACTCACGAAACTCGACAAAAAGAACGTCGGCTAACTAATGATTCATATGTCTTCATTTGTTTATAACATAGATAATTAAATTAAATATAGTTTACAATAGCTCCATATTCTATCAGAAATCATTCATTTATATATTTATTTTCAAAATAGCACGTATTTTAATTAATATATTTTTAGTAGTTATGAGAAAATTCAACAGAAAGATATAATTACTATTTTCCAAGTATTTTTTCTCTACTTTCTACAGAAATAGAGTACTTGAGTTGAAAAAATTAAACAAATGAAGCTAATAACTACAAATAATTAATATTTGAAAAATAAATTGAGATGCAGTTTTCAAACAAATTGCATTAATATGTACATTTTTTCCCCAATACAATGGTATAAAAATTGAAAATGTGCGATGCTAAGAAGTTTAAAAAATTACAGTAGAGTATTTAACAGTGCAATGATAAATATGCTTTGTTTTACGGCTGGCTTATACAAAAGAACGTTATTTTTTGGAGACGGAACTTAAATAGCTGGCAGAAAGAAATAGCATGTCGGGGTCTAAAAACAAAGATTCTTATGTAGCCATTGATTTTCAAAATGTTTACTAGTGGTACTAAAGTGTACTAATTAGTTGTGTTACGCGTTTAAGTTTTCTGGGTGCTATGAATTCCGAATTAAGCATTTTCTGTTGTGTGAACTGAATTTATACATGCAAGAGGACGAAAATAATATTAATGTAAATTTTAATGTTAATACAGTTAATTTATCATGTTTATTTGTAAAACATATTTACTGAACACGCAAATGTTTACTTGAGAATGAATTGAATCTGAAAACTTTATTTCCCAGTTGAAAAAACTGCTCAAAAACTCTGTCAAAAACTACGCGGAGACGTCTCCGCGAATCAGTAGCAGATAGATTTTTTTTTTTTAAACTTTCATTTTTATAAATACTTTTTTAGAACTCGAAAATATATTGCTCCCTGTGGTTCCTACATATAAAGAATGCTTTTCGGAATAATGGGTAATCCAGAAGAAGTTGGGATATTTTCGTCCGTGATTATATTATATTTTCGTAGATTAAGGATAATTTGTCATTTATAACATCGCCACTGCATTCAAGAAAAGTCAATTTTTTTTTTCAATTTAAAAACCTATTTTTAATGCTCCAAAATAAAACCATAATTATTCTAAGTAATGATTTAAAAACTTTCTAGTCAGTTTTTATGCTGTTTCAATCTCAAAATCTGAAATAAATGTCTCGTGTAAATATATTCTGTTATTATAAATAACTTTTTTCCTATAGGGGAGGGTAGTACACAGTGAGGCGAAAATTATTATTAATTAATGAATGGCGACGATTTTCATGCTTTTGAAAAAAAATTTTGCTACATCTTTAAGCTGCACAAATACGCTACACATTAATGTATAAATGGTTTAAAAAAAGTTATTTATAAAAGCTCAGAAGCAGCATAACGGAGTATGGGTAATTGTCTCACTGTATAGCACAAGTGGCACACAGTGAGACAATGTATATATTTTCATAAATCCTACATTTATGAAAATATATACATTTTTACACTATCAATAACTGTCTGCAGTTTATGATTTCTAATTAATAGTTGTAGATTTTCAAAATACTAAAAATATCAGTCTCGGGCGGACAATGGCTGCCCTTGGGCAACTTTCATGCAAATTTTGAGCCTCTTATGTTTAGTAGATTTCCCTAGCCATCACCCGCCCACACACACACATAGAAAGAGAGAGAGAGAAAAAAACCCTTCTTTTATTAATAAATAACTTTTTTTTAAACATCCGAACCACATAGTATGTACACAATGAGACACGTCTCACTGTTTACCACCACTGTGTGTCTCAATGTGTACATTCGTTACGTTGTAAAAAAATGGATGCCACATATGTTACATCAATTTCATCGCTTTAAAAAGTTTATGATGTTTTGTCAAAATAGTCTGTTATTAGATATAGCTAGGTTTGTAAGTAAATGTATGTCATATTGAAGTAAATAAACTCCAAAATAGACTTTTATGGAACTTTAACCACTAAAAAATAAAGATGTATTTACACTTTTGTCGGACAAGTAACTGAAGTGCCGAAACTACATCCACGTGTTGCTTAAGATGAGATCGTTATGTGTGCCAGCTTGGAGAAAAAGTTACAACTATAGTTCAATGTGGCTGCTGTCTCACTGCATACCATGTCTCACTGTGTAACACTCAACCCTATTATTATATGGTAATTTTAAATATGGGGTAATTTTCTCCATTTACGGATCTTACCGCATATTAATGAAAGGCTATTTCTCTTTTTATTATTCACGCGTAAATATATTTTATATGACGTAATTTTCAATATTTTCCTGCTTTTAATACGTAATCATGTAATTATTATTTGAAAGTTTTTTTCTGTTTATAATAGTATCGGGTGAATAATTCTTTATTTGAAGAAATTTTATTCATTTTGCTATTTTTACGATAGGAAACAATTTAAAAAGATAACTTTTTCTAAATATGTAAAAGATATCTGTTTAAAAGCTAAAAATTTGAATTTAAAATGGAAATAAACCGTCTAAAATTAGTCAAATAAAAATAATAAATACAGTCTGCACACCTGGAGCTTTTAATGCACGAGATTATCCTTAGAAAAATTATTATATTTCTATATAGCTTTTGCTCCTATAAAACATTTTAATCTAACGTATTTGTCCATAACATTAAATATATCTTTAAATAATTCTTTGATTTAAATACTGCGAGCTACAGTGTGTTTATCAAACATTTTTCTATAATATTACACATTGTCATATTTTGTGTGCCGTAGTTTTCTTAATATTCGCGAAAACAGACCCTAAGTCACAAAAAACTCGTTTACTGTGGCGGTGGCAGCGCTTATTACTTTTTTTTTATATAAATAGAACGATACCACCGACAAACTACTTATCTGTTCATTGTCAAATGAAATTTTTCAAATTTTACTTCAATAAAGTTCCGTTAGATTTTAAAACTAAGTAAAATAATTCAACTAAATAAAGTGCTTCATTAACACGTATATTGTTAAATCTATAACATATGCAATATTTATATTTAACTCCATTTTTCGTATTATTTTCATGACGTTAACATTATAAAAATTCCAAACAGTTAACAGTAGTTTGTCACAGATAAGTAACTAAAACATAATATCTTTCATCTTAGAAGGAGATTTTTATTTTTAAAAAATCTACGAAAATGAACTCTGTAAATAAAAATTAATTTGCTAAGAATACACGTTTTGTCACAAAGCAATGTAACGTACGAATTTTATTCCTATACAAGATTTATAAAACTTGCAACGCATTACGATACATATAGAGTAGAACGGGCTAAAACGCCCGTAGGTAGAAAGTAATGTGTCATAATTTGATCACAGAAACAACACATGCACATGCAAATGTACCTGTATGGTAGAAGAAGTGAAATTTGTTTTAGATTCTCTATCACTTAGGACTGCCGAATTGTCGAAGATTTTAAAGAATGTATTGTTCTCGAAGCTAATACATTTGGGCGTTGTACCCGCGCCTTTTTCTCCCACATTGCAAAAAAAAAAAAAATAAATAAAAAAAAAAAATAAAGCACTGAAATAATTAAACTTCTAATATTATTTATTAGAATTCTAAAACGTAACTGTTTGCTTTTACAATTGATATCAGTAATTGTGATGAGGTTATACAAGATGTAATAAGAAAGGACTAATAACATACAATTCAAGAACATTATCCAATCGCAAAAATTATAAACAAAAATATGAAGATAATGAGTTTTAAAATATTGAAAAAGATTTATCAATTGATTTTTAGGTTTCATCTCCGTTAGAAACACACAATTCCATATTGGATTCACAGTTAACACAAATACACGGAACACTTCTAGGAGTAGGAATGTATTGATCACGTGCCCTGTGCTTAAAACCAGAGCATGGGCCCATTCTTTACAATTATTCATGTATTGTTTGCCACAAACTCGGCATTGCCACTCTTCTTCCTCTAAATCTTTTTTATCCAATTCCATATTAGTTTTCTTCACTGTTTTCCTTTCTCACACTTTGAATTAAATTGCCGATTCTTTTTGTAAGATCGACTTCTCATTAACTCATTTTCTTTAATTTCTTTAAATGAAGAACTAGTTATTACTGTGGCTTTTTCAGTTTTTCCATTCCGGAAACTACTGGCTTACATGTAGTTTATTCTTAGAACTGGCCTAAACGGATCAATGGTATCATTTGCATTTGTAGGGGTTGTACGATTTTTAGTTAAACTAGTAGGCATACATAAACTTTTAACAGCGTAATCTTTAGAATGACTAGGAACTTCCGATGTAGTCTTGCCTTGTATTGGAACTTCTGTATCCGAAACTTCAGATGAAGCATTGTGATTTCCTGGAGTAGTGTGTATCAAATCATTGTCAGAAAAAAAGTTCTGGTCAAATGGCAAAATACTTCTGCATATAAATTCGTTTACAGCCATTTCTACTCTTTCAGCGCAATTGTAATCATGGGTCAGGGTAAAACGCCCACTTGGTATTTTTGCACTTACTTTGGTAGGGCGTTTTGCTATTTTTTATCCGTTTTGTTACGACCACATTATTTTGAAATTAACCATTCGACAACGTACTAAAATTATATTCAAAGCAAAATATTTCCATACAATACATTTTTATAAAGCGAAAGCAATAAAATATACTTACTTATGAGTACACAATAATAGGCTAAATTCCCGTCACACAAAATATTTCAACTGCTTAAAAGTAGACATAGGCAGCTTTCCCATAATAAATAACACCTGATCGCGCGAAACGACAACGCAACATGAAATGTATACTCATACTGAACAACTTCGCCGTCACTTGCTTCATTTATTAATTAATAGGGGTGGCCGTTTTACCAGCACTGAGCATTTTATCCAGTTCTACTCTACGTTTAGACATATTTGACAGATATATTTTTTAAACAGTAAATCTGCTATTTTGTGGTATGTCATCTGTGCGACAAAAAAATTTTAAATCCTTAAAATTACAAAACTAAGATACCGTTTTCATATTGCATTTGACCAAACATTTTTTTTTTCCTCTTTCACAGTATAATAATTAAAATTGTGCGATTTGTAGAAGTATTTAAATTTGCAATAACATGCGTTTTTTTTTTTTTTTTTTCAGATTAATTTTGACGCTGTGAGACGGAAATGTACTCCGTTGGAAATAACGGTTCGTCATTTTTGTGTCGCGACGTCAAAATTAATCTGAAAATCAGGAAAAACGCATTTGGGAAAGCTTACATGCGTGTTTCTGTAGCGCCATCTATGATCGAAAATTGGAAGTAATATTTTCCATTCGCTTGAAGAAAACTTTTCATCCTTATAAGCATTTTAGTCGAAACCGCAGTCATGAACGACAATTTTATGACATTATATTGAATTTTAAAATTTGACCAGGGATTTTCGGACACCCTGTATTTTGTCGTATTATGTCAGGAAACTATTGGATATGTGAATATTTATTATTAAACTTTTGAAAAAACTGAAAACGTTGGTGAGCTGATGTCATCCACATAACCTTTTCGTAATTTATAATTTGTTACTCTACTTCAATATACAGAGTGTCCACTCTCAACGGTGTCAAATGGCTAATTCCTAAACCGTTAATCATCGAAATATAGTTCCGATTACAAAAAGGCTTTAAAGGAGGTAAAGAAATATTTTAAAACCGATTTGGGTCAATAAAAACAATTCTTAAAAAAATACGAAATTTTAATTTTTATACGGTTCCCCGGTCCTATAAGTTATATTTAGTAAACTTTTCCTATTACGCTGACAAGTAAGACAAAAAAAGCCCCGTTCATATAACTCTAAATTTCACCGAGTTATGAAACTTTAAAAATGCATGACTTATGCCACTTTTCTACACCTGAATACAAATGAGTTTGGCAGATTTTGAGGGGTCATATACCAAGTGCTTAACGGATTCGAAGAACGTATTTCATATGTATTTGCACATTGAATAAAATCGTGCAAGTATTACGACTGATGTGAGTTAACTTTTATTAAGTTTCAGATTGTCAAAAATAATTGTATTTTAACATATGTTTTATTTTGTAAGGATTTAAGACTGTTTCTTTTCATGATTTCTTTTTTAAAAAAATTATGTTATTTTTATAAGTTTTTATTTCATTTCAACGATCGTATGTATGTTTTTACAATTCAAAATATTTACTCAAACTTTAACTTACTTTCAATTATCCGACCGAGATTAAATCTTACATACTGGCGCAAATCCGATAACAATCTAGTATTATGATTTTCGATGATTAGCATTTATACTTATTTTACGGGATAATACAAAAAAATTCGGATAGATTACCGCCAAGAAGTTTAAGAAAAATGTTTTAATTTAGATAACACAAAACTACTATAGTTGTGCTTTTTAACTTTTATGTATATTTTTGCACTGAATCCGAAAATTACCTTAATTTTTAACTATCATGTCATGATTTTTTGCAAATCATAGTCAAAGTTAAAAAATAACAGAAATAGGATACTATAAAATAGAGGCTGCATTTTTTTAACTGACGACAATTGATTTTTATGCACTTTTTAACACTGAATCTGTAAATGAACTTCATTTTTAACCATCACGTTAGAATTTTTTTGCAAATCGTAAATGTCATCGTTAAAATATAGCGAAAATCTGATATCATAAAACAGATGTAAAAAATTTTATTTAATTTTATTCGATAATTTATTCAATTTTTGGCTTATACTGGGATTCTTACAGCTAAACAGCTGAGGAGTTCGATGAAGTGAGGGATGTGGTTCAATTTTAAATTTGAATTTTTAAACTTTGAAATTTACAATTTGCAAAAACTCCTGGCGTGATGGTCAAAAATGAGGGTCATTTACGGATTTAGCAGTAAAGAACACTTAATGATCAATTATCAAAAGTTAAAAACACAACAATGACATATATTTTATAGTACCGTCAATCGGGGCTACTTTGGGCCACTTTTTCCTGGTTCCACTCACATTTCCATTATTTAAAAATATTATATGTGATTTTTCAACGTCAAAATGGAGTTGTAAACAATTACGATGAAACAATGAAGCAAACTGTATGATTTTAAAGAGAATTTTTTTTTTTATTTTTTAACTAATTATAAAGTTTTGGAACAAAGTATTCCCTGCTGGTGGCTTCTTCGGTCCATTCATTTACTTTCATATAAAATGAATACATTTCACATGTAAATGAATATATTTTTATTGAAATTCCACTGCAATAGAATTTTCTAATAAATTAACACTGCAAACTCGATAATCAAATGTTTTTTAAACATTTAAACACAATAAAACAATTGTTAATATTAAAGAAATGAGAAACAGTTTTCTTCATCCTCAGAAACTGGAACAAAAACAATTAATGTAACATTTTGCTACAGTAACATTTAAAAAAAAAACATGTTACTTAAGACATGTTTTAATAGATTTGGTTGTATAAAAGGCTGTTCTAAGTAACTGGGACTATTATCGGACTAAAAAAGGCCTGGCACAATGTAGCCCCGAAATACTAGTTTCCATGTTAGCTTTACGAAAACGCGAACATTTCCTCTCAAAATAAAACGTTAAAGGAAAAAAATATGATCACACATGGATTACATGTTATTAAAGATAATATTTTGACACTTACCTTACTGTTAGCTCTTATACAGATCGTTTCACTACAGATAGTTTGGAGAGTTAAAATTTACACAAGAAAACAGTTGTTTACAAACACATCCAGTGCTGCCACTAAAAAAAATTAAATTACCCTCAAACTATTCAAATACCATATAGTAGGGTATAAAATATTTTTCAAGGGCAAAATCTCCAAATTATCTTGTATTGTTTGTTCAGTACAAAGAATAAAAGCTTTTTTATGGGATGGACCAAAGTTACCCGCAAGGACCAAAGTACGGTATCAAACGGTTGACGGTATCAAATTTTCGCTATTTTTTTCTTTATTTCTTTAAAATTTGCAATTTGCAAAAAATTGTTCCGTGAAGATAAAAAATTAAGGTCAATTTTGGATTCAGCGGTACAGAATACAGAGGAATCAATTATCAAAAGCTAAAAATGTTAATTTTCATCATTTTATTTAACAAAAATTCTGGGTTGTTTTTCTTATATGTTTATTACAATACTTATATTTTGCATTAATATATCAGAATGATTAAAGATTTCAAATTTATATTGCAATGATAATTATACTCTCAACATTTTTTAAAAATATATCTGACGAAATTATATTTCCACTAAATTTGTGAATGACCCCTAATTTGCGGCAAAAATTATGCTCCAACTTTAAACAGTTATTACTCGGTCAATTTTAATCGTAGAACAACGGGACTTTTTTTTGTCTTATTTGTCAGTGTAACAGGAAAGTTTTACTAAATATAACTTTTAGGACCTGGAGACCGTATACAAATTTAAATTTCGTAATTTTGTTTTTATTGACCCATATAGCTTTGAAATATTTCTTTACCTCATTTAAAACATTTTTGTACCTGGAACTATATGTCTATGAGTAACGGATTAGGAATTAGCCATTGGACACCGTTGAGAGTGGACACCCAGTACATGTTCATACTTAAACGTTATAACTTTCATATTATGCTTTTCAATAAAAAAAGTGCTGATACTGCTAAAATATTTTCTAGTAAAGCATTTTTAAAAATTCATCTATAGATAAATAATTCAAAGTCAGTGCTAAAATATTTTATCTGCACAAAAATTACTAATAATTTTCGCACGGATTTTTATTTAGGAAATGTAATTATTTCTCATTTTCTTCTTTTATCCCACAACAATATAAAATATTTTATCTTGTAACTTTTAAAAAGAATATTCGTTTAATTTTGCCACTTAAACGACAGGTAGCTGTTGTGTTTTACACTGTATTTTCTACTTTAATCTGTAAGATCATTCAAGTGTCCCTTGAGATTTAAAATACAGAAGTGGATGTTGAAATGCAGAGAAAATGCATGCAACTATGAACAATTTTTTTAATAAAGCATATGCATTAGTTTACTTTTTTAGAGATTGTTAGTATAGTAAAATAAAATGTTCTAGTGGGTATTTTAATATAAATTGCTTGTTACTAAGCAACTTCAAGCAATTAACTGAATAAACTTTTGTACAAGAAATTAAATTATTTCTTCAATTCTGAATTATTCACAAAAAATGTATTACAAGTTATCACAAGTGTATTAATTGTCATTAATAAATTTGTTAAAGTTGTCTCTAAACGATATTTTACTGGTTATTTTAATAATTTTAGAAAATAGATTTTTTTTTTTTTTTTTTTTTTTTTTTTTGTAGAAATTGTTTATAATAGATATAGCGTTAAGAGTTTACAACTTAAATTAATAAATGTATCATTATTTAAATTATTAATGCTGAATTAAAATCAAAACTCTCTTTAATGTGTAATACTCTAGTAAATAGTTCTATTTACAATAATTTTAAAAGCAATTTTTTTTTGTGAGTAAACTAGAAAAGTTTGACTGTTGTGGAAAAGCTATGAAAAATTATAAACTGAAAAAAAAATAGAGAAGAAGAAAAATGCGATTTCATAGCATGTAACCAAAGACAGCACTTTTATAAAACGGGTGAGAGGTAATGGAATCTTCTAAAATTCGAATGAGTAGTTGCGTATGTTAATAGGAGAGAGAAGCCGAATTTAGACCACTTCATATATTTTCAGCTGTAACACACTTAATTTTTGAAATATCTGCAAAATATTCCTACACGTTATCAAGCTATTCATCTTCTAACTAAATAAATCTTTAAAACAATTTCTTTTTTAAAATCTTAAGTTTAATTTTAATTTGAAAAAAATGTCAAAATCTGTTAAAATTCAGCGACTGGTCGCCTAAATTGGACCCTCAGTCACCTAAATTGAGCCAAACAACATTAGGCTGTTTTAATGAGTAGGGGATTTTATTAAAAGCAGAGTTCGTGATTATTGAAACAATCAAACAAAGGAACAGCAATGAAATATGATGAAATCAAATATCTGAAAGTAAGAGTAATTGTTTTAAATCAAAATGTATTCAAAATATAAATCAAAGTTACAAGTAATTCAGAATAGAAATTATGAAATTAATTGCCAGTTATTTGAATATCATGTAAGAAGTAATGTAAGACTTATACATGATTTCATTTTATTCGTTTTTTATTATAGCGCACAGAACATGGAACCATATTTGGCAATCTGAACAGTGAATCATTTTAGCTTTTTCACTTTTCTTACAAATTAAAACCAATCATCACTATCTTGATTTTTCTTTTTAGATTCTGAATCATTAGACTTTGGTTGTTGTTGTTGTTTTTTACAACAGAAGTTTTCTTATGCCTGTATTTCGTTCCTTTTAAAACTCTCTGTCCATTTGAATTACTCCTACTTTTTAAAACTTGATGTCCCAATTGCTTTTATACATTGAGAGCTTCCTTTTTGTCGTTTTTTCATTTCAGGGTTTACTTTATATGGAGAAGGTATTAACACAGCTTGGACGGCTGTTTCAAGATCTGCTGCTAACTTTTAAGCGATAGAGTTTCAAATTAATGATCGTATATCTGGTCCAATAATCCGCGTGAAAAACATGTGCAATACACAAATGAATTTAGATGTGTATATGAAAACATAACAACTAAGATTATTTTTAAACTATTCTCTTGCGTTTTGTAAGAAAAAATTAGATATAAGCAGCTAATTGTAGTTTTTTTTTTTAATTGTCTGAAAACAGCACGTGGAAGATGGGTGCTTCTTCAAATAATAAATGGCGTCATCCTGATGAGTAGGATTTCAGTGGTAGATGGCGTCTCTTTCTATAATTAACGGCAGTATTGCAGCGGTCCATTTTAAGCGGCGCACAGTGGGATGTTTTGATAATCTAGGTGGACAAAATTCATTTTTCCGATTATCTAGGAAATTTCACAAAACCGCGTGTACTGGTAGCTGAATTTCTGTATTTTCGAGATTCGTACGAGTTTTGCCGGAAAAATCAGAGGTGTCGATTAATTATGACAGTAAAGAAGCTATTTGCGCAGTAGGTTTTAGGAAGTTTCAAAAGTTGCACTAGCTTCCTCTAAGTTTGAAAGCACGTCGTGACTATTCTGTTTTATTTGAAAACTCGAGTTTGCTGATCTAATGTCAGAGGTTTGTCAATGTCAGATTTAACCTATTTCTGTTTGAAAAAATCGATATTAAACCCGCTTTACCGCTTTTTTCAAAGGTTTAAATTCTGGATGATACTTGATGTTGTTTACAAATTGCATCTTGACTTTTAACAAATTATGCAGTATTATTCAGCAATAAGCATCTTTTGAAATCAAAGTGCCATTCCTAAAGTATTGAAAAATCAAACAAACTCCTACAGATAGCTGCAGATCAGCAAGTTTTTATTAATAAACAAGCATCATATTAACTTGCAGTGCATGTATGTATGTTTAGTTCAAATCTTTGAAGTCAAATTTAATCCACTTCAATTATCCTATTGAGCCGAAACAATGAATACATGTATAATTTGAATGAGAATACAATATTATTATAGTTAAATACCATAGAAGTATGTTTAAAATACTGTTTCTACAGGGCTTCGCAAAAATTGAGATTAAAAATTGCAAGTTAATTTTAAACACATTTCAATAATCTGATTGAGCTGAAACTTTCCTCAGGATATGTAGTTCTGATGACAATGTAATATTATTATAATTTATGGAAAGTAGCAGTTACCCTTTTTTTTTACAAGGCCACATAAAAGATTAGTTCAAATCTTGCAAGACAATTTTAAACCACTTTCAATTATCTGTTTGAGCCGAAACTTTGCCCACATGTGTTTTTCCGATGACGATTGTATTAAATTATAATTTCAAGAACGTAGAAATTATGCATTTTTTACATGGCCACTCAAAAGATCGCGGATAGATTTTTGCTAAAAAGCAGAAAATTTAATTAAATTTCAACAAAATTACTATAGGTTATTTAGATACAAAAAGCATTTTTCAAGTGGAAAAAAAGTGCTTAGCAGTTGTATTTCTTTTACAGGGACACATAAAAAATTCGGATACATTACCGTCTATAAACAGAAATTTTATTGGAAACTGAATAAAATTTATAAAGGTTACTTTTTCACACAACCGCATTTTTTCAATCGAAAATAATTTTTGTAGCATTTATATGTTTTACACACTGTTAAAAATTTTGCAGCATTCTCGCAGGTCTTTCGACCGTTTTTTGAAAAAACGGTTTCATAACCATAATTTAACTATATTCTGACCATAAAATGGCCAATAATATGGTCAGAATAGTGTTAAAATTACGGTTGTGTAACCGTTTTCGGAAAAAAACAGTCAAATGACCTGCCAGAATGCTGCAAATTTTTAACAGTGCAGGGTACGGCAAAACATTAAAGTTTTTTTTTAATATGATTTCATCTTGAAAATTAATTAAATAAACGCATTAATTATAATGCATTATACAGGGTGCTCACTAAAGTCCTTCTCATGCTCATAATTTGCGAACGGTAGCAGATATAGTCATAAATGTGGTGTCTAGGTATAGTAAAGTGGCTATGTACCAGATGAGACAGCTTCTAGCACCTTGTGCAAAACAGCTGAGTTAGTATTCCTATCTCGGAAACGAGATTAAAGTTCAGAACGAGATTCATTTAGCATTCATGTTCACAAGATGTCCTTTTGAACTAAATCGATGATGCTCTACAAATTTGTCATTCACTTTTATCCCATATTTCGAACCTTTTTTGCGATAGGAACGCTAATGCCGCCATTTTGTACCAGGTGGCGCTTTAAGTGGTCTCATCTAGTAGGGCATAGCCTCTTTGATATACCTAGACACCACGTTTACGAATATAGATGCAGTCGTTCGACAGTTAAGTGGTGGGAACAAACTTCAATGGGCACCCTGATTTTAAGAGATTGTTGTTATATAACCAAATATTTCTCACTGTTTGAGTATTTTATTAGTGATTCTTAAAAAAAAAAAAAAAAAAAAAAAAAAAAAAAAAAAAAAAAAAAAACTAAATAAACTTCAACGAAATAATTTTGTCCACCTAGATTGTCAAAACGTCCAACCGTGCGGCGGTCCGAAAAGGGCTATTCTCCCCTAATTATATTAAATTAAGGCAACTTGGTACAGTTTAATCTATCTATATTATATTTAAGTATTTTTAAAATCGTTTTTACATATTTATGAATAGTTTTAAGAAGACAAATGATTTTATAACTAAAATATACATTTATTATAGTAAAGTAAGAAAAAAGAGTTTAAGAAATTGTTTAATGCATACTTCTTTCACAACTTTAAACTTTTGTGCAGCAATCTTTTTTCATATATTTTTTTAATAGTGTTTTAAATAACCTTACAGAGCAGATTTCGAAAAAAGTTAATTAATTTAATCGAAAAAAAAATAAAATATTAGGTCATAAAAAATAGAAAAAGAAATATTTTACTGAACATTTCTTTAAAAAAAAAAAAAAAAAAAAAAAAAAACATTTTACATCATTGAAATTCCATCGCTAATTCTATAAGCATATCATAAAGGACGTGGATAAAGAACGTCAAGAAAATTCAGTCTTGCAGGTTTGAAAATATTTAGACCTTTTTGAATAAAAAGAAAGTGAAAAAAAAGAATCGAAAAACTTTAACTCTGAATAACGTAATAGGAAGTAGATGAAGTAAAAAGCCTTTTGACACATAAATGATTATTGGGTCTTTTTTTTAACTTTGTCCGAAAAATCTAGGATTAAAAACACTTTAAGCAAAAAAAGGAAAATTTGATATTTTCGCAATTTGGTGCTCATTTACTTTCCAGACGGATCATTTCCATTTTTATAAAATCACAGAAATGCATTAAAAAGCGAATTTTCTAAATTACATTCATCTATTTTTAAAAATCATTAAATTTGTAATATAGAAATTGTACATAGTCCATCTATGATAAATATTACATCCGCCATTAATAATATTAGTGATAAAGGAGGGCTGTTCAGAAAAAAATTATCATACTTTTTTTTTTTTTTTACTGGCATACTTTATTGCACACAGATTTAATTTTATCTTCCATTGTTAGCTTAAGGTACAAAAAATTCGTGGTAATTCTTTTGTTAATTTATTTACCGTAGTGCGATAGTGGCAACCATGAAAATTCAGATACTTTCACTAAAGAATTAGGAAATGATGGAGGCAACACGCTATTTGCAAGTATGCTCTTGCCTGTTAGAAATTTTGTTTTCGAAAGAAGAAATTGTCAGTCTAAGGATAGTATGCTACAGGAGACTTACGGAGAGTCTGTTCTACCTTGTAGCACAGTTAGATGATGGTTTGAGATGTTTAAGAAAGTGAAAGGCAGACATCTTCAAACATCTTTAAAGGAAGATAGTCCCGGAGTTTCTGTAACTGAACTTACAGAAGTCAACATAATCCCGTCGTTATTATTTATCAAAGAAGAAGAACTGTTTAAAAGATTCCAATTACAATTTCGTTCCACCAACACATTGATTACAGAAAAGTGAATATTAGACGTGTTTGTGTGCTTTTAATTAAGACTTCCCCAACATGGTTTATTAGTGAGAAAGTGCAGACTCAGGCATCGGCCGGAGTAGCTCAGTGGTTAGAGCAGCAGTCTTGTATACTGTGGTGTCGAGTTCGATTCCTGGCTCTGGCTAATTTTTCACTCAAGTTGGGTTTATTGTATTTATTATTTGTATGCCTGTATAATATTTATATATACCTTTAATTGTTGAATGCAGGCGTTATTTATGTGTGCATGTGTGTTTTAATATATATTGTAGTATGAATGTTTTATTATAATTATCGTAGATCGATGTAATAGTAAAATCTATTCATCGTTGTCCGGTCATCCAAGGCTGGCGTATAGATGGCTAGTGACTTCCCCAACATGGTTTATTAGTGAGAAATTGCAGGCTCAAGCATCGGCCGGAGAAGCTCAGTTGTTAGAGCAGCAGTCTTGTATACTGTGGTCCCGGGTTCGATTCCTGGCTCTGGCTAATTTTTCACTCCAGTTCGGTTTATTGTATTTATTGTTTGTATGTCTGTATAATATTTATATATACCTTTAACTATTGAATGCAGGCGTTATTTATGTCTGTATGTGTGTTTTAATATATATTGTAGTATGAGTGTTTTATTATAGTTATCGTAGATCGATGTATAGTAAAATCTATTCATCGTTGTCCGGTCATCCAAGGCTGTCTTAAAGATGGCTGGTGACTTCCCCAACATGGTTTATTAGTGAGAAATTGCAGACTCAGGCATCGGCCGGAGTAGCTCAGTGGTTAGAGCAGCAGTCTTGTATACTGCGGTCCCGGGTTCGATTCTATGCTCTGGCTAATGTTTCACTCCAGTTGGGTTTATTGTATTTATTGTTTGTATGTCTGTATAATATTTATATATACCTTTAACTGTTGAATGCAGGCGTTATTTATGTGTGTATGTGTGTTTTAATATATATTGTAGTATGAGTGTTTTATTATAATTATCGTAGATCGATGTAATAGTAAAATCTATTCATCGTTGTCCGGTCATCCAAGGCTGTCTTAAAGATGGCTGCTGACTTCCCCAACATGGTTTATTAGTGAGAAAATGCAGACTCAGGCATCGACCGGAGTAGCTCAGTGGTTAGAGCAGCAGTCTTGAATACTGTTGTCCCGGGTTCGGTTCCTGGCTATGCATACAAGCTCATGAACATACTAATAAACGTACTAGTTCAAACAAATATGGCGGTGGCCAGACTGTATGACCAATAGGACCAATATATGAAAGATTGTTGCCGTAAACCCTGCATTATATTTGGGAAAAGGCCGTTGTTGCTTCATGTTCAATCTTGAGATTATGTTGTTTGTCCTGTTTTCGATGGAGATCCTTCGAGTATTTGCAATATGGTTTTTGCTTTTCAATTTACAAAGTATTTAGAATAAATTATAAATGTATGTGGGATGTTGTAAAACCTGTTGAATATTGTTTTATATATAATGTGATGAATATTGTGATATGTTATATATAGTAGTCATCTTTTAAATTTGTCGAATTAAAACTATGTAGGGCAAGATGCCGAATATGACGTGTCCTTTGGGAACAGTATTCATTTCTATTCTTTCACGGTGAAAGAAAACGTTTCAAGTATTTTTTGCTGTGGAGAAAGGTTTTAAGAAGTGCTTTTATTTAATAAACTTACAGAGTTCATTTAAATCAAGGAAGCTTCATTTGGTCAAATTTCCTTTATCTTTCCGATTACATCTCCTCACATTACAATACTGCTACAAGAATAGCTAATTTCATTAATGAAAGTACAGTCGGACCTCTATTTAACGAAGTCGCTAAATCCCGAAAAAAGGTCGTTATATGGAAAATTCGTTAAATAGAGAGTCACCTTTTAGAACACTTTAAACTACATAAAACATGTCCATAAACACTAAATATAATTTAAAAAAGTAATTAACCACACTTTTTTTTTAAAATTATATCTATTTGTTTTATTTATTTTACCCATCAAAAAGAAATCTGCAAGGTAAATAAGAATGAAACAAAACATTGTCTAGAAATACATTGTATTTTCTGTTTAAAAAATGATCTTACATTAAAATCACGATTTTTTATTATGGTTGATAAGCTGTTTGAAGGAATTCCAAATTTTAAAGCAGTATTCTTTTCTTCAAGCCTTTATCCTCCTCATCAAGAGTATTTTTTTCTTTGATGCTCAAGCACGTTTGCTTTGACATTTTCGAGCTACAAGAACCGCAATTACCAACACGACTGGTCATGATCAACAATCTAGAAAAGGGGAAACTCTAAGGACACGAGGCAGCTCCATTGAGGGTTAAAAGGGTATATTGAAAGTTTGCACTTCTTGGATGAAAAGCAAAGAATTACAGCAATTTTACTGTTCTCGGTGAGTTAGATGCGTGGTAAGACCCGGTCTTGCTCATTAATCATCATAAAATATGTTAAACAAAAGAATAAGTTTGAAATGTCCAGTAATATTTTGCGAAATAGAGAGAAAAAAAAATTAGAGAATAAGAAAAAGTTCGTTAAGTACAGAACGCACTTCGCTATTTGGAGGTTATTTTACGGAGAAATTTGCAAAATGTTCTTCGTTCCAAGTAAAAGTTCGCAAAATAAAGAACTTCGCAAAATAGAGGTCCGTTTGTACTTTAATCATAAATGTAGTGACGATTTTCCAATGATTGAAAGAGACAATTAAGTACATTCCTAAGGAATAGATAAATAAAATGTCTACGAAACGCACACATTAATTAGATGTAGCTACCACTATTAATTGGATGTAGCAGATTAGTTCTGGTATGAGTTGTTATTCTAAAACTGTTTTGTAAGCGAAACTTTGCAACTACTTGACGAAATAAAAAAAAATTACATTCGCATATTTGAAGTTTCTAGAAATCAATTTGTGTTATTTTTTGTATAAATTCGAATGCATATTGATATTGAAAACTAATGTCATAATTTATGTACTATGCAGAATAATTGGTAAAACAAAAAGTAACTTTATACATTTTCGAAATGTCTTTCATGCCAATACGTAATTTAACAATAATACGTGTATATAAATACCAAAACGTGCTAATGTAGTACATAATTTATGGTATCAGCACACCTTTGAAGCGTCATTTTCGATAAAAAGATCGATTTTTCATTTTTGCAATAATATTAAAATCGTATCTTTTATCTGCCGAATTTTGCTTAAGTTGTGTCTGCATCTTAATTAGAACCAGAGTTACAGCCATTTAAAGT
Source organism: Maratus speciosus (assembly GCA_963932465.1). Taxonomy (NCBI): domain Eukaryota; kingdom Metazoa; phylum Arthropoda; class Arachnida; order Araneae; family Salticidae; genus Maratus; species Maratus speciosus. Next base: position 247,656 of record CAWVRF010000827.1, on the reverse strand, counting down.
TGCTGTTATTATAGCTTTTGAATTGTGTTTAAAAGTTGTCTCTTTCTTTTTCTCAAAATAAAGTTTTTCAAATTCTTAAAGTACGAATTTTCAAACTTTAAAATTTGGAATTTTCAAATTCTTAAAGTACGCCCTATGGCAAAAGTTATGCGTGAAACGCATGGACATTTTATGTACTTCTTTTACAAATATTTATTGAGGGATTGCACTACACTCATGGAAAATATTAATTAGATACATATTGACAGTCGTATAACTGACAAAGTTGCAACGAACTTTCATTATATTAGTATTCCAACTGCCACAGCATCTGAGATATTGATGCTATTATAACACGAATAGTCTATGTTCTAGAGAATGTCATTCTCTTTATAATGCAATTAAAAAAATGCTGATACATTGATTTGTTCTTCAGCTATCATATTTTTAGGAAATGTCAATCTTTCACATAATTTCCACTATTTTCCGCTTTAAAAAAATATTTATGTGTAATTGTCAAACTATTTACATATTTTTCAAAGTTTTATCTTAAATGCCATCATAAAAAATTGGTATAAAGAGAAAAATTAAAAAAATTAGAAAAATCTCCTCCTAAGGTGTGTTGATACCTTAATATATATTTGAAAAAATAAATTTATATAAATGTAGCATTACGAGACCATTTTTTATGCATTTTAAAAGTAACAGATAATAATACTTCTGAAAAAAATTAAGTTCTGTTGTTTTCATATCGAGAGAATTCAAGGAAATTTTACGTTACTTCATGAGATACATGTCATTTTCTATGAAGTGAAAAATTTTGAATTCTTTGACAGCTTCCTAAAAATTTTATTTTAGAATTTATTTTAAATTCAACATTGACGAAAATGAAATATTATATTTTCTTGTCATATTTTGTTTACTTATGTGTCAAAAGGATTTCATGGAAAATGTAACAACTTTTTTAATCGACTAGAGCATTTAATATGGAAGTGACATAAAAAATAGACTTTTTCAAAAAAGTATTGCTTTATATTTCACGGTAATGATTTCTTTTTCGGATTTCTAGATAATTTTAAAGCTGTTTTTTGTAGGTATATTTCTGTAAAATTTTTAATAAAAGTATTGAAGTATCTTCCGATTAAATAGTTCTTATGATGAATATGTTATTATGACATGGAGAATATTCCGCTTTATTGAAATTTTGATTTCGTTGACAGAAGATTGGCTTAAACAGAACATAAATGATTTTTTATGTAAAAAAGTTAACCTGTATCTGTATTACTAGGCAGTGTTAATTTTTATTTAATAATGTATTTTTTGTATGACCATCTACAGTTTTTCCTAACCTGAAGAGAGCGTAAAATTGCAAGTGCACTGAAAAAAAAAAGACATTTTTACAGTGCAAAGTACTGTTCATCTCGCGCACAAACTCGATCACAGTGAATGTGATGTATCTTTCTATGGTGTCCTGGCTATATTAACATGGGAAATACAGTAGTTGCGTAAAATTAACAGAACAATGTGCTGGCAATTTGGACGCCAGCAGTTTGTGCTGGCGTCCGAATTGCATCCAACAGCACAAGAAAGATACAGCACACTGTGATCGAGTTTGTTCTGGCAAATCTACAGTGTTTTTTTTTTTTTTTTTTTTTTTTTTTACAGTGTACGTGGCTGACCGGTTGAGTGAGCAGTATGTACGGGGTCCGAAACCCTCCAATTTTATATAAAACTGTAATATTTATACAGCATAATATAGGCCGTAAATCTTTAAATTTGAAATTTATTATCTGTTTATAACAGAAAAATTTCGAAGGGGGAAATAGAATGTATTAGAAAAGCAATGCAATCTATTCATATCTTTCGTTCGCGCATTAGCCTGAAACTTCAAGAAAATCGGTGAAAAAAAACAAAAAAAAAATTTTTAATTTAATTTTTAAGATCACTGAACTCGACAAGTTGTAAGAGTATAGCTTTATTTTCTCTGTATTTAAAACATGAAGAAAAGTAAAATATCATCAAAATTAAGTAATGACTTTCAACAGCACACCATCAGCTCATTTATGGAAAATATTGAGGAATCAAGCGATTAAGTCTGCTTCACTTAAAAACATTCCCGCAACAGTCATTTAGCTGTTTGCGATAGTCGGTAAGTTGGCAAATTAAGTAAGCTTCTGATGCATAAAAATGTTATTTAGTGATGTCCCATTAAAGATATAAATTGTCTGTAGAAGTTCAAACCAATATTGTCAGTTTTTTAAAAAATAACAGTGACTCGTAAAACAAAATGTTTCTATTCAGAAAGATTGCAATTAGATTTTTTAAAACTTATGATTGCGTTGCATGTCAAATACAACAACCTAAGAATATCGTGCAATATAGATTAAAATACTGTTTCTCACAAACTTATAGTGTTTAAAGAAATTTGTATTTTTATTCTGCAATATTTTGTATCTTGCAATATTTTTAGAATTTAAGAAACTCCGGATGTATGGGAATATGACAATTCTATAAATATTTACTATGAAATAATGAACGAAATCCCATTATTTACCCCATTTTTTTTTATCCTAACTAAAAGTATGATTTAAAAAATGAGAATTATATTTACACGTTTAAAATACGGCTTTAACGTTCGAAAAGAAAACTCATAATTTCCATTTACGGGTGCATGATGCTTCGAATCCATCAATCTGAATGATTAAAGATCTCGAATATTAAGACGAATGTTCTTTTAACCTTCCTACACTGTTGAAAATTTGCTCAACCTTCATAAAAGTATTTCCTACCAGAATTTTCATTTAAAATTATGCAAGATAATTATTTATCTTAGTTCCCTGTCGCAATTATTTATTTTAATTTATAAAGAAATAACTGGTTCGAATTGAAAGAAATGAATTATACAAATGGGTCGATTAGACCCATTCAGTGTAGGAAGGTTAAAAAATGAAGGTATCTAAATATACACAGGAACTTTAAAAATTACGTTTAGAGTATCTATAAGTGTGAGTATCACCGTAAATCACCATTTCAATTTTAAACGTAAGCAGTTGGGAACTTTTTTGAATACTTGTTGGTACCTCCGTCTTCATCAAAACCTTATTTTTCTTGAATTATTTGCCCTGAGATCATTTATAAATGGACGCTCTTGAGGTTTATTTTTAGAAAAAAATTATATACCTTTTCTGAAAAAAATATAATTTTTATATTTAGAAAACTCACCCACTTATATAGAACCCACTTATATAAAACCCACTTATATAGAAATTCAAAGGTTGAAGGAGTTTTAATTTGCTTGAGACCGTAATATCCTGAATCTAACCTTTGTGCTTGAAATAGTTCCCTATTCTGCCATTTCTTTTACTTTTGCAAAATGTATTTCAATTTCCAGAAAACTCATTTATGCGGTTATTTTGAGCAACGATATGATAACCTAGTGTCTGTAGTCATCTATCTAGTATAAACATATTCGTAGAAGAACATCGTCGGATTTTGTTGCATCTCGTCCTTAAGAGGACACTGCAGTCACAGACAAAATGAAAGCAAGATGGCCGCTCGCATTTTAGTTAAATTGGAAGGATGGTCTAAATTCAAATGATTGACAAGGGAACTCTTCCAATCAGCAAATGGCCAATTATCTGTCTCGTTTCCACCCCCCACCCCCTTTCGGCTGAGTGCTACATTTGATCATTTCCAGTGGGTTTCAGGTCTAAAGAATTTTTTTTTTCAACCGTCTTCGCTTTCAGCGTAGATCAAAGCCGCTGCTTTGTGTAGACCCTCAATAACATTAAAAGCCGTATAAAGAATTTTAATCTGTTTATGATAAGAGTGCAAAAACTAAAACGATTTCAGAAAATAAATGAATATTTTATTTAGATATGTTTCTTTTTTTTATATTCAGATTCATTTTAGAGTTTTTACAAACATAAAATTGAAATTATTGCCGTATAAACACTATTTTATTTCACATAACGCAATTACATTTAAAATCAAGGGGGAGATATTGAATGAGGGGGGAAATATCAGTACAAATATTCTAAAATAACTATCTTTTGTGGGGATTCTTTTTAAAACATGAAATTTATCAAGAAATTTATAAGAACTATTTATAAGTGTGTGTGTGTGGGGGGGGGGGGGATTTCTGAACACAAAATATTTTTTAAATGATGCAGTCAGATAAGAATGTTTTTGTAGCGGTTCGTAATCTAAATAACACTAAAATACTTTTATTTTCATTACATTTTTTTTTTTCATTTTTAACACTCTCCAAGAAAGTTTAAAAGTGTTTATGAATTGGGTTTGTCCGTCCGTCAGTCCGTGCTCTAAATAGCGTAAATGTAGTCGGATTGCCATGTAATTGATATACGATATTCAAAATCATCACGGTATGTTCGCTATTCAAAATGAATGTCGAATGAATTACCATTCATGGTTCATTTACAGACGCACTCAAAGGTATTCTCTTACATTATGGTCTATAAAGGGGGGGATAATTTAAGATGCATTTTAAGTGTTACACAATCTTAAACATAGTTAATTTCATATACTTTGAGATACACTTTAAAATGGTTACTGTAGACCAAGTTATGTGTAACGCTTAAAGTACGAGTATAGGGGACTCAAAAGTATTCCGTTATGTTACAGCCCATGACGAAATATCGTTTGCGGAGTATTTGATTGATATTACTCTGTCACAATGATAATGAAATTGATATGAAGTTCTGAGGTGTCCTAAGCCTACTTTCTGTACAACATGAGCATTTAACGATTATTTACGGGGTCAGACAAAAGAGCTTGCTTGTATATGGTCTACGAGGAAAAACTGTTTGTAGTGTATTTCGATTACGTTACATTATTTCAAACATGACGAAATAGATACACATTACTTCGATTTGTAACAAGATGCTTGCATCGAATATGGTTTGCATTACATTTAGCGTTCATTTACAGGGACACATAAAATATTTTGATACAATACTGAATCCGACGTGTTAGCTATTAAAAATTAATGCTGAAAGTGCATTTTCAATTACAGAATGCGTTTTTAAGTTTAACTAAATTTTTGCGTAATTGGTGTGCTTAAATTTTACAGACCAGGACTACACAAAAGAATTCGCAAACATTACTCAACAAACAGTACAAGCTCAACTACATTTATTATGCTAAGAGATGTTTGTATCATACAAATAAAATCCTATACAGGGATATTAAAAAAACTGGATACATTGCCGCCTATGGAAAATAATTCCTAGAAGTGTGATTTCAGTAATTTTAAGCATGTTTTTGCTTGAATTAGATTTCAGCTTAATATTTGACGTGTATAAATATCTGTATGCTTTAAACAGGGCTACACAAAATAATTCAAGTATGTTTCCGTCTATTGGTAGAAATTGCCGAGGGTGAATTTTCAACTGTTTTATGTATTTTCTTACAAAATTTAATTTTAACATAGTATCTAGAATCTCAACAAATATATGCAGTGCAAATATATCATATACAGAGCTGCACAAAAGAATTGGAATATCTTCCGGGTTATGGGCGCAATTGTTGAAATCTGCTTTTCAAATGTGTCATACGTTTTACAATTGTTTAGTTAGGTAACTTCTTTACATTATTAAACTGCGAAGTTTTGTTACAGCGTTCTGGAAGTGTTGGAAAGTTTTGAAGCATGATTTTTCTTTTTTTTTTTTTTTTTTGTTTATGGATGTATTCGGCTTAGTCGATAACACCTTTGGTATCTAAGTTTGGTGGTTCTTTCTGAGCTAGTCGGAATGAAAGGATTTCAAAAGATTTTGAGAATATACTTGCACGTTGACGAGAAACCACAATATTTTCCTTTGAAATATATCTCTATAGACATTTTCCTTTCAGAAATACAGTTAAAATGTGTTTTGTGCATAATTAAATGTATACCTATCGCTTTATTGTTAACACTTTCGCACATAGTTGAAAAGATTTAGTTAATATTATAGATAGTAAAGATTTATAATTAGGACCAAAAAAAGTAAAAATTAAAAAGTTTTAAAGACTGTAAATTAGATTTTTTAACTTCATGAGTTGAGGGTAATACAAGGGAAGAAACAGATTTTTCTTTTTTTTTTTTTTGGGGGGGGGGGGAGGGGGTGAGTTTAATAGATGATTGATTACGTAACTTATTAAAGATTTACAAATAGGGCAAAAACATTGAAATCAGGAGTTTTAGACTTTAAATTTTATGAGCATGGAAATAATGGAGGAAGAAAAGAAAACGTCAATTTTATATGGGGGTGGAAGAAATTATATAATCGATTATTTATTGTTCAATATGAAACAGATAAAGCTGAAAATGTATTAAAAAAAGATTTTCAAAGATTTTAAACTTAAATAAGGGAAAGAAGGAAAAAGGGGGGGGGGATTTTATTTGATGACTTATTTATTTACCTTACTAAAGAATGAGAAATAGGACAAAAAACGACTAAATTTTGTGTTCTTGGTAAGGGTAGAGTCAGAACAAACGTCAATTTTGGTGGGGGAGGAGTATAATTATGATTGATTATTTATGATTACAATAAATTAACAGATAGAGTACAAAATGATTTAGAAAAAGCAATGACTTTTAAGGTTAAAATTTTGTGACCTGAATGAAAAAAGAGGAATAAGCAGAATTAGTTCATTTTTTTGCGGGAGGGGGGGAGGGAAATTTATTGGTGACTTATTATTTACTTACCTTAGAAAATATTTACAAATGGGTTAAAAAAATAATAAACGAAAAAATTTTAAGGACTTTAAATTTCAGATGCTTGGTAAGAGGGAGAGGCGAGGAGGAAATACCAATTTCAGTTGGGGTGGGGGGGGGGAGAAATTTTTATGATCGTTTGTTTATTGTTAAAATAAAGTGGCAAATTGAGCAGAAAAGATTAAAAATTTAAACAGTTTTAAAGGGTTTTTATTTTAAAATATGGGTACCGGGGGTGAGGGAGCAAAAGGGAGAAATGACATTTCGGGAAGGGGCAATTTACAAGAACTTTTAATGAAATGAATGTGGTGAAATAAATTGATAATGAAATTTATGACTGATTATTTATTGTTAGTTTAAAGTAACAAATAAAACAGAAAATTAAAAGATTAAGGAATTTTAAAGATTTTAAACCTTGATACTGTAAAGGGAGCAAAACGGGAAGCGAAATTTCCGAAGAAGGGGAGACAAAGAGTGCAAGATGTTTGGATAAGAATATCGTGTGCATCGCATTTATTGTTCATTTACAGGGAAACATTAGGGATGATTGCTGAAAGTGAGTTTTAAATTATGATATGTTTGATTTATGATAAGTTATGGTATAAGTTAAACTAATATTTTTGCACAGGCACATAGGTGGTGTATATGAATTGCATAGACACTACACAAAAGATTTCATCAGTAGTACCGAGAATGACCATGAATTACTGAAAGATGTTTTTTAATTTGATTTATGCATTTTCAAGCCCAACTACTTTTAGTATTGATGTTTGACCCGTAGCCGGTGGCAGACATTTAGCCGACAACCAAATAGCCGTCAAGACATTTAGCAGATAGCAGTTAGCTGGCACGTGCATTTAGCCGATACGTACGTATAGCCGACAACACGATTAGCTGAAATTTACATACAGCATACAGGACAATTGACCGAAACGGACATATAGCAATAATTTTAGCAATACAGACAATTGGCCGAACGTGGCAATTATCCGGGAGGACATTTAGCCGAAAAGGCGATTAGCAGACAGGACATTTAGCTGATAGTATAATTAGCCGGCACTTTTCTAACATTTTTCGACACCTCTCATGAGATACATCGCATTGGAGCCCTTTGATCACTCTTTCGTATTATGTACCTCTCGTTCCCCCTCCCCCAATTGGTATCACCGGGAGCATTTTTCTGACTTTTCCGACATCCCTCAAGTGATATATCACTGGACTGGGAAGCCCTTTGATCACTCTTTCATATTATGCACCTCCCGCTAGGCTACAGTTAATTTGCAGTTTGGTTACAGTGCGATTAGTTACTCTTAGATTACGGTTAGGTAACTGTTAGGTTATAATTATGTTACGTTTAGGTGATAATTAGATTACACTTAGGTTACAGCTTGGTCATGGTAAAGTTATGTTACAGTTACATTACTGCTAGCATACGATTAGGTTATAATTAGGTAAACGTTAGTTACAGTTAGATTACGGTTACGTCCCAGTTAGGTTACATTTAGGCTACAATTGGGTTACTGTTAGGTTTTAGTTTTGTTACGGTTACTTCATAATTAGGTTACACTTAGGTTACGTTTAGATTATGGTTAGGTAACTGTTCGGTTATAATTAGGTTACGTTTAGGTGATAATTAGATTACGCTTAGGTTACAGCTTGGTAATGTTAAAGTTGTGTTACAGTTACATTACTGCTAGCATACGATTAGGTTATAATTAGGTAAACGTTAGTTACAGTTAGATTACGGTTACGTTCCAGTTAGATTATATTTAGGCTACAATTAGGTTACTGTTATGTTTCAATTAGGTTACGGTTACTTTATAATTAGGTTACCCTTAGGTTACGGTTACGTTACACTTAGGTTACGTTTAGATTACGGTTAAATAAGTGTTAGGTTATAATTAGGTTACGTTTAGGAGATAATTAGAATACGCTTAGGTTACAGCTTGGTCATGGTAAAGTTATGTTACAGTTACATTACAGTTAGCATACGATTAGGTTATAACTAGGTAAACGTTAGTTACAGTTAGATTACGGTTACGTCCCAGTTAGGTTACATTTAGGCTACAATTAGGTTGCTGTTAGGTTTCATTTAGGTTACGGTTATGTTACACTTAGGTTACGTTTAGGTTATAGCTACGTTACAGTTTGGTATTGGTTAGGTTACAGTTACGCTAGAGTTAGGTTATAATTAGGTTAAGATCAGGTTACAGTTAAGTCGGATGAATGTCCTGTCAGATGAATGTCCATGTCAAATAATTGTCCTCTGTCGGCTAGCTATCTTGTCGGCTAACTGTCGCTGTCGACTAATTGTCATGTCGGCTAAACATCCTGTCGTCTAATTGCTGTCTGCTAAATGTCTCGTCGGCTAAATGACATTGTAGCATATAAATAAATAGTGGTATGCCAAAAAACTGGATACATGGCCGTCCATGGATAGCAATTCTTAGGCTAATGTTAGCCTTAGACGTGTGATTTCAATAATTTTCAGCGTATTTATTTCTGAACTAGCCGCCTCTGGCGACCAGTTTGGTCTCCCTTAAATGTATGCTAAGCATTGCATCATGTTACTTTCATTCTTAAACTAATTGACTTAATTGAAACGGAATCATTATAAGATCACTCCTGTGTCTGTCTGTCTGTCACAGCCATTTTACTCGTAAACTACGGAACGTCGAAAATTCAAATTGGAGGATGTAATAAAGACTATTGACCCACATATTTACAGATTATTAGACATTCACAAATATATGTGGGGGAAAACGTAGAAGGGCTAATTAGATTATTTGAAAAAGAAATATATTTTCTTTGTATATCGTGTGGGGTATCGGTTAAAAGATTACGTAACGCCGAACTCAAAAATACATTTCTTTTAATTTTAGATATTATATTTTCAGAGATATCGTCGAAAATGTAGTGCAAAAATATGCCCCCCCCCCCATCTGTTTCCGAATCTACTGAAACTAAAATTATGAAAAAAATTAGAGGTAGTAGAGGTTAATTTAATACTTGCAGGGAAATTATAGCGATTGCCCAAGGTGGCATAGTTTTTCATAAAAGCGCATTTTTCTGTTACATACAGATTTCTATTTGCGGGCATTCAGCAAAGGTATAGAAGAGCGCTACAGGTGCCTATCGTATCAAAAGTATAAAAGCATTGTTTATAATGATTTTCGAAAAAAAAATCGTTGGTAATTCGCCAAGATATTAAGACTCATGTCCCTGCCGGCGAAGACACTAACGAGCTAATGCTAATCCTATGAAGAGGAAAAAGTAAAGAAAGGTGCAAAGTAGAGACGGATCTCGGCTATACAATGCCAAAAAAAAATATTTTAAAATATCGAAATGCAAAAGAGATATTAGAAAAATCCTTCCCCATACGATTAGCATTAGCTCGTGAGTGCCTTCGCTGGCAGGGGCACGAGCCTTAACCCTTAAAGACACGGTTGGTTTGGACATACATAATGGCAGAGGCGGCGTACTCTATATACCATCGGTTTTTAAATACTAGATAACAACTTTTAATGATATATTTGTGTAGTGCAATACCCAGTAGCAGCATAAAAGCAGTAAATATCAAATTGTTAAAAACAGACCAATTTAATTAGAATTAATCGCATAAATACTATGGGATTCGCGACTAGTTTGTGTTGAGTGGATCTCTCAATACGCCTCCCGTGTCTTTAAATGATAATTAAAGACCTATTTGAAAAAATGCGGCACGGAAAAAGTCGAGTTGCATCTTTGCGACCTCCTTTCGAAGCGCGCTTAGTACAATGCCAAGATTAACCTTTGAACAAGAATTTTCTTTCAGCTACACTGTAAAAAGAAAAATATTACTATGATGAATTTAGTTTTATGAAATGCCAAATGAAATTTAAATATGCAGTACTTTTATTGTCAGTACTGAATTAAGTTCATCATATGCAGATTAAGATAAGTTTAAAAAAGAGTTATACAAAATAGCAATATTTAATTTTATTTCGGCTTCATATCCCTTTGAAATTTTGTTGTATACTCATTCATACTTTTCTAATATATACAGCTATACCCAACTCTACGTTGTATAGTTTTTTACAAAGTTTCATTATTTTTTTAAATAATACAGTTAATAATTCATAAATTTATTGTACGGAACCCTCTGAGCGCGAGTAATACTCGTACTTGACCGTTTATTTTATGTACAAGTTATATGCATTGGTCTGCCAAGTCGTATCTTGGTGGAAACCATCTGCAGAACCTCAATTTAGTGGTTGATCTGCAGGTTTACCATTGTGTTTTCATGCACCCAAAATTCAATGTTTTAATACATTTGGGTGCAGGAAGATACAATGATAAACCAATCGATCAAATACTAAACTCCAGTCTGCAGGTGTTTTCTATCAAGATATGACTTAGCAGTCCATTTGCATTTTAATATGCTAATTGAGTTCTATCTAATCCTAAAATTTCAGTTTTCAACTTGATGAGCTGATGGTCTGTGTAATTGCCACCCGTCGAGCAAATCCCTTCCTGTGAAATCTTGTATCACTCTTTAGGAATCTGTGGACAGGCACAAAAACTGTGATTTTATACCTGGATTGTGTATAAAAACCTTTTTTAATTCATCCCTCTGAATTTGAAGTTTTTTGTAACAAATACAGTTGTATTTTTTTTTTTTTTTTTTTTTTTTTTTTTTTTTTTTTCAATTGTTTGAGAAAGACTTTGTTTTTATTTTCTCTGAAAACTGCTTGGATTTTTCATTAGATTGATATGCAATTCTGATAATGAGTTTCTTAGAATTCCATTTCAAAGCAATATTTCGAATTTCTTCCAATTTTACCAAATCATTCTTTTTCATTATCAGAAGTCAGAGAAAATAAATTTATTTTTCTCTGCATCTTTATCTTTAGATTAAGTTATAATTTTATTTTCCCCACATTGCTGATAGATTTTTTTTTACCTTGTCAGTTGCAAGCTTACAGTCAAATATCTCCAGAGGTTCTCCATCTCCTTCCTCTCCTTCCAAGTTAATAATCAGGAGTAGTTGCTGTAATATCCTTTACCAATCTGTGTCCTATATCGGAATTTGGTAAATTTGCAGTGCATTTTGTTTATAGTCTTTACTTGAACTTGCCGATCATGACAGTGTTAAGCTATCATTCGTTGTTGCTAAAAAACTGTTTTTATTAGTTTATAAATTAGTTTGGTAAATTAGCAGTTTTATGAAGCTAAAACTTTAGCCCGACTCAATTTCTACAAAATATGTCGATATTTTTAAAACAACGTTATTCTACATTATTCAAAAACCAGATTTGCGCATAGTTTTTATTTTCAGATTATATTCGTAATTCATGGAATATAAGGAATAATAACAAAGTTAATGATTATTTAGACTACATTGATGACTACATCGAAGAGGCATTTTAATCAAAGCAAAAGTCAGTTCCTACCCACAGAAGATTTTTTTTTCCCATTCAGTGAGACAAGAAAATTGTTTATTAATAGATGTTACTCAGAAAATACAGCATTAATTTGCAGAAATACTGTTTATAATTAAGTGAATTAAATCAAGCAATCCGCTAGAAGCAGTTTCAAATAATCAACGATTAGGCATTGTTTTCCAACAAGACTGCTAGACCACATGTATCTAGCCCGTTTCAGACACAAACTGTTATAATTGAGATGAAATGTTTCAATCCAAGAACCATTCTCTAAAACTTGCATCGTCGAATGACCGTTTATTTAGATCACTTCAAAACATTTTGAGGATAAGATATTTTATTTTTTGGAAGATTTGAGAAAATACATCGATTCTTTAGCCAGATGAGCGCTAATTATGTAACTGCTAGGAATTGAAATTTTCACAAAATACATTTTCTTTAATTTCCATCAACAATATGCGACAAACTTTTGCATCAGTCCCAAAAATCGGAATTTGGTAATGGATTCTTCTCTGGTCTTTTTCTATAAATTTTAATAACACTCCATCTTTACTTTCAATTTACATTGGTATCCTGTTAAAGATTGCGTTACTTAAAATTTTTATTTCATGTTGTATTTGTAATGGCACATTCTTTCGTTTACTACAGTTCATTATTCAATGACACAGTTTTATAAAATGAGTAGAGAGGAAATTAAGGCTCACAAAGCAACAGTTAGTAAATTTGTCATTAGGTTTTCAAGAATTATATAGGAGAAGGATAATACCGTCATCAACAAGTCTATCACTGTGAAAGTCTGCGTTATTTACGTAGAAAATGTCAGTAGGACATTTTTAACGAACTGATAGAGACAGTTTATGGGCACCAATGAATGATAGTTTAACATTGTCTTGATCGGCAAGTTCAAGTGCAAAGTAAAACCGGGAACAAGAAATTTCTATCCGAGGAGACCTCTACTTTCAAATTTTTAGACAACAAAGACTTAGAAACTGATATAATCAATTATGACTGGTATTCAATCATTTATAGAAAAAGGTTCAGGCCGAAATGTGCTGGATCGAACCGTAGCTTCCGACTTCAGGAGGATGAAGTAGGCATACTTCTATTACAAATTTTTAAATTTTTTTTATCCTATTTAATAACTTCAGTTAATTAAGACAATAATAACATTTTAAAATAAGTGGTAGAAATTTGCCTGATTTGCCTCCGTTAGATCATCGCTTATAGATCGAATTTGGCAAACTCAAAGGTGGAGGTTCTATTATGATTTTATCAGATACTAGCAAACACCGCGGCTTTGCTCGCGTAATTTTTGAAATATGCCAAGTAATATTTATCTAATTTTTATTAAAAAGTACTAACTAAATTTTTATTTTATTAAAAAGTAATATCTTATTTTATTATAAGGTATTTATTACTTTTAGGAATAATTCAAAAATTACTATTTAAAACAGAGTTTTACTAAACATCATTATTACACTGCATTAGGCAGAAATGAGGCTTAAATTAATAAAACAAAATATAACTAAAAAAATGATAATTTAGAAAATATTTTGAAACTTTCATGCTCAATTAATACGCTCATTTCAGTATTCATTTGAAGTTTTGAATTTTTAGAAACCATCTTCTTACATCTTAAAATTAACTATCATGTCAAATTCCAAGTCCTACCACCTCTCTCAAGATAAAGGGTTATGTTGAAATAGGAACTGTCACCATTAATTTGCCAAAATTAATTTTGAAATCGGTTTTTTTCCTAATATTCCACAGAAACGTAATTTAGAAAGCTTTTAAAGGCCTTTTTTAGAACGTTTGTTTTTCCTGTGAACCCCAAGTGGTAGAATCATCGGCATAAAATATAGCCTGTGTAGGATCAGAGACTGTTACCATTGATTCGAAACTATTATTACTTTTATAATCGGTTTATATTCTCTGAAATTGCATAGAAATCGTAATTTAGGACTTTTTTCGAACGCTTTTCGCACCTCCCCTTCCCTTCACCCCTTTTTAATTCGAATTTATTTTCGACAGTCCTTCGAGGGCATTTATATTTTATAAGTAACTACCATGAAATATTTAAAGTTTCTAGCCTTTTCAATATCACAGGAATCGCAATTTAGAAATTTTTTAGCTCTTGCAATTCTCTGGTGGTACTGGCACAGACATAAAATATAGCTTATTTTTGAGCAGTTTCTATCACCAACAATTTGTCATCATTATTTTTTTAATCGGTTTGGTATTTTTTAAGTTTGCTTAAAAATTGTAATTTATAACGCTTTTCGCTCACTTCATCTTTTTAAATTTGGAATTTTCTTTCGACTGTTCTTAGAAATCAGTTGCATCTTGTAAATAAATACCATGCCATATTTCAATGTGTTAGACCCCTCAGTTGTGCAAAAAACGCAAATTAGAACATGTTTTGTTTTTGCAACCCTCAGATGGTAGTGACAGCAACATAAAATATAACCTATATTATAGCAGGGACTCTCACCATTGATTTGCAACCATTACTTTTGAAATAGCTTTGGTATTTCCAGAGATTGAGTAGAAATCGCAATTTACAACGTTTTCAGAACGCTTTCGCGCATTTTCACCCCTTTTTAAATTTCCAATTTTCTCGAAACTGTTCTTAAAGATCATTTATATCTAATAAATATGTACCTTGCCTGATTTTAAGTTGCTAGCCCCTACCGATCACAAAAATCGAAATTTAGAACGCTTTTTTGCTCCTGCAACGTCTAGGTGATAGTGATACCGACATAAAATAGCGTCTATGTAAGAGCAGAGGCTGTCAGCATCAATTTCCTACCATTACGTTTGAAATCAGTTTGATTCTTCCAGAGATATTGCTGACAAATCGGCATTTAGAACGTTTTTAGAACGCTTTTCACGCTTTTCACGCATTTTGCTCCTGCATCTCCTCTGGAGTAGTGGAAACAGATATAAAATATAGCCTATCATGGAGAAAGATCTGTCACCTTCATTTGTACACAATTATATTTGAAATCGGTTCAGTACTTCCTGAGATTGCATAGAAATCGCAATTTAGAAAGTTTTTTACAACGCTTTTTGCGCATTTTGACCCACTTTTAAATTTTGTTTTTTTTAGGAAATGTCCTTAGAGATCATTGATATCTTATAACTAACTACCATTCCAAATTTCTCGATTCTAGGCCCTTCCATAACGCAAAAACCGCAATTTAGAACGTTTTTCTCCTGCATCCCCTTTGGGGTAGTGGCACCGACATAAAACATAGCCTATGTTGGAGCAAGGGTTGTCACCATCATTTTGACGCCATTATTTTTTGGATCGGTTTGGTATTTCCTTAGATTGTGTAGAAACCCCATTTAGAACGTTTTTAGAACGCTTTTTGTGCATTTTCACCCCTTTTAAATTTCGAATTGTTTAAGAACAGTTCTTAGACATCATTTATATCTTATAAGTAACAAATATTCCAAATTTCATATTTCTAGGCCCTTCAGTAACGCAAAAATCGCATTTTTAGAACGTTTTTTGCTCCTGCATCTCCTTTGAGGTAGTGACACTGACATAAAATATAGCCTATGTTCTAAGTTGGACTAACACCATCATTTTGATACCATTACTTTTGAAATCGGTTCGGTAGCTCCAGAGATTACCTCTAACAAACAAACAAACTTTACTTCTTTATAATATTAGTATAGATATACTTTGCAATAAAATGCTGATTTGGGTGTCTTTCTGCTGAAAATTCCTTCATGAAAACATTTCATTTATTAACATAATCAAATTAAACCTCGTGAAATTGGTCTCCATCTTCACCCCCCCCCCCCTTTCTTTATCATTTTATGAGTTTCTCCATCTTCACTGTTCGTTTTTTTTTTTTTTTTTTTTTTTTTTTTTTTTTTTTTTCTTAAAGAAGGTAGTGCAGATGGCCCACTGTCTTTAGTAATGTGGACTATGGTGATTTCAAGTTAAGTTAGAAAACTTATCCAATCTGCTGATTTTCGTCAACGTCTTATAACGGTGGATGAAACATGAAACCGCCATTATTCACTAGCGATGAAACAGCAATCTAAACAATGTGAAAGAGCAGCTGAAATTGATCCAAAGAAAGTGAAAACGGTTCCATCTGCTGGAAAAGCCATGGATACGGTTTTCGGGAATTCACAAAGTGTGGTGACCATAGACCACCGGCAAAAAGGTAGAATCGTCACCGGACAGTGTTATGCATTTCTACGGAACCAATTAAAGACTGCTTATTCCGACAAAACGTCCATACCTGAGCAAAAAAAAGTGTTCTTTAACACATTCGTTAACACATTCCTGTAGTTTTCGCTACGAAAGTCAATGACCTACGCTCTGTAGTGCTTCTACATGCACCGGATTTTACTCGCAGCGATTATTTCCTTTTCTCAAGCCTGAAGAAATGGCTCGGTAGTCGGAAATTCACTTCAAAATATGGGGGTAAAGCAAAGACCACCACTTCATTTCCAAAGTTAGATAAGGCTTATTATACTGAAGATAATAAAAAGTCGGAAACTCGTTGGTTTAAATTTTATAAGTTGTAAGGAACTACGTTAAAAAAAATGAAATATTGTCAAAATTTTTCTATTTTCTTTGTCGGGCTGATAACCTTTCGAAACACACTCGTACCGACATCAAATTTTATTTTCCCTCCAAAACAAAAAGGCAGAGTTCATGAAAAATGCGGGTCCTAGTTGTAATTAAAATTCGACGCCATCATGCTGAGAACATGACACTATAAAACTTGGTAAGACGGAAACATAAACAATAGGTGCGAAATACCTTTTTAGATGGGTTATTTGCGTCTTTGCAGATACAATTGCCGGGTATTTTTAGGGGAATAATGAGAATTCCGTTAAACCAGGGCCCCACCAGTGGCCGAGAGGTTCTGCTCTCGAAGCTGGTAGACGGGAGGTGCTGGGTTTGATCCCAATCGCGCCCGTCGGTCTAATCGTTCGGAGTTTTCGAGGTTTTCTTCGAACCTTGGTTCTCCAAGCGTTAATACGGGTTAGGTTCCCTTAGAAAGACCTCCACGGAAGGCACTCCCCCCTTAGGGCCTATATCCCACGTGCTGATAATTGGCCGACATAAATACAACCAACCAACCAACCAACCGTTAAACCAGGGTTCCGTTACAGCTACGTATCAGAAATAAATTTGTTAGCTAGCAGACATTTATAAAATGTAATATTTTACCATACAGTCTCCTTATTTACAGTTTAACATTATTATAGTTAATGATAAATTTTCGCGTTTCCTTACCGTTACAAAAAATATCTTTAGGTTACCTTTGAGAACACACACAACACTGTAAAAAAGAAAAAAAATAAGACTAAAATACGGAAATACTACTGGCAATCTAGACGCCAGTACTATTTCCGTATTTTAAAGGAAATTTTTTACGGTAAATTACACAAAAGTTTCCGTTTTTTTGGAATTTAACGGATTTTTTCTGTAATTTAAAGGGAAAAAGTTCCGTTAAAATATGGAAATAGTACTATCGTCTAGATTGCCAGTAGTATTTCCGTAATTTAGTCCTCTTTTTACAGTGTAGTAACGGGGAAAAAATGTAAGCGCTAATGTTAAGTCTATGGGCGCGTTATTTTCAAATATCTCGCATCCTTTTTAATATTTTAAAATGAAATTTTTTGCATACGATAGCTGAAAACGATCTACAACCAGGCTGTTTTTGACTTTTTCGATTTTGGTTAGAGATATAAAAAAAAAAAAAAAAAAAAATTACTTATACTTTCGGAACTAGTGGAATCGGTTCTGAAATTGAAACTATAATAATAAAAGAAAACTATAACTAAAATCGAAAAAGTAAAACCTAGCCTGGTTGTTGATAGCCCCCAGCTATCCTATGCAAAAAAAAAATCATTCAAAAATATTAAAATCAAAGCCAGAAAATTGAAAATAACGCCCCCATAGACTTAAAATTAGCATTTTCATTTCTTCCCGTGCATGAAGTGGGCTCTTAAAAAAAAATATGTTACACAGGACAAATTTCGCATTTTCTGCGACTTTTAAAGGTATACTGTCCCCATAAAAATGACAAATATTAAAAATAAAAAATATTAATTTTTTTTTTAAAGTTTCGAACAAATGGATCAACATTTTTAAAGTTAACAATCTTTAAAACTTACGAATTCTAAGTTCTTGTTAAAACTTAGTAAATTTAAATTGTTCAAATTATGAAAAATTAAAATAATAAAGTCATCAATGAATGTTCTTAGGCATGTTTTAACGACATGAAAAATATGCTAAAAATTAATATAATAAGAAAATGAGTAATACAGATGAAAATCAACTTTCAGGAATTTCTACCAATTAACGGAAGTGTATTTGCATTCTTTTGTACAGCCCTTACATTAGCAACAAAATTTTATACACGCCACATGTTAA
The DNA here is from genome assembly GCA_963932465.1 of Maratus speciosus. Lineage (NCBI taxonomy): Eukaryota > Metazoa > Arthropoda > Arachnida > Araneae > Salticidae > Maratus > Maratus speciosus. The sequence goes on along the minus strand of CAWVRF010000827.1, from coordinate 229,127 downwards.
GATAAAATGTATTCCAGTATAAACATGCTTAAAACTACTTAAATCGCACTTCCAAAAATTATCATCCATATAGACGTGCATGCATACAATTCTCTGGACAGCCTTGTATATTATTATATTTAGTTTTTTCTTTCGGAACCGGTTGGAATCTGTTCTGAAATCGAAACTATCCTAATATTATAAAAAAAAACTAAAACCAAAATCGAAAAAGTAAAAACTAGCCTGGTTGTTGATCGTCCTCAGTTATCCAAAGCAAAAATCTATTAAAATAAAGCGAGAAATTTGAAATTAATGCCCCCATAGACTTAAAATTAGCGTTTTTATCTCTTCCCGTAACATGCTTAAAACTACTTAAATCGCACTTCCAAAAATTATCATCCATATAGACGTGCATGCATACAATTCTCTGGATAGCCTTGTATATTATTATATTTAGTTTTTTCTTTCGGAACCGTTTGGAATCTGTTCTGAAATCGAAACTATCCTAATATTATAAAAAAAAAACTAAAACCAAAATCGAAAAAGTAAAAACTAGCCTGGTTGTTGATCGTCCTCAGTTATCCAATGCAAAAATCTATTAAAATAAAGCGAGAAATTTGAAATTAATGCCCCCATAGACTTAAAATTAGCGTTTTTATCTCTTCCCGTGTCTGAAGTGGGCTCGTAAAGAAAGATGTGGATAAATTTCGCATTTTCTGCGGCTGTTAAAGATGTACTTTTTCGTTAAAAATAACAAATATTAAAAGTAATAAATATTAACAATATTCCTTTAAAGTTTCAAACAAGTTGATCAAAACTTTCAAAGTAAACATTCTTTAATACTTACTAGCTTTAAGTTTTTGTTAAATCTTAGTAAATTTAAATTGTTCAAATTATTGAAAAATTAAAATGACAAAGTCATCAATGGATATTCTTAGGCTTGTTTTAACGGCATGAAAAAATGATAAAATTTAATATAATAAGAAAACGATTAATGCAGATGAAAGTAAACTTTCAGCAATTTCTACCAATTAACGTCAGTATAATTGTACTATTTTGTACAGCCCTTGCATTCGAACAAGTATATATACTCGCAACATGTTAAGATAAAAATTATTGCAGTATAAACATGCTTAAAACAACTGAAATCGTACTTCCAGAAATTATCATTCATAGGCGCGAGCATGCATCCAATTCTTTGAATAGCCTTGTATATTATTATATTTATATTTTACAAACACATCTTTCTAAATATAGTTGAACTTGAAAATGTAGAATTTAATTTTAAAAAAAATTAGCAATTCACTCTCATTCTCAGCAATTCTTCCTAGTTCTTTTGCGTAGGTCTATAGAAATCATATATATAATCTAGTATTAAAAAAGTATATCATAGGTGAAAACTGACTTTTAGCAATCATCCCTAATAGAGAATACTTCGTATACAGTATTGTATCCAGCAACTTTTATGTGCCCCTGTAAATGAAATAAAATGCGATTCACATCATATTCTAATGTAAGCATCTTGTAGTAAACCTCAGTAACGTATATGAATTTTATCTTGTTTAAAATGTTGAAACAGAACTAAAACACTCCGCGAGCAGTTTTTTCTGTAATAAAACAGAATTCTTTTCTGTGATCCTGTAAATGAATGATAAATGCTTTGCAACACCTTCAGCAATCATGTTAGTACACCTCATGAATTCATATCCATTTCGCTATGTTTGCAACAGAGAAACATTATTAAAATACGCCGTAAAACGTTTTTTCTTCATAGTAGACAATATAAAGAAATGTACTTTTGAATTCCCCTGTACACGAACCTGTGCACTTCAATACGGTGCATAGATTTTATGTTTAAATTGCTTTACATCATTAAAATACACCGCAAATGATTTTTCCCACATAGGCCATAATATAAAAGAATACTTTTGAATGCCCATGTCATGAAGTATAAATTATTACCCGCTTCATTATCAATGTCATGTATGCCATGACATTGGCAACGTATTTCAGTTACATCACAATCCAAGTATATGTACGCTAGTTAGAGTACGGACAGACGAACAGTCTAGCCCAACTCATAAACATTTTTCAACTATGTTGGAGGGTGCTAAACATCTGAGTACCCGTCCAAAAGTTTTGTGTTGGATATACATATAGAAAATACAGAGGGCGTAGAGAAAAACGCGGGACCTAATAGTAATTAAAATTCGACCCCCTCATGCTAAAAATATGGACACTATAAACCTGATAAGATGAAAACATAAACAATAAGTGCGAAATACCGTTTTAGGTGGGTTTTTTCCGTCTTTGCACATACAATTGTAAGATATTTTTAGGGGAATCTTGAAAATATTCCGTTTAAACCAGGATTCCGTTACAATACGTATTGAAAAATAAATTTGCTAGCTCACATACTTTTATAAAATGCTATATTTTACCTTATAGTCTCATAACTTTTAGTTCTACATTATTATAGTTAATGATAAATTTTCCCGTTTCCTAACAGTTAAAATAATACCTTTACGTTACATGAGAAACCATACTAGTAACGGGGAAAAATATGAAAGCGCTAATGTTAAGTCTATGGGAGCGTTATTTTCAAATATCTCGCTTCCTTTTTAAAAATTTAAAATGAATTTTTTTTGCATAGGATAGCTGAGGACGCTCTATAACCGGGCTAGTTTTTACTTTTTCGATTTTGGTTTCAGATATAACAAAAAAAAAAAAAAAAAAAAAAAAACTTTCATAACCGGTTGGAATCCGTTCTGAAATTTAAACTATCCTAATAAAAAAAAAAAAAAAAAAAAAAAAACTGAAACCAAAATCGAAAAGGTAAAAACTAGCCTGGTTGTCAATCGTCCTCAGCTATCCTACGCAAAAAAAAAAAAAAAAAAAAAAAAAATTAAAATCAAAGCGAGGAATTTGAACATGACGCCCCCATAGACTTAAAATTAGCGTTTTCATTTCTTCCCGTGTCTGAAATAGGCGTGGATGCATCCAATTCTTTGAGTAGCCTTGTATATTATTATATTTGTATTTTCCAAACATATCTTTCTAAATATAATTGAACTTGAAAATAAAATTAATCAATTCACTCTCATTCTCAACAATTCTTCCTAGTTCTTTTGCGTAGCTTCATTCATAGTCTATAGAATATATATATATATAACTAGTATACAGAAATTTAGTTTAAAACATATATCATAGCTAAAAACTCACTTTCAACAATCATCCCTAATAGACAATACTTCATATACAGTATTGTATCCAACATCTTTTATGTGACCCTGTAAGTGAAATAAAATGTGATACACATCATATTCTAATGTAAGCATCTTGTAGTAATCCTCAGTAACGTATAGGAATTCCATCTTGTTTAAAATCGTGAAGTATAACTAAAACACATGCTGCAAGCAGTTTTTTCTGTAATAAAACTGAACTCTTTTCTGTGACCCTGTAAATGATGATAAATGCTGCGCAACTCCTTCATAAAGCATGTTTTGCTGCGCCTCATAAATTCATAGCAATTTCATTATGTTGTAACAGAGAAACGTTATTAAAATACACCGCAAATATTATTTCTTCACAGTCCATAATATATCGAAATATACTTTTGAATTCCCCTGTACACGTACCTGTGCACTTCAATAAGTTGCATAAATTTTATGTTTAAAATATAGTTATATATATAACTATAACCAAAATCTAAAAAGTAAAAACTAGCCTGGTTGTAGATCACCCTCAGCTATCCTGTGCTAAAAACATCATTCAGTAATATTAAAATCAAAGCGAGAAATTTTAAAATAACGCCACCATAGACTTAACATTAACGTTTTCCTTTCTTCTCGTGTCTGAAGTGGACTCTCAAAAAAAGATGTGTTACACAGGACAAATTTCGTTCTCGACTGTTAAAGGTGTACTGTCCCGTTAAAAATAATAAATATTAAAGTAATGAATATTAAAAATATTTCTTTAAAAATTTGAACAAGTTGATCTATAATTTTAAAGTTAACAATCTTTAAAACTTACTAACTTTAAGTTCTGCTGATTTTTAATTAAAAAAACTGTTTTTCGAAATTAAAATGTTAAATTCTCGAATATTTTATACATATACAAGAATAGGAAACTTGAAACCCAGTCTCCTGGCCAGGCCACAAACATGTTCTAGCAAATTCCGACTTCGTAATTTTATTATTTGTTAGCTATTTTAACTTAAAATTACTTTAAAAACAACGCGTCTATTTTTTTTTTACCGTTTTACTTAATAAACCAATGTTGAATTCAGGGGGTAGCCCGGGGGGGGGACATCCCCCCCCCGGAAGATTTGATATTTTACATTTTCAATGGTCAAAAAGTGCAATTTCCCCCTAGAACTCTATTATGCCCCCCCCCCCCCGGAGCCTCGGAAATCCCTCCCGGAGGAAAGTGTCTGAATACAACACTGTAATAAACTCGGGCTGAAATTTGGACTCCTAGTAACTTTTACAAGTTTTACCTTCCTGTATACGGTTCTAAAATTTTATATATACAAAGTAAACACGTAATATCCTTCGTTATTCATAGAAATATAGAATTTGAAATATTTCATTCTTTCAAGAGTATTTCGTCAAAATTAAACAATAATCGTAGAAAATATTAAATCCAAAATATAAATAGGAGTGATCTATTTTACCACGTTACAATAATCCAATCACACCAAAGGAAATATGAAATAGTTTCCATTTGCTAAAATGTGTCGGTCTTAGCCAATCAGATTTTTAATAGGGCGGTGTTTTCATGTCCGATATGGGGCGGGCAACATATCATTACGAGGCCGTTTTTGACACATGTTTCATCAAAATCTTTACAAATTTTGCTCAGCCTAATTGTAGTAGAACTATTGAAAGCATATTATTGGAAAGCTTAAACTCTATATTTTCGTTGTTATTAAAAAAATTTTCCTGAATTTTGCTGATATGAATGTTATAAGACTAAAAGGACACAACACCTCGAATTTCACTGGATCCTAAATTGACAGGATCCTGAGAATTAAACTACAACGAAAATCGGAAAAGTAAAAAATAGCCCGTAAACAGATAGTCCTCAGCTATCCTGTGCAAAAAAAATCATTTAAAAATATTAAAAATCAAGCAAGATATTTGAAAATATTGTTCCCATAGACTTATCATTAGCGTTCGAACTTCAAGCCGTGACTAGTGTGGCCTCTTAACTGGAAACTCAAGTTTTGATTTTACTTTATATTGGGCCGTCCACGTTCTGATAGCCAGTCACGTTCAATTTTGACTGACTAGGGAACGTTCCCAGGTGCAAGTTGTGGATTTGGACGAGAGTGGTATCAAAAGAAAGGTCTCGTCATGTACATCAAAAAGTCCAATGGAACTACCCGTCGGAATCCAATCGTTTTAGAGATATCTTCACTTGAAGTGTGAATAAGTAAATAAATAAATTGGCAGGCAGGCATATAAATTGTTCGCAAATTAAAAGTTTCTTTGCATTGTTTTAATCCTCTACCAATACCTTTTCCCGAGCTACGAGAAAAAGCCTTTACACCCACACATTTGCCGAAATATTTGCATAAAACAAGATGCTGGAAATAGCAAAAACAGATGGAAAAACTCTCCGAATCCAGCCCTACACGAAAACTTCGTAGAATGCGAAGTGCCTGTCTAATAGAGGGGAAATAATCGGCAATGTGTGGGTGTAAAGGATTTTACTCGAAGCTCGGGAAAAGGTATTGGTAGAGGATTAAAACAATGCAAAGAAACTTTTAACTTGCGAACAATTTATATGCCTGCCAGCCAATTTATTTATTTACTTATTCACACTTCAAGTGAGGATATCTCGAAAACGGTTGGATTCCGACAGGTAATTCCATTGGACTTTTTGATGTACATGACGAGACCTTTCTTTTGATACTACTCTCGTCCAAATCCACAACTTGCACCTGGGAACGTTCCCTAGTGAGTGTGCAATCATAGGTTCCAGCAGCGCTTTTGCCTGCGCGGTAAAGTGTTGAGTTTAATACTTTAACTAAAAGTATATTAGTGTCGACGGGATTCCCTCCAAGTAGTGACATTGGCGTATTTTCTAGGAATAGTGTGCACAGTGTTATTTAATACACTGTAAAAAAAAAAAAAAAAAAAAAAAAAAAAAAACGGAATAAAATACTGAAATACTACTGGCAATCGAGACGCCAGTACTACTTTTATATTTTAACGGAACTTTTTCTCGGTAAATAACGGAAAAATTTCCGAGTTTTTTTGGAATTTAACGGAAATTTTTCTTTAATTTATCGGGAAAAAGTTCCGTTAAAATACGGAAATAGAACCGGCGTCTCGATTGCCAGTAGTATATCGGCATTTTAGTCCATTTTTTTTTACAGTGTAGTTATTAGTGGCATCTTATGTATCCAGTTGGGTATTATAACTCCTGTTAGTTTCAGATATACAGTCAACATAGCCATTTAGTTAAAGTTAGTGTTAGATTTTTGAGAGTTTCTTTTCGTTCTTTCTCTCATTATTTTTAGTGCGTAAGTTTCTAATTTGATCATTGTTAATTTAACTGCCCCTATCCACTGGCAAAGAAATTTAAGATTTCATTTTATTGTTTTATCATTAATTTCTGCCTCATGGCTAATATCTGTCTTATGGCTAATATCTGTCTTATACTGTTTTAGCTTACGGAACGAGAGAATCCGTCACAATTCCATTAAAATTCTTTATGAATAGAAAATGTAGGAATCTCATATATCTGTCATATGGGTAATTTCCATTTATGCAATTATAATATATCCCGAAAATATCAAAATCCCCCCAAAAATATAAAACTTTCCAATGATAAAACTAATGTACAAAGGAAGGTAAGGGAAATAGCCAATCCGGTGACTCCAAAAAGAGCGGCAAAAGCTACGTGTGCAGAAATATTAGATGAACCATATCCTACACGGTATTCCTGAATATTTTGCATGTTCCTGATGCACTATAGAAAGGCGTTTTTTGATTTTCATGATTTCTTCCTCTTGTTAACAATGACTTCCGTAATTAGCTAATGCATTCAGATCATTTCACGAATAATGATCAAATTGATAATTAAAATAAAGATTGTTTGATACATATGTAGAAATATTCAACTTCCGCTATGGTAATGTTAAATTCAAAAATCCGGATTGTTTTAGATCTAATTTCTCTATTCTAAAAAAAGTAACTACCGCTGTCACCGCCGTCGCCGCCGCCGGTTTTGAATTTTTTGTGACCGGAGGTCTTTCTTCGTTAATATTAAGAAAAATAATGCATACAAAAATATGAAAATCAGTAGCGTTATACAGAAATGTTTGATAAACACGCTGATGCATACAGTTTTCAAATCGAAGAATTATTTTGAGAGATATTTAATGCTAAAGTTGGACAAAATCGTTCCACTAAAAAAGTTTTATAGTAGCAAAATCTATACATCGGAATTTAATAATTTTTAGTTCATTTTATACGTTATAATTTCCCGGTGTGCAGAATTGATTTATTTTTTTAATTTGACTCATTTTTCGAGGTTTAATATCTATTTTAAATTCAAATTTTCAACATTTCGAGAGATATTTTTTTACAGATTTTAGAAAGTGATATTAATTTAAACTGTTGCCAACTGTTATAAACAGCGGAAACAATAATGTTTGCTTAAAAAAATATAGATATATTTATACGTGTAATAAATTATAAATTTATTTACACGTGACTATTATAAACAGAAAAAAACATTTAGAATTATAATTAAATAATTATGTACAAAAAGCAGGAACTTACTAAAAATTACGTCATAAAAACTATAATTACACGTGAATTTTAAAAGAGAAAGGAATTTGTAAAATAATAAATTCATTAACATGCGTTAGAAGTCTTAAATAGGAGACATTACGTCATATTTACGTCACATTACAGTTATTACATAAAATGAACACAAAATAATATTGCAAAACGGTTTAAATTTACAAATTGTGCTAGACATTTATTTGATATTTTGAGAGGATACTTTTCAACTATTTTTCTTAGGAAAGCGCAAATAATATTTTATTTCTAACACAAGTATTTTCACGTGAATATTAAAAAGAGAAAGAATAGTTTGGTCAAAATTACGTCAGATTAAAAACGATTAATTTAAAATGTCTCATTTAAAAGAACTTTCTTTTCGCTTTGTTAAAAAATACCGGGAGACAAAGATTCTGTTTACTTAATTCCTTTTATATTAGCTTATTTTGAAATGTTGTTACACGTGTCTACGTCATCAAGTTATTTTTATTTCGACGTTTTATTTGTATTTTTATTAATGTTGTACTAATTTATTTGTTCTTTCGTTATTTAAAATAAAAATTATGTCAATTTGTATAATTTGGCGAGTGGTTTGGCGATTTATATAATTTGGCGAAATTAGTCGACGGGATAATCAAGTAGTACCGCAGCGGATTTGGCGTTAAAATTTCCCCAATCAAAGAGAAATGAATAGAAATCCGTTTATAGGGAGATTGCCACTGTTTTTTAAATTATAATTCAATTTTTCGAAATCTTTTTAAAGCCGATCACATTAGCCTGCATTTAGAGTCTGCGGTGTCTGGACGGGGGTTGGCGAGCGTAGCTCGTAGGGGGCCGAGCCCCCTAGTGTTTTAAAAAAAAGCTAGAGTGTTTTATGTCAAACTCAGAGGTGGAAAATAAAAATAAATATCAATTGAATAAAATAAAAAATGTAAATATAAATGTTCGATTTTAGAATAAAGTAATTCAAAATAAGAGCAAAAAGTACAGTAAATGTAATATTAAATATAATTATTTACGAAACAAATGCAATCTAAATTTATTTGCAATGTTATTTTCAAATTTATGCTTTTCTTTATTTTTTTAATTCATTTCAAAACACAGTGCACGATAAATATTGTGATTTATACGATAGAAAATTTCAATTACATTAAGAAATATATCAAGTCATTATTTACGTGAAAGTATTAAAATTAAATACAGTATGTTTAATTTGATTGCTATGATAATGTGTCTCTTAATTAACTTCAAAGCACATAATTACTATGTTTAACCATCTTTATTTAGGTAATCTACGTTATTGTACAAAACTAATCACATAGCTTCCCTTTAACATTAAGAAATATTTTAAACAATAATCCTTATTTTTATGCCATTAGCGTTTTTGTGGATTCAATTTAGATAAATTTATCTCTTAGACAGGAAACAAACTTATTAAGTTTTGTAATGCTAAAGAACTCTCAGTTGCAATTAATAATAATAATAGTAACGAAATTTAAAAACAAACTGAAATTGTCCTGTAATTTTACAAATTCGTTTTGAAGGTCAGTTTCTTTTATAATACACTGTTAAAAATTTTTGTAAAAACACAGAAGAAATTTGAGACTCTCTGTAAATGTACACTAGTTCTCGGTTAAATACATGGATTGAGATTCTCGGACAAGACTCTCTGTAAATTTACGCTAGTTCTCGGTTAAATGCATTCGATTGAGTTTCTCGGTTAAGACTCTCTGTAAATTTTCACTAGTTCTCGTTTTTTTTTTTTGTTATTAGCGCATTAAAAAATAAATAGCACGCACCGATTTCGAAGAATTCTCTAAAACATTATTGTTGTAAAAACGAATTTCATTTAAATTTCTTGATTAAAAAAAGCCATTGATTTTTTTTATTGATTACTTAAACTAGTTAGCCCTTTATGCACTGACGGTACTTTTATGTTAAAAAATAGTAGTTTAATAAAGTTTTATATAAAATGTGTTTACTCTGTCTTATTAATAAAAGTTTTTCTTCTTTCCACACAATATTCTATGCTCCAATAAATTTAGATAGAGTACAGAAATAGTCGAAATTAAATATTTACAAAAAGTGGTAATTTTTTTAATCATTTTCATAGTTATAATTTTTCTTAAAAAAAAGTTACATGAAACATTTTTAACTGTAAAAGTCTTTTACAGAGAGGATCATAATACATTTAAATACATTGATTTTATAAGAAATGTGATATAATCATAAAAGTATTTTTGGTTAATTAATCTGATAATTTTTGTAAATATTTTACAAAAAAAGTTATAACTACCGACATATTTAACCAGTTTCAATAAGAAAATATACCTAAATTTCACATTATTATTATTTAAAAATTCCAGTATGTCTTCAAAACTCTTCTTATTTCGAAAATCAAATTTTTTTGAAATTGCCAAAGAAACTCTTACTTCGTCCATTAGTTTTCATTGTAAATCATGATTTTGAAATGTCAAAAATACACGATGAAAGTAAGATTTTTTTTTTAATTTGTAATTCGTATGTGTTTTTTCGGTGAAGCTTTACCAATGGAATAGGTTCATAGAAAACACATTTTTTTTTTTAAATTTTAGATAAAGCCAGATTTGAAATTCACATCCTCATTTATCTTTCAGATTTTGTGAATGATATTCCATAAGCGGGGGCTATATTAAGCGTTAGTGCTGATGTGAGAAATTCAGTGAAAATAATGCATTCAATGTGTATTACAAATAATACTAGTCTTTTTTATTATTAATTTTACGGAAGGCATATTTACGGAACCACGCGGATTTCAAAAACGCGTCTTTAAATTTCAAAAATATAAGTTGGTTTCTGAAATTTCAGAAGACGGAGGAGACATTTCGAAAGTAACTCGGAAGACAATATTCTTAATTTTGCTTATTGGTTATATCATATTTTCCTATATGATTCTCTGTCTGTTTTACAGTGCCTTTATTCGAAGTAGTTCTTAATCTATGTGAAAATATTTTTCTAAAATATTTCTAAATATATTTCAAATCATTGTTTTTTTTTTTTTTTTTTTGATAATTAAAATACTTTTTATTTAAGATTTTTAAAACATTGTATTATCAATAATAAATAAAAGATAATTTCAAATTAGATTCATTATCTTTTAAGCAGCTGAAACTAAAATTATTCTAAATATGTATTGTTATGCTGAACGTATTTTGTCTTTCGTTCCAAGAATTTATGTTATCAATTTCTAGATTATACAAAGAAAGACGAATGGAAAAATATTTTCAAAGTAAGTATTTAGAAATTGCAATCTCTTTTAATTTTTTTCCGATACTTAAAAACAGAAGGAAAAGAACAACGACTTCTGTACAAGAATTAAAAAAAAAAAAACCTTTTATCCTACTTCAAACAAATATTTGAAGAATAATTATTTTTTATAAATGATTTCATTTCAAGTGTTTATTGTTTCGAACAAAGCATTCAGTTTTAAAGCAGGACAAGTGCATGTCTTATACAAATATAAAAGATCTCTTGAAAGAAAAATCGATTAAGAAAATTATCTGTGAGAAAAAAGTATATTTTTAAAATAGATCCTAGAAAATATATAGATGTCTGCATTACATATAAATCATATTTTGCTATTTTCTAATATACTAGCAAAACCTGCAGATTTGCTCGCGTAATAGTTGAAATATGCCAAGTGGTATCCCAGATAGCATGAACATTAGCAGCAAGTTTGATTTTTTCTGATATGATTTTGCCGTGACATATTTGAATTGAGAAATTCGCAGCAAATCTCCCGCAAGGTATACCAGCACCCACTTGCATGAGTAGTTTGTTTTGAAACGGATGGCAAGATTGTCTTTAATTCACGAAAGTAACAAAAGCAAAAAAACCCTCTGTTGAGAGAATAGAGAATCAGCAGATACGTAGAAATTGCAGAAGTTTTATTCGGTTGGCACCGCTTTTTTTTAAACGCTATATTTCTCAAATACCAAAAAAGGCTCCAATTGAAAAGCACAAGTGTGGAGCAAACGTGCAAACCATGCTTTCTCCTTGAAATGCAAATTTTCAAAAAAATAAAAAACTGATAAATTAGAAAATAACTTGTATTTAATTCTAATTTTTATTGTGTATTTTTAATACTGGTTATTAGAAAGAATTGCAAGCATGTATAAGATATTAAACATAAAACAAATTAATAAAATGCATTTAATATTTGGAGAAATTACATTTTGACCGAATTTAGAGGAGGAAACATGTTTTGATTGTTTGACAAGTGGACAAAACGCTTTTTGAATGAAATAAGTTCTAACTCACAAATAATCCAAAAGAGAATTTTACTTGAGCAAATACAGAACTTCAGTTGATTATTGATAAAATAAAATGACAGTTTATGGTACCTAGTAGTATTAATTAAATATTTACTAAATAAATACTCGTTTGCCAAAAATCCACTTCAAATTTTAAAACCAATACCTTTATTTAGACAGTCACACACTTCCCCCTCTTCTTCATTGCAGGCTGGTAAATCATGGATAATGTGGCTGTACCATTTGAAGATATCATCAGGATGATTTTGCCACTGTTATCCATCATTACCTTCAAAAGTTTGTCAACATCTTTTTTCTTTTCAACTGATATTGTGTGGCTAAGAGGAAGATATTCTAAAACAACCCTTTGAACACGCGCAACAGTAACTCCCTTTTTAAGAAGATTTACATCATATTCTGCACTTAGATCTTGAAATCTATAATTCTGGAAGCCTTTAACCTTAACAGTTCTCTTACTTTTCTCTAAAACAATCCGTTTCAATTGTGATATGTATGGTATGTTTCGAAAGTACGCAATAAGTGACAACTGTGATTGGCAGACTGGAGAAATCACTGTTTGACTGAATGCAAGCTTTGGAGGAAACACTCTTTGATTGAAACCTCAAGTTTTAAAATTGGTTTTTAATCGGAGAAAAATGTTTTTTGGTTAAAAATACAGTTTATTTCTGTGCAATTTAACACAGAGTTCATAAAACTAACAATAACTCTTTTTTTGTGAGAAAACACGGTTTGAATGTTTGCTCCTCAAGTATTACCTTATTTGTTTATGGTGGTAAAAAGATGCATGCACCTTAACGGTGCGTTTGCGTCAATAGAACTCTTCGAAAGGGTTAAACGTATAGTGTAACAGTTGTAAACAGTTAAGGTGAATTGGATATATTACTACTTTGCAGTAAGTTTGCAGTATTTTGGATTACATGTTTGCTGTTAATTTGCAATAAATGTGATACAGCATGAATTTTGTTTGCACGACAAGTTAGCTGCAAGTTCAAAGTGTGGTGACTTTAGCATTTGCGTTATCTTACTGCAGTCGTGTTATGTTCTTTCAGTCTTCTCATGTTCTGCGTGCTGCAACTTTGCAGGTTTTCAAAGCAAGACATCTGCAAATTTTCTGCAAACTAAAAATGCTATGTGGGATCTATGTGCCTATTTTTATTTGAAAAATTACATTGTTAGGAATAATTAAAAAATTACTAATTGATCTACCATTTCAATAAACTTCATTATTAAACTGCATTAAGTGAAAATGAGAATTAAATTAATAGGAAGAACTTAAAGTAATTCCAAATAAATAATAATTTAGAATGCGTTTTGAAAATTTTATGCTCATTTTAGTTTTTATTTGAGGTTTTGAATTTTTTAGAAACCATTCTTAGTAGTCATTTACATCTTAAATTAACCATCATGCCATATTTCAAGCTTCTAGTCTAACGGTTTACCATCCCTTATGGTGGTAAAGTTAGGAATATAAAATATAGCGTATGATGGAAGAGGGACTGTCACATAAATTTCGAAATCGGTTTAGTATTTTCTGAGATTGTAGAGAAATCGTAATTTAGAAATTTTTTAAAAGGCTTTATGCTCATTTTGAAGCTTTAAATTTCCTTTACTTTAGAAATTTTCTTAGAGAGCATTTACGTCTTATAAGTATCTATCATGTCAAATTTTAAGTTTTTATCTTTAACAATTCAATAGAAATCGTAATTTAGAATACTTTTAGAACGCTTTCCCCTTAATTCACCATTTTAAATTTCGGTTTTTTTAACTGTTCATGGAGAACAGTTATTATATAGTATATTTTATAAGTAAGTATTATATATAGTATATTATATAGTATATTATATAAGTAAGAGAGAGTATATTATATAAGTAACTACCATGCGTAATTTCAAGTTTCTATTTTTAACAATTCCAAAAAAAAAAAAAAAAAAAATGGAAAATTAGAAATATTTTAGAACTCTTTTCGCTAATTTCATCATTTTATATTCGGATTTTTTTACAAACAGTTCTTAGAGAGCATTTACATCTGATAAGCGACTTCCATACAAAATTTAAAGTGTCTAGTACCTCCAACATCACAAAAATGTAAATTTAAGAATTTTTTTCGCTACTTTTCGTTTTTAGAACGCTTTTTGCGAATTTCTAAAACATTCGAAATTTAAAAAGTGTGGAAAGCATTTGCAACTTATAAGTAACTACCAATCCAAATTTCAAGTTTCTAGCTCCATCAGTATCACAAAAATCGAAATTTAGAGCGTTTTTTGCTTCTGCTACCACAGGTTGTAGAGGCACCGACATAAAATATAGCCTATGATAGAGGAAGGACTGCTACCATTAGTTTGCAACCAATGCTCTTGAAGTCCATTTGATATTTCCTAAGATTGTATAGAAACCGTAATTTAGAACAATTTTTTGACGCTTATTGCGCTTTTTCACCGTTTTAAAATTTCGATTTTTTTAGAATCTGTTCTTAGAGTGCATTTATATCTTATGCTAGCATGCAAAAATTTAAGTTTCTAGGCTTTTAATTAACACATAAATCGTATTTTTAGAACGTTTTTTGCTCCTGCACACCCTTAGTGGTTGTGCCATCAACATAAAATATAGCTTATCTTGAAACAGGAAATTGCTATCATTGCTTTTCAAATCTGTTCGATTGTTCCAGAGATTACCCCAGCAAATAAACAAACACACACACAAACTTTACTTCGCTATAATATTAGTATAGATTATCAAAATTTCAATAATACAAGAATATGTTCCTCTTACAAGCGAATTTCTATTTAAATTAACGAAAAATAGTAAGTTTCCTGTGATTTTTAGTCCGCTTCTAAAGTACGATTTTTCAATATCCTAGTACTAACCGTTTAAAAAAAAATTAAAGTAAATATGTTTTACAAATTTGATTGCATTGTTAACACAAATTAAACCTATTAAAATAATAAGTTAGGAGGTATGTTTCATTCGGCAATGGTTAACTAAAAATTTGAAGATTAATATTTATACGATTTATTAGCTTGCATTGAAATTTTATATACATACTACATAAAAATTAAGCATATTTCGCTATTTTATAATATATTATAAGAATTTTAATATAAAAATATTTTTCATTAGAAGAAAATGTCCATTTAAATTAACGAAAGACAGTAATTTCACTGTAATATTTAGTAGGATTTTAAAGAAGGGTACTATACTGTACTACTATTAATAATTTTTAAAAAATCGCAAATTTGCTTGTATTGTTAACAGAAATAAAATTTTATTAACATAATCCATCGTTAAATATCTTTCATTCGGCACTGTACTATTCTCTCTAAGCATCTATACGATTTTTCAGGTTCCACAGAAATTTATATACACAGTGTCTGCAAAATAATGAAAGGTGCTTTTATTTTTTACATATTAGAGATAAGTAGGCATTGTGAATTTTAAAATTGTTCAAAATAATTTCCATCTGAACGATAATGTGTCCAGGGTAGGACTCGAAACCATAACCTTTGGCTTTAATTTCAAATGCTATTCTAACTCAGCTATAAGCACGACACCCCGGCGAGAACAATATTACCGCAGAATAAGAGTTGGTGTGTCCTCCAGCCAGCTCAAGAAGACAAAGATTCTGAGTTCGATTGCCAGGCTGATCACATTTCTGCTCAGATAGAAAAAAATAATACCCATATGAATTATTTTCAATTCAGTTGACTATGTTAAAAATAATTAAAGTAGTACTTTTTTACTTTTGATGGAACACGATTATTAGAAAAAACTGTTTGACTTAAAAATAGAATGACTTAATTCAAAATTAAGAATTGTAATGCGTGGCATTAAGTATGAAATTCAAATCGATCAGATTAAAAAAACAATGATTGTATAATGGACAGGACACAGAGATTTTAATACGTATGCATTTAATCTAAAAAATTAAAAATATCATATAATCGGTGATTGAAACGATATTAGACGTGAAGAATTTCAAAATATTTACCCATGTATTATTAGGAGAAACTCAGTTCTTTATTGAAAAAGATAGAAACCTCTTTATGAAAGTTTTGTGATTTTATTTTTTATTTGCCTTTGTAGGATTTAAAACTAATTTTGTCTCTTTAAATTATCACTGCGTTTCTCTTTTTTCAGATTTCTTTGTAATAATGTTGTTTCAGAATTGTTCACATATGTTTCATTTAAAGAACGCAACAATCAAGGTGTATTTGCTTCCTATTTTCACTAGCGATACTACATTTTAAATTATATAAAAAAGTATGTTTGTAAGAGTTTTTCTTTCATTATAATAGGTTAATTTTAAGTATAGATGTATGTTGTTATTTGCGCTCTCTTTGAAAATGAAAAGTTTTTCAATTGACCACACGCACTGGGCGGAGCTCGCAATGTTTCCCACAAGTATTGGGGTATTTGATTGGCTTTTGGTGAGCGCTTGTGGGAAAAATCGTGAAGCTGATAAGCTATAATCCATCGTGACGTTGTATGACGTCAGTAATGCTTGTCGTCCATTGACAAATTATTTGTATGGGAATAGCATAAAACTTAAAAATTTGTACGGTTTGAAAATTACTTGGAGGAGTATTTTATCAAAGTAATCGATTAACTACCTTAATCTGAAAAAACATGTTTAATAAATTTCAGATTTATCTTTTACAAGTAAAATATTGAAGAAAGTTTTTTAAATTTTTGTTATAGACTATAGAGCATTATTTCGAGTAAATAAATGCCCTAAATTTTATAGCCCATTTTTAAACTCTTTCGAGTAGAAATGGTGATAAGATGGATTATATCGCCATTCTGTTCTTCATGTTCAGACATTAATTAAGGACACTGATCTTCAAATTAACTGAGCTATTCTCAGGCGTAGCAATTAATCATTTATTTTCAAATTAATCGCCGAGTTTTGCCTGTCCTTTTTAATCACACACAATCTGTGACAAAGCATTAATTTCAAGAGCCCAAACATAATTAATTTTTATGATGTACAACAAAACTTTTAATATTTATTCTTAAAAGATTTTATGGGATATTGTGACTTTTATATCGTAAAGTACAATCGAGTACAAAATTGATTTAAAATGTATTTTATTTTCTCTTGGTTGGAAAAATGTATTTAAAAATTATTATGACTATTGCATAATAAATTTTAATAAATGGATGATATCCATATTATAAAGCAAAAGCATGCCTTTGAGTGCCGTTGACGTCATGTCGACAGTTGCTACGACTTGATCAATAAATGTATGATAAAGTTTCGTAATTCCTCCAAATACAAAAAAAAATTAAATTAAAATGGAGCTTCTGTAAAAATTGTACCATAAATAACTGATTTTTTATGATATTGAAAATGATTATGAAGAATTATTTTTTTGAATAATCTATCTCAAAAAATTACGTGCGATGTGTTTTCGAAAGAATAATCTGTTTGCACTTAAAGCAAAGCAAATAATTTAACATTTATTTTCTCCTGTGTAATAATTCCATAACTAAAGTGCCAAGCGAAATTAAAACTTTACAAGATATTAAATAAAACACTAATTTTATAGATATGTAATCTAACTACGTACTCAAATATGAATTAATCAAAACAAACAAGTTGCTATGCATACAGAATTTTTTCATTATTTACTGCAAGCATGCGGTCTCTTGAATGTTCAAGTACTGTGTTTTATTACTTAAAATAAATAATTGCATGTTTTGAGTGAAAAAGAATTTTCGTAAGATCTAATTCATATAAAAATGATTTTTAACAAATTCCGATGGATAAAAAAATTCTGAAGTTCTTAATAACGTTATTGTTGCAACGGTTCAACATTATAAATGGAAATATGACAATGTGTTTATGTTTAAAAAATCCATCAGTATTTTAGTATTTTTTTTTTGCCTCCATATTATACTTTGCTGTAAAAAAACATAATGTGTGAAACCTTAATTCATTAAATTGCATTCGTTCTCGCAGAAATAATGTTTTTATTTAAAAATATCATATAAATATCCTTATTTTTTTACCTAAACTGGAATGACATTTTAACTCTTTATGTAATGAATTATAAATTCATGAAAATTTTATCTTCTAAAGCATTTTCCGTGAATTGTTTAGACTACATTAGAAGATTTAGATAATCATTTAATAAAATTTAGAAGGATTTTAGAAGGATTGACATATTTAGAAGATTAATTAAATTTGAATTTATAAGTATTTTGTGCAATATTTAGAGCCTCACTCAAATCTGTTATTTTAAATAGTTTTCTTAGTATTTTATAAAATTAGGAAATGTACAAACATAATGTTCTTACAATAGAAATATAGAATATTTCCAAATTGAAAAATCCCCCCCACCCACCCTCCCAACGCCAAGAAAGATGAAAAGACACAAATGCAAAATAAATCATCCTTTTAAAATTATTTTTATTTTGTGTAACCAATAATGATTTTGGAAAAATATAAAGTAATGTATCTATAACTCATTATAAACTGTATTATAACTAATAGGTGTATTAAATTAATTTTATAAGAAGTTATTTTAATGGTACTTATAAGTACCGTCAGTAGATAAAGGGTTAACCTTGTTTCGAATGCATAGAGAAACACTTTAGTGTCCGCCTCTTAGATCTTCCTTTGAGTAACTTAAGGTCATTAAGGAAATTCAACAAATGCCTGTTAAATTGCTATTTGTAATCACTTACAAAAACAGAACACTTAAGATGGCATATTTTTATACACATATATTTTTTCGTTTCCTTCATTTAATTGCTACTTAAGCGTGTTTCAGCTATGATATTCGGAAAAAAGTAGTTCTCTTTTATAACAGAATCCTTCTAAGATGTTAATTAAAGTGAGTATCATTTAAATTTGAACAAATAATTTAAACAATCCAGATGTAAATATAAGAGTTCTTAAAAAACATATAAAAGAAGTTTGTCGAAACATATCATGCTTTGAATTAGCAGCTTATGCTTTGAATTATTATTAGTTTTTCGGGGGGGAAATGCAAAACTCTTTAGTTTATTTATTTAAAAATGAAGTGTTTAGTTCAAATATAAAATTAAACGAACTGTTGGTGAAATCTAAATTTTATTTAATTTTGCTTTTATCTTTACAAGAAAATGATTCCAGAAGAATATAAAATAATTTTAATTGTTAACTTGCATGTTATGTAATCTCAAATGCTGAAGTATATTTATAAATTAAATTAAAAAAGAAATACAGTTAATTATTGTTTTAAATGTGTAACAATTTAAGAATATTAATGTGGTACTAAACCTTTGGAAGTTTTGAATAAACGATGATTTCCGGAATAGACTTTTCATTAATGAGTGTTGGTATTTGTCTTTGATTTTTTTGATAAAAATAAATATTTCTTGTTTAAGAGTTACAGTAGAACCTCGATTAACCGAAACTCTCCGTTAACCGAAGTCGGTTTCTTCTGCACTGTTTTTTCAATTTCTACTATCATCCAAAATTTTCTCTTGACAAACATGAATTTTTAATATTTTATTTTTCCCCACATTTCTTTTGCATGCAAGCCGTCCTTTCCAAACTACGAGTGCAGATAAATATTTTGGAATCCCCTTTTTCAGAATTCCTTATCGCAAACTCAATTCTCGGTACGAGTGCACTCTTACCCACTTTCAAACGTCCCTGTTCTAAACAAAAACACACCCCATTTCGAAATTTGGAAGGTCATACTGCCGAGCCCCAGAACAACCGAATGTTATTGCAACCTCTGACTGTAAGCAAGTGCAAAGAACCTAACCTCTTTTGTCAGATATTTTCATTGCAGCAGAATTTGAAAAGGGGAGGAGTAACTTTGTGTCAGTTATCCTTTGTGGACAATTCTATTCCAGAAAAGGGAAAAGGAAGAAAGGAAGGAAAAACTCGTTTGCTATTCTCTTTCTGCCCCTACTAATGCTCTTGTAGGTATGGTCACTTTTGGCAGCTGGCCAGAATTTCTGTTTGTTCTCTTTTTCTGCTGTTACATTTCCGATCAGAATTTTCTTGAGTGCTATCATATAGAGCTTACGCATTGTCTTTCTTATTTTTTTATACTCAAGTTTTCTTTTTTATCAAGGCTTCCATTAAGAGAAAAAGAATCGTATTAGCCATACAGGAAAAATAAGATATTGTTACGCGACTAGAATTGGGAGAAGCTGTGACAAAACTTGCAAAGGAGTTTCACGTTAGCGTGTCAACTGTCAGTGAGATGAAAAGGAACTCGGAAAAAAATTAAGAAGTGTTTTGCTGAATTTGATGTCGGGAAAGTCGCCAATTACCGAAAAACAATGAAATTAGCAGATCATACAGATTTAAATGCGGCTTTGTACAAATGGTTTGTGCAGAAAAGATGTGAAGGAATACCCCTATCTGGACCAATGATTCAAGAAAAAACTTTGATTCTCAACTCGAAGCTTGGTGGTTCTGATGACTTCAAAGCCAGTAGTGGCTGGCTAGAGAAAATTCAAAACTCGCCATGGTATAAGACAACTCAAAATCGAGGGTGAAAGAATTTCTGGAAATGTCGCAGCAGTTGATTCATTTGTCGCAAAAATCGAAAAATTGATGAAAGATGAGAATTTAACCCCAGATAAAATTTACAATTGCGACGAAACCGGACTATATTCGAAAGCCCTTCCTGAAAAAACTTTAGCTGCGGTAAATGAAACTTCTGCTCCTGGAAGGAAAATAATGAAAGATAGGATCACTGTATTAGCATATTCCAACGCATTGGGTTCCCACAAGCTTGAACTAGCTGTAGTTGAGAAAAGTAAGAATCCGAGATGTCTTAAGAATGTAAACAAATCTGCTCTTCCTGTACACCAGAGGTTCCCAAAGTGTGCACCGCGTGAACTTTTCAGGGGCTCCGCCGCGCTTTACACTGTAAAAAAAAACGACATTTTTACAATACAAAGTACTGTTCATCTCTCCGCACAAACTCGATCACAGTGAATGTGCTGTATTTTTCTTTGGTTTCCTGACTATATTAACATGGAAAATATAGTACTTGCGTAAAATTAACAGCACAAGGTGCTGGCAATTTGGACGCCATCAGTTTGTGCTGTAAAAAAATGCGTCCAAATTGTCAGCACATTGTGCTGTTAATTTTACTCAACTACTGTATTTTCCATGTTAATGTAGTCAGGAAACCAAAGAAAGATACAGCACATTCACTGTGATTAAGTTTGTTCTGGGAAATTTACAGTGGTTTTTTAACAGTGTAGGAAAATAATGAAGATTTGAACGAAACACCCATTTAAGGCAAGGTTTTTTTTTTTTTTTTTTTTTTTTTTTTTTTTTTTTTTTTTTTTTTTTTTTTTTTTACAAAAATGGGAACAGATTCTTTTGTTACAAAAGTATTTAACATTGATGATAACTATCTTCGTCAATCTGAACTCTTTTAATTAACTAAATTTGATTTTCTTAAAAATTTCCGGTACAAATATTAATTTATGCTAGATTTTTAAGTTTTCACAACAAAAAATGCGATAAATGGAGAAACAAATATATATTTACTCTAAGAAAGTCAAAAATTGTATTGGAAAATTTGGATATTCGAATTTCCCAACACTTTCTCTCAATGTGACATGAGGCGAAGTGTTATTCAATGACTCCACGTTTCATGCTCAACTTTGTCATCGTTCCGAAAGAAATCAGTCTGATTTGAAAGATAAACCGCCTTATGTTTTTCATTATGAAGGGCAAAGTGATGCATGCATGCTTCAAAAGAAAATATCGCAAAACATGTTAAAACAAATATCAAATGTCCTGGACAAAGGTGTAGACTTCACGGGTGCGAAATAGGCAAAAAGATGTACTTACTTCTACAACTAATTTATTTTTTTCCTTTTGTCCTGTTTAATCACTGTGATTAATTAAGACAAATATAATGTTTTGTAAATAGTGATAGAAGGTTGACTTGTTATACCCAGTCGCCCACCCCGTTACGTCGGCGCTTACCTTAAATTTTAACAAGTCAATTGAGTTTGTGTAGATCATATAATTGCAAAGACTCTTAATAAACCTCGTAAAATTGATATTGTCATGAATGTGCTTTCTGATAAAGTTGTTAATTTAGTGTCAATATTTCCTTGTTAAATAGATATAAAAAATAGATATAAAAAACTCTTAACAGGTGACGTAAAAGAATACTTAACAGCATCTTTAGGTGTACAAAATTTGCATTACAAGCGAATGAATCTACTGACGTTCCTAGATTAGCAGTTTTGTTAACATTTTTCAGTTACCTATACTAATATCCCGTTCACATCATGAAGTTAAAAAACTTAACTGATATTTTTGAAACGGACACCTGGAACTTAACTTCACTTTTCTATTATTACGGTGTTTGAGAACATTAGCTTCATTGAAATTCAGTATCTTACTAACGCCAG
The DNA here is from genome assembly GCA_963932465.1 of Maratus speciosus. Classification (NCBI taxonomy): domain Eukaryota; kingdom Metazoa; phylum Arthropoda; class Arachnida; order Araneae; family Salticidae; genus Maratus; species Maratus speciosus. The sequence goes on along the minus strand of CAWVRF010000827.1, from coordinate 206,647 downwards.
TCTCAAAGAGTTTTCACAAATCTATCAGAATCATATTTTTTGTAGATAACTACAAACTAATGCACTAAAGGAGGAAATAATTTTTGATTCATACATAGGAAAACTCATATGAACATAAATTCATTAATAATGCGAAAGTAATGATGGGTCACAATGTTATTGCAAAAATTAAAGATATGATAAAGCACCTAAGCACCATCTATTACGTTCTTTATAGATACACGCTATCCCCGGAAAAATGTCTTCTGAACTTATGAAAAGGTTAAATGCTGACATTAAAATAATAAACTATATAAAATCGCGAACTCTTAAAAGCAAAATTTTTAAACATATGTGTGAAGTTATTGGATGCCGCTATCCGCCCCTCCTACTACATACCGAAGTAAGATGGTATTTATTGTCTGTGAAGAGCGTTTACGCGATTGATGCAATTACAGAGGTGGTAGAAGAACCACAACTCTAAGATGGGAAATCTTTTTAACTAACGAAGATTGTGAATTCTAATTGCATATGTTCCCGATATGTTTAGCAAAACCAAATAAATGTATCTATCACTGCAATAAAAATTTGTCACAATTTCCGATTCATTTACAAAAATTTTCTTTTAAGATGAAACGAGTATTGGTCGGATTCTGAGTCAATCTATATCGATTACGTCCCTCTTTTTTAAAAGGAATGCAAACAACACCAGATAAAAAAAAATATATATATACAAGTAAATAAATATTCAGAAGCATCCTACAGCTTTTAAAAATTCTTTCATGCAACATTTTTCAACAGCTGAATAAAAAAAGCTTTTGGCGATTCCAAATGTGTTCAACGTTATAAAAAATCCTCATCCAGCTTAAACTATGCGAAACACTGACATCCTCATGGATTTGACATCTCATGGCAAGTTACACTAAATATACCTACAATAACCGGTTATTTGACGTTACCAAAAGGAAATATTTATATTTGAACCTGAAATTTTTCATAAAATAAATATAAATCAAACATAAATAAGTTAAATAAAAGAGTTAAACATTTTTATATAAAATTATTGTATGAAAGATTTTTTTTTAGAATTGAGTAAAAATCCTGGTATTTGTAGTAGTGTTAAAGATCTTACTTTAAAGCCAAATCGAAATACATAAGTCTTTTAAATGAAGAACCAAACATTCGGCTGCTATTACTATCAACTGGACCTGAATTCAGACATTTGTGCAAAACTATCTAGTCACATTAAGCGTTTATACATTATTGTTCAATACTCTAATAATGTAAAATTTGTTGTAAGGGAAATGTTACGATTTCTTGAGTTTTGGAGTTTCATAAGTTTGTAAACTTTTAACAATTCCATCTGGATTGATGATAATTGAAAATAAATTCAGTATTACAGTAAAAGTTTCAAAATATAATTTTATTTCTGGGAAAATGCACAATTGTTTAGATTACTATTCATTCTCTCTTCCTGTGCTCAGTCGCAAGGCACCTAAAAACCGTTACCTTATAACACAGGGCACGGTAAGCTTCAGGGGCTCCGCCATAGAAATTCATTCTAAAAAGAGCTCCGCCAATCAAAAAGTTTGGGAACCACTGCCTGTACATTATTTAAATCAAAGAAATGCTTGGATGGATTTCAATTTGTTTCCGAAGTGGATTTTTGATATTTTGTGCCTGCAGTAAAATCTTGGCAAGAAAAAGAACAATGGAGCGCTTTTGTTGTTCGACAACTGTCCGGCTCATCCTGAAGATAACTGTCTAAAATCTGGAAACATCCGGTGTTTATTTTTGGCCCCGGATACAACGTCTCTGCTGCTACCTTTGGATCAGGGCGTCTTGGAGTCTTTAAAATGGCGTTACCGAAAGAAGTTAATCAGAAAATTACTTTTTGAAGGAGATTCTGAATCTGGTGCAGTTTCAATAATTGAGTTTTGGAAAACTGTGAACATCAAAGACTGCATTTATATGTCTCGCTAAAAAGATCCCCTCTACAGATAAGACTCACTGTGCAGTCCTTCTCTTATTAAGACTTTACAGCGTACTTACATATATGAGTATATTTATATTAAATAATAATAATAATAATCAAAATAAAAGCATGTAAGAACACACTCTAAATATATATATACATTTTACAAAATAATAATAGTAATCAAAATATATAAATAATAGTAATTTTTATGACATTAAATAAAATAAGAACCTGCTGAAGTGGTATCAAGGGTATTTATGTCGGTTACATGATACACTTCCAGCAGGGGGTGAGCGCGAGGGGGAGGGGTAAAAGAAGGTACAATTTTTCGGGATCTTGTTAATATCTCATAATCTATAAGTCCTACGGAAAAATTTTTAATGCAAAAGTTAAAGAGAATTAAATTCTCTGCAAAATAGATTTTATACTTTTTTTCTCTAAATTCTATAGTTAACGAGATAATCGCATTCAAAAATGAAGAAATTTGCCAAAAGTCACACCAGTGCCAGAGAGCGGGTCAATGGCACTTGCATTGCATCTATTTAACTTAGATTTAAATGACGGTTAATAAATGTTGTGGTAAGCCTGAACAATAACTTCAACTAATTACATATTTCTTAACTATAGATTATGTTATATAGATTATATGTTCCGTAGTTTGAGGTCATTTTAAAAAGCATGGATTAACGCCAATTTAATTTCCTTCTGTAACTTTTGTTTGGTATACTTTTTTTTTACATGGATTATAGACCTGTTGAGCCTTCAATCCGTCAGGACCAAATAGGAATAGGAAAAGTTTGTTCGATAGAGCTATTTCACAATTCGACTTTGGAAATTGGGAGCAAAAAGATGATTCAGGTGTCTAGAAAATGTTACTCAGATGGGAAACTAACTCGGAAAGGTATAGCACAATCACTCAACCGTATGCGCAATTCAATAAAATTTCATGAAACTACTAAAACTGTGGATCCTCCAGTTATATTCCAACGGATTACCTTGTGCAAAAGTAGTAATGATGATTTAGCAAATTACCTACAATATGAATTGACTGCTTATCCTCTCTCTTTTTTCAATGATTGCGGAATGTGCAAGACAAATAAAAGTGCTTTGTGTCAAATATTTGAACAATCAGGTGAGATATTATACAAACAACAAACAATAGTTGTGGATGGTGGCTTCCTGTTATATGAGGTGGTGTGGAAGAAGGGATTAGCAATACAGGAATTTGCAACACCTAAATAAAGTACGTTAAGAAACACTGTTGTGGAAAGGGACTCCGAATTGTTTTCGATGGATATACTGACACTGTAAACAGTCATAAAGTATCTGAACAAAATAGAAGGTGCTCAGTGAAAACTTCAGTTGACCTATATTTTGAAGAACATAGTGTCATCAGTGTTCCCCAAAATCAGTTTATCTTAAATAAGAACAATAGACAATGTTGATTCCCATTCTATACTCTAATTTAAATGACAAAGGAATCTCATGACAGCAAAGTCCTAATAATGCCGCTACTCTGACTGTTCAGATTGCTATAGATGCACTGAGTGAAAGTGACAACGTTACTGTTGTTGAACAGAATGTGGATATAATTGTTCTTATCATAGGCTTAACATCTTCAGATAGAAATATATGCTTACAGATACAGCTGTGGCAGGGAAATGAACTGTCTCTTCAGATTTGGGGTTGGAAACGTAAGCTCGTTCATACGTTAGTGCCTATCACAACAACCGATCCTGTTGCCCCTGGGTGCGATACTAAAACTCAGTCAGTGTACACCTGTTTGTAGGCAAAAATTTTATGCCTTAGTAACATTTGCTAGACATCTGAATCATCTTTTTACTCCCGATTTCCAAAGTTTTGAAGCAGGTGATAGTTCCATCTCCAATAACCCCAGAATATATTGATATAATTATATCTATTTGAGTAAAGGGTGGATGATTTTCAAATCAAGTTGAAAGTTTGGAGATATCCGCAGCATCTCTATTCATCCGAGCTTCACGAAAATCCTTATGTTGTTCACCAGAAGAAAGAGTTAAACTGCAGAATTCTTCCAGGGCGGTAGAAATATGAAAGGTAGCTGTGGTGCCCAGGCCCCATTTATTCTTCGTCCATGTGTGAGCCTAACAGAGCGTTTCATAGATATCATTAGTTTTTGCTCAATGGTTATGTCAAACCAAACGCCTGTCCAAAACATGTCGCTGCGTCGAATCGTGAAATAGCTCTATCGAACAAACTTTTCGTATTCTTCTTTGGTCCTGACGGATTGAAGGCTCAACATGTCTATAATCTATGTAAAAAAAGTATACCAAACAAAAGTTACAGAAGGAAATTAAATTGTCGTTAATCCATGCTTTTTAAAATAACTTCAAACCCGATTACGGAACATATAATCTATATAACATAATCTATAGTTAAGAAAAATTCATTTGTTGAAGTTATTGTTCAGTCTTCCATTCACCTGACCACAATATTTATTAACGACCATTTAAATTTTAGTTAAATAGATGCAATGCAAGTGCTATTGACCCGCTCTCTGGCACTGGTGTAACTTTCGGCAAATTTCATCACTTTTGAATGCGATTATCTCGTTAACTATGGCTTCTAGAGAAAATTTATATAACCTGCTTTGTAGAGAATTTAATTCTCTTTAACTTTTGCGCTAGAAATTTTTCCGTAGGATTTATATATTATGAGATATTAACAAAAAATTGAAAAATGGCATCTTCTCTTACCCCCTCCCCCTCCCGCTCACACCCCCCTATCCATCAGGACTTTCAGTATGTTCATTAGTAGACCCTTCCAAACAATATTACCAAGTTTGAAAACTCACATAAATATGTCCAGAAAAAACCCTAATTTGACTGGACTATTAAACGAGTTTTTTTTTTCGAATTGATGTATTCTGGTGCTCTGACCCCTTACGTGGAGTGAATGAATCCTATGTATCTATACCTTAGTAAGTACAGAACTTGTGCGGAAATATAAATTATTTAAAAACAACGTTTAAACACACAATAAAATAAGTTGATTTGAACGGACGTATAAGTTTCGTGAGTTTCAGGACTCACATCCTCAGTGTATAAAAACTTTAAAAGCAATATCCCCCCAACTACATGTACGGTGAAAACCCAAATGTCAAAACACAATACCAAAATACCATCAAGATCCAACAGCCAATGAAATTAAAGCGAAAGTGGAGTGCCGTGACACAATAAATCCACCCAGAAAGTTGAGATGTATGGTGTACTAGACAAATCATTAACCAAGGAGTCTTTAAATCTATGGAAATGAACAGTTTCAGAAAAGTCTAAATCCAGAGGAGTAATGCATTTTCTGATAATGGTAGCTGAGTCAAAATTGAAATTATGTCCCTCCCCCCAGCAATGAGAGGCGATAGAGGATTTCTGCAATTCTTTTTTCTTAACATAGTTTATGTGTTCTTTGACTCTGTACTGAGTTTTCGTTTAGTTTGTCCAATAAAGGACAAACCACATTGGCATTGAATGTTGTAAACACCCCAATAATTTTGAGGAGGAATTTGATCCTTAAGCTGCGAAAAAGTTAATTTATTAACTGGTTTAGAAACCACATTAAAATCGTAATGTATTAAGATATTAGCCATCTTAAAGCTAGTACTATTATAAAATGGTAAAATGATAATGTTAGAAATGGAAACCGCAGTAACAGAAGAATCAAGATTATTATTAACACATTTATTAAGACTATGAGAAATTAAATTATTGATATAAGATAAACTAAAACCCCGATCGATAGCCACAGATCTATGGTAATTTAATTCTGTAATAAGTGAATTGTTAGCTGAACAATTTAAGCGAGTTCTATTAATCAAATAAAGAAAAGCCGAAGCTTTTTGGGAAGCGGGGTGACATGAAATGAAATGGGGGGGGGGGGCAGCAAAAGGTTTACGGTAAACGCAAGTGTCAAAGGTGTTAAGCTGACGTGTAACCAACACATACAGAAATGGCAATTTATTATCTATTTCAACTTCATAAGTAAATTGAATGACTGAATCTATTGAGTTCGAAATCTTTAACACATTGTCAACAGAAAAAAGAGATAGGTCCAAGAGCGCAAAAGAATGATCTACATATCTACAATAAAATGGGAAGTTGATAAGGTTAAACATTTTAACCTCAAAGTAATGCATATATAAATCTGCTAGGAAAGGACTAAGGGGAATACCCATTGCTAAACCATCTGTAATAGAATATTGATTAGAAATTTGAAATGAATTTTGTTTTAAACAAGTACTGAATAACTCAATAATGTGATTGATTTCATAATCTGTGTAATGAAACTCTTTTAAACTAGCAGTGAGACTTTGTAGTGCACCTTGAACTGGAACATGGGGGACCAGAGAAGTAACATCAAACGAAACTATGCGTAAAGAGGGGAGGGGGGAGTGAAGTTTTAATTCCGATTTACAAAAGAACTAGATTTCTTAATAGTTTAAATATTAGAACTTGAAAGGAATGAAAAGCGTTTAACTAAATATTTAGCAAGATGGTATGAAGCAGAACTGATATTGGATATGATAGGACGGAGGGGAATACCAATTTTATGAACTTTAGGCAGAGCGTAAAAGCGACTACAGTTAGCAGTAGAAGGAATTAATGACATATTAATACTGCCATCAATACAAGGAGAGGTTTTTATAAGTTTTCTGGCACTTATTAGATCACTGTCAGAAGGATCCCGATTGAATTTAATGTATGGGCCGGATTGTAAAAGATTCTGCACTTTTATCCAAATAAACTGTTTTATCCTGTACCTCTATTTGACCTCCCTTATCAGCTTTAGAGATAACAATGTCATCATTAGATTTTACAGAGCATAAAACTTCTTTAGATCATTTGTTATGTTTGGTTTGAAATTCATAGAATTATGATCAACTGTGTTTTTAATAAGAACCCTAATGGAATCCTTTTGAAAACTAGATAGTTTGCTAAATTTGAAACATCTTTCAACTGGAGCAATAAGATTAGGTAAGTCTGGACGTTTGCTAAAAGAAAAAAAATATAATAACGTTTGAGAGCTTTCTCTTGTGTAGGTGACAGTTGTGAAGTTGAAAGGTTTACAATAGCATTATTATTGACTTCTGGAAGCCAAAGAGGGTGTGTAGCAGTAAGAGGGAGTAAATTTGAAAGTTTTATTTACAAACGAAATTATATGAAAAGCAAAGAACTTGACAGACCGGTACCATGATAACCGATCAAGTCTGTCAAAATTTGACACTAAGTTTCCAAAAGAAAGATATAAATGAAAAAGTTCTTTTTCAGTAAAAGCAAGCTTACTACGAGTATCGTGAATAATGGCGCGAAGTTGCACTAACTTACAGGTGTGTAAAGATTTCGAAAGACGTTTAGTTAAAAACCCAAGCTAATAAAACCGGGAATAACACCTCGACCTTTATAACTACATAAAAAGTTCAAATGATTTAAAACTTTTTCACGTCTTATTCTAAGTTTGTAAAAACGATTAAGATCAGACATGATAAAAACCCCCAAATAGGTCCGTTGCAACCAAAGATAGTAAGTACAGAATTTGTGTGGAATTATGGATTTAGACTTTTTTGAAGCTGTTCATATCCATATATTTAAAAACTCCTTCGTTAATGATTTGTCTAGTATACCATACATTTCAACTTTCTGGGTGGATTTTTTGTGTCACGGCACTTCACTTCCGCTTTAATTTCATTGGCTGTTGGAACTTGATGGTATTTTGGTATTGTGTTTTGACATTTGGGTTTTCACCGTACATCTAGTTGGGGGGATATTGTTTTTAAAGTGTTTATACACTGAGGATGTGAGTCCTGGAACTCACGAAACGTATACGTCTGTTCTAATCAACTTATTTTATTGTGTGTTTAAACGTTGTTTTTAAATAATTTATCTATACCTTATTACAGATGCCTTTCAAAAAAAAAAAATCTCGGCACTTCTCATATCCTTCAATGTATTGACAGCTTTTGTCTCATAGAGTCAGTTGCGAATTTACTATGCAAATTCAAGTAGAGCTATCCGTTCGAACAACAGAAGAGCATTGTTTACTGAATTCCATGTAGAAACTGTGACTCGATATACACTGCCGAGACAGCTTGCAACCTAGAAACAAGACTTAGAGAAGATAAACATGCATTTGAATCTAAGAACCCTAACTCAAAATTCCTTTCACATGAAATTGAAACAGACCATTCACCTGACTATATGAAAACTACGATTAAGTAGCAGAACTGTTATATTTCTAGAAGCCGAATGTTCCTCGAATCTTGGCATACGAATTCGTTGATACAATTATTGAAGCCGGAAATATTGCAACTTAGTATTCTACTCTTGTATAAAAATTCTAACTTTATAATTACCGTTAATACATGTTTTGATGTAGGTTGTACTTCAGTAAGGTGGTTTTGTTACACTAGTAATTTTTCGTAAACTGGACTGAAGAGGGGTGAAAATTTTCATCCTAAACTTATACATAGTTGTTTTATAGTATTTATATATGACTATTGTGTTTTTTTTTGTTTTGTTTTTTTTTTTGTTTTTTTTTCTTATTTTTGAGGCAAAGATCTGTCACTAATGCGATGTACTGCTATCTTTAAAAATTCGTGTCAAAGATCGTTTATTTAAAATTTAATTCAAGCCTATTAACGAAAAAAAAAATTCATTTTTTTATGACGCTATGTAGAAAACAGATATATATACAATTATGTTTTGTCAGATATTTTTACAGATTTCCTACCTTTTTAGATAATTAATAGTATTTGAGAAAGTGCATATAATGTTTGTGCCTTCATTCAAAATATCGCAAAACACCAGACAAAATCTTAAAGACATTTGGGAATGTCTTCCCAGTGCATTTATAGCTGAAAGTACTAGAAAAAAAATATTATTTAGTTTTAAGGAAAGTGTCTTATATACAAATTTGGAACACAGTTTTACAACTGATACTCGACAATAGTTTTCTAGATTTTAATTGCAGTTAGTGGAGAATTTTTTCAAGAGTATATATTTACATCATTTGCAACATCAAGCAAAATTAAAATAACAAATTTCTTCGCGCTTTTTAAGTTATTTCTCTGTTAAAAATAGCAGATTATTTATTTAAATATCAGTAAATAATTTTAAATAACATAAAAAAGTTTTTAGTCTATAGGCATATATATTGCCCTGCATTTCTCCATTTACTTTTCATTAAATATTTAAACATGCAAAATTTCATAGTTAAAAATGTGCTTACATGCTGCAAAAGATATTGTAGCATGTGTATGTTTAATTTATATTTTTCGTAAGCTTCAAGTATTATACATATATATTTTTTTTATTCCTGTTCGAAAATAATTTGTGAAAAATTTTCTTTCCGAAAAATAAGTCTCGCCGTGGTTCGAAATCACATACAAAACTCTCAAATCCAGCATACTGTAACAACACTACGACCCACTTTCCATAGAAGGAAATTTATCCGATTATAAATTTTAGCATATTACGACTGATTTTCTCAAGTACCCGTGGGTATCGCGTTTAATAACTGTCATATATTTACATACTAACTATACTCTATCTATACACAAACGCTCACCCAATTATATGTCACCGACCTTGAAACTCCTCTTGTTAGATGCATCTGAATTTACTTAAGACTGGACCTAACATAAGTAAATTTTATATTACCTTACCCGTGACCCTAATATTTTGCGCATTAGTTTGTCGATGCTTTTTTGATAATAACAGTTAAAAATAATTCAAAAATTTTTATGTAAATTATTTTAATGAAAAATGATACATTTTAGTATTACATAGTGAAATGGAACAACTAATAATAAACGACACATATTTTGTGGCCAATGTAATCCATTTCCTTGCATTATTTTTATGTCCCTAATGTTTTGCGCATGTTTGAATGTGACGAAATGAGTAAGTCTTACCATTTCGTTGGTCCTCCTTTGGCAACGTAAACATCTCTCACTTGTCTCGGCATAGTTGAAATTAATCGTTTTTACTCAGAAATTGGAATTTTTTGCCATTCTTCCAGAAGAATTCTTTTCAACTGCCGATTGTCAAGTGGTTTTCTTTTTCGAACTTCCTTCTTTAAATACCGCCATAAATCCTCGATAGGATTGATGTCCGGGGAATTCTGAACCCAATCTAGCACAGGAATACTATTTTGTTCAAGCCAGGTTTTTGTTGTCCTAGCTGTATTCGGTTTGACCAAGTCTTGTTGAAAAAGGTAGACCGATTGAAGGCCAAGTTGTTGAACTGAAGGCAACAACTTATTCTGAAAAATGTCCAGATAACGTTGTACATTGATAGTACCGTCATTTGGCATCATTTGGCATCATTTGGCGGAGACGGGATTAATCAAAACATTCCAAAATTTGAACATATGTCTGAAACTTGCACTCTTGTTTGTCGCATTTTGGGTTTAAAGCTTCATTTGCTTGCCGACGACCAATATTTCCATATAAAACTGGAAAAAGGAATCCATCCGACCATACAACACTTTGCCATTGCTGATCTGTCCATTTTAAGTGATCCACAGCCCACAGAAAACGTTTCTTTTTTTGTGCAGGAGTTTACATTGGATTACGTTTGCTTTTGTAAGATTTGAAGCCCACTTAATGCAATAATTTTGTAGCCCTTTTACGAGTCACAGGTTGCCCTATGCTGTCGTGCCATAGGGATGCGTCTTCTGTCATCGTTCCTGGTCTGCTGTTCATTACAACTCGACGCAACATTCGATCTTCTCGGGCCGTTGTTGTTGATGGGCGACCAGTACTGTTTCTTGGCTGTATATCACCGATTGCAACGAAAGTTTTCAAAACATAACGCATTGTTGATTCAGGAATCATCAAATCCATGCCTATTTGCCTCATTAGACACACATTATTTCGTTTTTCGATTATCTTTTTCCACAGCTCTACCGTCAAACTTTTACCACCCATTTTCTTCTTATAAAATGATTTGAAACCGCTCTTCTTTTAAACAATCCATGCCATCAGTCCCGGATGTGATAATTTGCATAGTTGGAAACAACCAGACAATCGAAATTGTCGAAAATGTTCTTTAAATGCACATGCGCAAAACAATAGGGCCTTCTGATTTTAAGAGGAAAAATGTTTTACATACGCAAATCTAATTGTGCGACTTTATTTATTTTTTTTTATTCAATACAATTAATTTTAGACGACTGATATTTCATGAATTTGGTTGTTTATTTAGAGAAAATGAAGTTTGAGTTTTCTTCTTTGAAAAACTTTACTTTTAAACTGGTGCGCAAAGAAATAGGGACACGGGTAAGGTACTTTACATATTTATTTACGCGACATTCATTACAAAAACTCTATGAGTTTTAGATAATAAACGCAATTAATTTTTCATACACAGCTACAAAAAAAAAAAAAAAAAAATGATTAATTTTAAGCGTGATATAGGGGAAGAATGGTAAAGGACCCACTCTAAGGTTTGATGAATTTTTATCATACTTTTTTGTTCTGTGAAGTTTTAGAAACGAATAACAATAGTAACTTTAGTTTCATTTGCTATTTTATTTTAAATAAATATAGTTATATTTTATATTTAAATATATATATATATATATATATATATATATATATATATATATATATTAATGTATACTTTACTTTAAAAGAAAACTACAAAATTGTTACTTTGGTCGACTTGGCAGTATAAAGTGGCCAGCATAGGTAAGTGAACAAATCACATTGATTCAGGATGCATATTTAATCAACACAAGCCGAATTAACGCAAATCTATATAAAAAAAAGCCTAAATAATGTGACTGTCACCAACAGTTCCTGCTGAGCGCATCACTTTTTTCATGCCAGGCGGCTATTTTGGTACTTTAATGTTAGCCTATAAAAACCTATCTATGAAACTCAAAGGAGGTTACCTCAAGTTGAGCGGGAAATTACCAGTAAGCAAATACAACAATAGTTGAGTAAGAAAAAAGGTGGGTCGAAAAGTGGCTGAGACTGAGTAATAAAAAAGGTGGGTCATACCGGTTATGTAAGAAAAAGCAAGGAGATATCGCGCGGTAGGAAATATCGCACACAAAGAGATTCCACGGGAAGGAGTAGTGTGCGCGCGCAGCGACTCCTGGTAGTTGTACAGTAGCAGGGGAGACCGGGGCTAGTTGGCTACAGGGGTAAGTATGCGCAGTCCTCATAAATCGCCTGTTTGTGGATAAATTGAATAACCAGTCACAGAGTACCTTTCTTCTTGCTTTTTACAATTGTAGTTGTAGTAACTACAACACGTTGTAGTTTTGCAGCGTTACCTACGCGCGGTGGACATTTATTACGATTTTTCTGTTTTTTCACTCATAAGTAATTTTTTGTTGCTTCATTCTTTTTCTAAATGCTGATACTTATCTTAATAATTGCGATTTAACTTGTGCTTTTTTTCTTAGTGTATGGTTAACCGTACCTACCTCATATGTGATTTACTTGAATTATTTATGCTTAGATGGTTACGTGCCCCTTTTGTGAAGAAATTTATTATGGGCTAGTAGGCGCATTGAACACGGGGAAAGTTGACTCGGTGTCTGGTGTATGCTGGTAGCTTGAAAAACAGCAAAAACCGAGAAAAGTGGTTGCAATGCAAAATTTTGGGCACAGAAGGCTTGCCCAAATGGAGATGCTCTTTTTTTTTATTTGTGACAACTGTAACTCTAATGATGATATCGAGTAGGATAAAAGTCACTCAATGTTAATGTTTTATTCGTTATTTTTATGTCTGTATAATTTAGAATTAACATTGAACGACGATAACGCCTTTGTTTAAACTTACTGGTTATAATGAAATTGATTTCTCTTAAATGCGTGTCTTATTTGAGTTTCATTTAAATTTTTATAAAGCATGTGTCAACTTACCCCATAGGTGTAGGCAACTTGCACCGTGACGGGGTAGGTTGGCGCACAATTTTCCTCTTAATTTAGGCTTCCACTAAACATAAACTACAAAAGCTACAAACTCAAAACTCTGTGTAATTATAGCCCAGTGCCTGTTCTTTAAAAGTACAGTTAAAGTTTCATAAAAAAACTTAAACAAAAAATTAACAAAAATCGATAACTAAAAACTGCGCCTGCTAACCCCGGTCTCCCCTATTAGTGCAGTGTCTACATGAATGTGCACATTGATTGTTCCAAGCGTCTTAGATAAAGCATTGCTTTTTTGTTTTGTTTTTCCAAAGTAAGTGCTTGAATTTTCATAGCTTTTCGTCAAAATCTTTATAGAATGCCAGTAGTGCAAAATATTTTGAACTTAAACGATTTCTTATAAACTACTAACCTAAACTAAGGATTCAAACTCCAACAATCAATTTTAGAAAGGGTCATGTTTAAATAAAATGCCGCGAAATCTCTCCTACCAAATATTAGAGTTTGCGCATCTGCTACTTAGCAGAGATGGCGCATTTCCCCCATAAGTTTCAGCGCTAGGAGCGATTACACAGCTTATTGATAAATTTGCAAGAATTGCAAATTACGTGTGAAACATATTAATGGATCAATTTTGAAATAATTTCGGATATAAATAATATAGTTGTTATTAAATTATTTTTATGTAATTATTTTTGTTAATAAATTAATAATATATTTGTTAATCAATTAATTAAATATTTATACATATTTTTTAATTTATGAATAATTAATTTGCTAATAAATTCATTTTGTAAATTAAAATAAGCTTTCTAATAACGCCTACAATGTTTTTGAAAAGATTTCACCCATTCCATATAGTTTAATGCCATCGAAATCAAAAGGAAACAGAGTGCAACTAATGTTAGTAATCTACAAAATATACATGAAAGAAGACTTAAGAAGGATGCCGCAAAAAAAAATTTGAAGATAAGGTGCTTCTTGAAAAAGTGGGATAAAAACACTGAAGAAAAAAAACGAAGGTCAATGAGGATAAGTGCATTGAATGTCTGCAACTGTACCAGGAGACAACTTCGACCACTGACTGGATTCAACGTATTGCTTGTAGTCCAGGCAATAGGGAATTTTACCTAGCAAAATTAATGGTAGTACTGAAAATCGGCTTTCTAGATGTTTTTTGGGTCGCGGAATCCGAATTTGTAACTTCCCACCAAAATTTCCCCCAGCAACCTCCCCAAATTTCGGTAAAAAGCCCCCCAAAAAGGGTTTTATTAAAAAAATCTTTTTTTTTTTAAATTATTATTTGAGAGAAAAAGAATCTAGAAATTCAGAAAGTAGACAAAATTCCCAACAAATTAGATACATGACATTATGACTTAGGATGAAAACAAGGGGGAATCTGCCTCGGAACATGCGCGCGGTGCTGCGTAAACTAAGTTGCGCAATTCCACTTAACCACTCACACGTTTACATTCGCCCTCCCATCTCCCCTCCGAACTTTCTCTATAAGGCTTACTTTAAGATTTTTGGGTCGCTGAATCCGAATTTTTAACTTTCCCCCCAAAATTCCTCCCCCCCCCGAAACCCCCCAAATAGTTGTTTTTAACTTAAATTTCTTATTGTTTTAGGGGGAAAACATTACGAAATTCTGAAACTAGACAAAATTTGCAACAAATAGGATATATGACATTATGAATTAGGATGAACGGGGAGGGTGAGGGCTGCCTCTGAACATGCACTGCGGCGCTACGTGCACTAAATTATGAAGTCCAGGCAATAGGGAATTTTATCTGGCAAAATTAATACTAGTTCTGAATTTCGACTCACTTTATGTTTTTTGGGTCGTTGAATTCGAATTTGTAACTTCCCACCAATATTTCACCCGGCAACCCCCCAAAAAATTGATTTTTTGAAAAAATTTGGTTTTTGAGAAAAGCGCACCGGGAATGCTCCGAGGCAGGCCCCTCTCTCCCCGTTTATCCTACGTCATAATGTCATATATCCTATTTGTTGCAAATTTTGTGTCTGGTTTCTGAATTTCGTAATTTTTTCCCCTAAAACCATAAGAAATTTAAGTTTAAAACAACAATTTTGGGGGAGAGGGTTCGGGGGGGGGGGATTTTGGAGGTAAGTTAAAAATTCGGATTCAGCGTCCCAAAAAACTTAAAGTAAACCTTATAGAGAAAGTTCGGAGGGAAGATGGGTAGGCTAATGTAAACGTGTGAGTGGTTAAGTGGAATTGCGCAACTTAGTCCACGCAGCACTGCGGCGCATGTTCCGAGGCAGATCCCCTCTTCCCCTTCATCCTAACTCATAATGTCATATATCTAATTTGTTGCAAATTTTGTCTGCTTTCCGAATCTCTAGCTACTTTTCCCAAAAAACAATAAAATATTGAATTTTTTAATAAAAACCTTTTTTGGGGGCTTTTTACCAAAATTTGGGGCGTTGCCGGAGGAAATTTTGGTGGGAAGTAACAAATTCGGATTCAGCGACCCAAAAAACATCTAGAAAGCCGATTTCCAGTACTACCATTAATTTTGCTAGGTAGAGTCCCTATACGGTCTCCATTAACTGGAATATTGTGGAAAGTGATTTTACGAAAGCTGCAGGATTTAAAACAATTCGTGCATTGATTGTAGACGACGACAACTTCGGTTAGCAAACAAAATGCATTGAAACTGTGGAAAAGAAAATGATGTAATTTTCAAGTTAAACATGTTAGTATGTAGTTAAACAAGTAGATTAATGTTATTTTGTAATCTTAGTATGGCTTGCTTTTATTGATATTTCAATATTCTTTGTAAATTAAAATTATTTAACTGTTGTTAAAATTCATTCTTTTTTTATTATTTAAACATTAGGTTGAAATTACTAATACAATAATATTTTCTTACAAATACCTTACAACAATGTCACTCAAGTGTAATTATTAATGTTAACAATTTAATTGTAGTTATTTTTAATAACAATTGCTTCTAACCGTGTGCGCAATCTGTCCTATCCATGTGCGCAATCCTTCCTATCTATAGAGGAGATGCTGTAGATTTCCAGATTCATGAATAAATGAAAAAAAACTCCAACACGAAGATTTCGAGGACTTATTTCTTTATTATGAAACTTTTTAAAAGGAGGGCCATGATAGTACAGTGGGACGAGAGAAGTCAAACGAAAGGCTGCCCGACGGGGGCGACCCCGAAGGGCAGCGCTGAGATCCGTCACCTTCAAGATCAGAGGGAGTAGTGATAAAATATTCATTACAATCACTTACAATTTGGCGAGATGAATAGCAACATATGCACTATATTGGCGATGAATATTGGTGGCGTGGACAAAGGAATCAGAAGCATCCCGAAGTATTACATAGAATTCAAACTTACGCCATGGTGCGGCTAAATGGTTACACGTATCTTAACATTCTTGCGGTAAGAGGACGTGGTTAAAGAAATAGCAAACACGTGATATTACATGCTCGTTATAGATTTTAATGACAGCTGAATTAGTCAGCAAAGGGGCATATGGCTTTTATCCGACAAAGTACAAGGGTGAGAATTGAATACTAATGCAAGCCCAGAGGCTGGGAAAATATGCATCAAATATCGTCGGCTGCAAAGCGAAAAGACATTCATTTGTATTTTATTCTTTTACATTATTTCAATGGAAAATAACTGCGGTTAAGATCTTTTTCTATCGTCTGAATTTGAAAGACAGAAAAAGGAACCGAGATAAAGGATGTCTGCATTTGAAAAGAACTTTAAAAAGTAAAAGCGAAACTTACAGTGGTGAGAGGGGGGGGGAGAGAATGAATAAAGACATATGAAATTAACTCTAAAATGTCAAATTTAAACTAAATATTTTATTTGAAGGGGGGGGGGGGGGGAATAATGACAATTTATAATAAACCAGTAAAGTTAAAAGTTGATTTTGTTTGAGGGGAAAGGAGGAATAATGAATATATAACGGTAAAGCCGTTATCACCCATTACCACCAGAAAAAAAAACTGTGAATCTTGTAGAACAGTTTTTTTTTTATATTTGAAGATTACTTTGTCCACCCCATACATATAAGTATTTAAAACAGATATAACATAATAAGAAAGATAAGCCTCCATATATATATATATAACATATAACTGTGTGCTTGCAATTCTTTAAATGTTTGCATAAAGCAAAACTTTTCAGGTCATGATAAATGGCGCCTTTTTTTTATTCTGTTCTTGGTATTCATTAGTCAGTCACCAAGAAAGTGCAAATACTATTTTTTTTTTTTTTTTTAACGGGATCCTCCTTAAATATCTTTTTAATATTTGATTAAGAGGCTGTTACCAGCATTTTTCATGACCAAAATAAGAGAAGTAAATATTTTTAACTTGTTATAATATCTTCTCAAAATAAAAATAATGTAATAAAAGTGCAAGCAACAAAATACACAGATACTACTTTAAAATGAAATAGAAAATAAATGACATATGCATGTCTGTGAATAGAAGCTAAATGAAAAAATATAAAAAATAAAAAGAGTAGAAAATTGGTTTTCGTGCACACCGCACAGGACTACAAAAGAACGGGATGCATATAGCATGCCTATGAATGGGTGTAGCCCTTAATCTTGTTAATAAACAAGTGTGATAGCGTCAGTTTAGAACATCAGCCCTAGGGAGGGAGGGAGTTATGAGACCCAGACACCAAGTGATACCTAGGTCCCTGCTCCCCAAAGATCACATTGACCTTCAAAGGAGTATGCGTCAATGTATCATATAAAAAGTTATGTTTATTGAATTGAAACAACAATTCAATGGTTTTGTCTCTCTACACAATGAAGTTTGGACCCTTAGGGCAAAAATTTTGAACGGGAACAAAACTTCAGAGGGGATAAATTAAAAATAATAAAAAAAACTGAGATAAATATCTCACATATCAACGGTAAAATGACAATCCGAGTGTGTGGAGAGACTGGTGACATGCTCGGGTAAGTATAACAACCACAATTTTTTTTTAAGTAAATTCTACCTTTGTATTCCTTACAATGTATCGAGCAGGATATGAACTGTATGTGTATTGTATGACCTTAACTAATGTTTTGAAACATTTAGTGTAGCTGCACTAGGTTACTAATGCTATAAACAAAATTTTTTGTGTTATTGTGAAGTTATGTTATTACAAGAACGACATAATATCTTAGACGTGTGTATTGTCTAAGTGAAGCTTAACCAGAGATTATATTTAATCTCCAAATTTAAAAGAAAACGTGTAATTATGTCCATGTAGAAAACCAAAACAAGTGTGATGAAAACAATAAATACATCATAAGGTTGAAATTTAAAGAAAATGCATGTGCAGGGGTAGCATCCTGTAAACTGGGCATTCTTTGTTGTGAAACAAAGTGATGGTGACATGAAATGTCATGGCATAAAAGAAATATAATAATAATGGAAAAATTAATAATGTGTTAAAACTTAACCTTTTAATAAATGTTTAAGTTGTGCATATCATGTGAGGTCAAAAGTAGTTCCTGGTATAATGAAAACAAAAAAAAATATATCTTAATGTGTAACGTTGAAACCTAGAAACAAAATATTTTCAATTGTGTATAATGTTTTTTTTTTTTTTTTTTTTTTTTTTTTTTTTTTTTTTTACCAAACAAAATATTAATGAACTCAATTGTAATAACAATGAACTAAGTTGTAATATCAGTGAACTAAATTGTAAGTGTATGTCTATGAACCAAAGAAAAAGTGTGTATTTTAATGAACGAAGCAAAGAAAAAGTATTTCACTATGAACTAAAACAGTGTATGTCAGTGAAAGAAAAGGAAAATTTCAACGACTTAGATGTATGTTTGTGAACACAGCAGTCTAAGTACCTCAATGAACAAAGTCTGAGCAAGTATTTCACTGACTCAAAGTGTAAAAGTAATACGATGAACTCAAATGTGTGTAAAAAAATGAAACATACTATGAACTCATGTGTCTAACAAAAAAAAAAAATATTCCAATGAACTAAAGCGTCTACCAAAACAAAAATTGGTATGAATTAATATGCAAAACAAATCACAAGAAAGAAAAACTATGAACTAATATGTGTAAGGAAAAATTCTATGAACTAAGTATTGTCATGAAACAAAAATGATAGTGCAATTGGTCCCTGAAGTACACAAAGAATTGAAAATGCTATGACCTCGTGTAAAGTGTTTTTTTCCTATGAACTCAATGAACTATGAACTCGTGTAAAGTGTATTTTCTATGAACTCAATGAACTATGAAATCAGTGAACTATGAACTCAGTTGTGTAACCTATGAACTCAGTTGTGTAACCTATGAACTCAGTTGTATGACCTATGAACACAAACTCAGTGTGTACATATGGAACCAAGAGCATTGTATCACAAGTACAAAAATGCATCGCCTAAAGTTAAAACAAATAAACCAAAAAAAAAAATGTGCTTTTAAGTAAAGGAAAGTGAAAAAGGATAAAATGTAACCAGGAAATGCTACTTGTGTGATGAAATGTAACTAAATAAACTTAACAAGTGAAATTATATCCAAATTTCTAAAAAAAAAAAATAAATCTAAAAATGTAACTAGTGTAATGATGAATTTTTAAAGTTGAATTAATGTGTACTCTTTCGGTAACAATCTTCCAAAAAGTGAAAAACATATAGTCTGACAACGCGTATCAGAAATGATTTCACTTTTGTTCCAATTCGTCATTCATTTAACTATTTGCCGGCTAAATAATCAAATGAAAAAGCAACACACTGTACACTTGTGTTTATAAAAAAAATCTTGAAAGAATTAAGTTAATTTCAAACTTCAAATCAGTATAAATAATGCTGTCGAAAACTGACATATGTATGTAAATGTATAGGAAAATAAGAAACTTTAAAAGGAATGCTGTAGATAGGAACTCCTTCACAGTAATGTGTGTTAAAAAAAAAAAAAAAAAAAAAAAAAAAAAAAAAAACGAAAAATGTAAAATGTATGTTACATTGTTTTTTTTTTTTTTTTTTTTTTTTTTTTTTTTTTTTTTTTTTTTTTTTAAGGAAGCTGTATGAGATGTTTATGGGAATGTATTGCAGTTGTATACTTTTTCTCGCATTTGCTTGATGAATTTTTTTAATGATGGACAATAAGGTGCAAAAGCACTGTGGAAAATGTCAAAGTTGGTGTTATTGCTATCATTATTTCTAATGCAATTAATGCATTTTGGAGGATTTCTACACTGAGGGTCAATGTGTGGCAAGGCACACACAGAGCATCTAATGTCATTATAACATGAAATTGCAAGATGATCATTGTATACCTGACACTTAAAACAATGTTTAACATTTATATATGGTTTAACAGGGTACGGTTTTGATTGTATGATAATTTCCCTATGCATTAATAATTGCCTAGCATCCTGTGGTGCAAGCTCAAAGATCCAATTAAAGGACTTAATATGTAGGAGCTTGTACTTTTTAACAAAGTGAAAATCAGGTTCAGGTATATGGATTAAATCTGAGATACCAAACAAGATATCAGGAATATTTAAATTTTCAGGGAGGTTAAAAATAATAACACGACTAGGCTTAGGTACATTAAGTTTAGCAGGGGATAAGAACTTTAGAGAGGAATCGCTAATAGCTGTAAATATTTCATTGTGCTTACCTTGAGTGTGCAGGACGGAGCTAAGATATGTGTCTTTTTTATCAATTTCCAGTTGTGGTAACTTTTCTTGTTTACACATATAAGAGGGGATAGTTTGTGTAGATTTATCTAGGGCAGAGGGAGGGAGTTTGTTGTTGACATCTACCACCTGATCAACCATAGTCTTACTACATTTAGCACGCTTCTTCTTACATTTCTGTTTGCCTGTGATTTCATGTAATCTCTCTATAAGTTTCTGATTTACAAGAAATAAATTATCTTTATCCTGTTTTAATTTGGAATAATCATCTTTTAGAACATTAAAGTTTAGTTTAAGCACATCAAAATTGAATTTAATGATCTGAAGGAAATCCAGAGCATTTTCAGAGAAGGATGCAGCATTTTCGGTTTTAAGTGAATTTTGAATAGATGTGGCTTCCATATTAATGGAATCCGAATATCTTAATAATATCTCCTCGAAATAATCTACCCATGGAGATACAGAAATGGGGTGATTAAAATCACTAATAGAATTTTCATCATTTGCTGCCATATTGTAAAAATAAACTGGTGAAGTGTCTGTTATCTCCAAAATCCTTTTTTTTTATCTCGTGTTTATTTAATGTCTGTTGTTTACTTTTTTTGACAGCCAAAATGGAAAAAAAAGAAGGAAATCTTATTTTTTTTTTGAGAGAGCAACACAAATAAAGCAAAATAAATAATACGAGTATTTCAAAAAGGTGTAAGTATTCAAAAACTCTAGTTATCAGAAATGAAATGCATGCACATAAAATAAAACACAATAAGTTGCATAAATAAATTATACACAAAAGAAACTGAAGGGGGGGGGGAAGTGAAAAAAAATATGAGTGTATCAATCACAAGATTTCTGAAAGTTAAATTTCTGTCTACATCCAGTTGGATTAAAGTGTCCGAAATTCAATAAAATTAAAAAAAAACAGGTAACTAAATTGTAATTCTGGTTTAGAATACAGCAAAAAAACAAACAAGGTCAGAGTCGAGCAACACATGCTGAGAACAATTGTGCAAATGTCACACACAAGTGAAAATGTGCAAATGTTGTGAGCGAAATATGCACATATTTATATAAAAATATCAAATACTGCAAAACTTGGAGCAGAGAACTTTTTTGTTGCCTATCGGCAGAATAAGTGTACTTTCAAAGTATGCCAGTGGGGCTAAAGGGTTAAACTCTAGATTTTTGAATGCATAAAAATCATTTTTACGGAAAAGGAAACATAGCATGTTTATGTAAATTCACGTAAGAAAAAAAAAATATGAGAAGTATGTCATGATTTAACCATAAAAACATTATAAGTGAAATATTAATAAAAGTATAATAATTTTATCATTTTAACTGCAAAAAGTACTTAAAAAAACAAACAAACGCAGCTTGGAAGAAGATAATAAGGAGCAAATATGCTATCACTGTTAAAAATATTGTAAGAAAAAAATAGTTCAGAAGTGATTTCTCCGTTCAAGCTGACAAATCAACAAACTTATGAAAATCCAAATGGTAAAAGTACAAGTATGAATAGGGAACCATAACATGGATAGAAACTAATAATTTACTGATATTGAAAAGAAAGAAAAAAAAAGGTTACAACAATTTAGAGTAAATAATTTAATGTAAAAGTATTCCCTCTTCATACTTACATGCAAACTGTGTTTCTTTTTTTTGTATAAAGTATTGTGACACAGGTGTTTTCATTGAATTCGATGAACTAGGTATGTCTTTTTTTGTAGAGAGCATTCATTTGGAGCACGAAAACAGAGCGAGGAGGAAACAACGCCTGTTTTTTTAGAAAAAAGGAGTTAAAATAAAAAGATTTTAGTGACAATTTGCAACGGAAAAAAATTAAAACAAAAATATCATTAACGTCCTATTTTCGTACTCTGAATGCTATAAAAATGTTGAATGATAGATGACACAACCTGTGAAGTGTGATTTAGTACACTCTTTTTTTTTAATGCAGAGTGGTTTCTTTTTTTTTTAAACTGAAGCATTTGCACACACTAGGGTAATTTTTTTTATATCTTGATAACACACCACAAAAGGAAAACATTATTCCTCCTATTTATGGCATACTTAGTGCATTCTATATTTTTTTTTAGAAAAATTGAAGATATCACCACAAAGAAGCACAAAGTAAATCGAAATTTTTTGACTATTGCTTCGGACACAATTTGTTATACCTAACACAAGATGACACTTTCGCGAAATTATATATCTTTTTAGCATATTTCATTATCTTTTCATCAAATCTGTGGGATTCCTGGACACTTTGCACTGCAAATATTAATCACAAGATCACAAACAAAGCGAAACGGCGCACATTTCCTGGACTTGTTGCACTGAGAACTTTGTTTAAAATGTGTGTTACTTGTGCGGATAATTCATACCACAGCTAGGTGAGGACTTTTTCACAAAACATTTCCTTTTAGGAAACTATCTAGAGTGGATGTACGTTCAGATGGCACTTTTTCTTTTCACAAAACCTTTCGCACTCACACTGGTAGAACGAACATGTTTGTTTGCAGGTTGAATATCGCGCACGGAAAAGAAACTGTCGTGATTTTTGTTTTGGATTGGAGTACTGACAGATTTTTCCGATAGTAATGAGTAGGAGTATGAAGACACAACTTCACGCAGGGAAATAAGTGATGCAGGTGTGATGTCTCGTAGGGAAAAAGAACCGCTGCAGGAGGCGACGTCGTTCGATGACCCCGTTGGAGCACCGCAGGCTAAATCTTGCTTCTCGTTAGGCCAGTGTAAAGTCCGGAAGAAAGAGGCACTCTCCAAATCCCTTGGGGTAGCGAGAGCAGGCAAGGGAAATCCCCTGAAGATGACATCGGCGAACGAACAGAGAGTATGAAGAGGCAGCCGGAACTCCCGTGGGAAAAAAAGGTCTATGGACATCCTTTCGCGTCGCTGGTAAGAAAAGTGAATCGGAATGAAACTTCTCCTCGTATTTTTTTTTTATTATTACTGTTGGAGAAAAAATCTGGGCAACGGCGCCAATTTTATATAGAGGAGATGTTATAGATTTCCAGATTCGTGAATAAATGAAAAAAAAAACTCCAACATGAAGTTTTCGAGGACTTACTTCTTTATTATGAAACTTTTTAAAAGGAGGGCCATGATAGTACAGTGGGACGGGAGAAGTCAAACGAAAGGCTGCCCGACGGGGGCGACCCCGAAGGGCAGCGCTGAGATCCGTCACCTTCAAGATCAGAGGGAGTAGTGGTAAAATATTCATTACAATCACTAACACATTGGCGAGATGAATAGCAACATATGTACTATATTGGCGATGAATATTGGTGGCGTGGACAAAGGAATCAGAAGCATCCCGAAGTATTACATAGAATTCAAACTTACGCCATGGCGCGGCTAAATGGTTACACGTATCTTAACATTCTTGCGGTAAGGGAACGTGGTTAAAGAAATAGCAAACACGTGATATTACATGCTCGTTATAGATTCTAATGACAGCTGAATTAGTCAGCAAGGGGGCATATGGCTTTTATCCGACAAAGTACAAGGGTGAGAATTGAATACTAATGCAAGCCCAGAGGCTGGGAAAATATGCATCAAATATCGTCGGCTGCAAAGCGAAAAGACATTCATTAGTATTTTTTTCTTTTACATTATTTCAATGGAAAATAACTGCGGATAAGATCTTTTTCTATCGTGTGAATTTGAAAGACAGAAAAAGGAACTGAGATAAATGATGTCTGCATTTGAAAAGAACTTTAAAAAGTAAAAGCGAAACTTACAGTGGTGAGAGGTGGGGGGGGGGGAAGAGAATGAATAAAGACATATGAAATTAACACTAAAATGTCAAATTTAAACTAAATATTTTATTTGAAGGTGGGGGGGGGGGGGGGAGAATAATGACAATTTATAATAAACCAGTAAAGTTAAAAGTTGATTTTGTTTGAGGGGAAAGGAGGAATAATGAATATATAGCGGTAAAGCCGTTATACTATCCATGTGCGCATTCTCTCCAACCCTGTAAGGAGAGATTGCGCAAAATATTTTTCTTGGTTTTAATACTGCTATTCTATTAAATTACACCATAAAAACAAAATAACAAAGAAAATCCATAAAAAACAAATGAAGTCAAAATTTTTCATCCATAGTTTAGCAAAAATTTATTATTTAGATTTTTCATTACTATTCTTTTGAAATGTGCGCAGACTTTCCTCGCTTTACGTCATAGATTATCGGAAAATAAATCGAAAAATATTAAAAGATCGCTTTCCACTACCGTTAATTGAGGATGTGATTTATAAATTACAGAAGACAAAAGTATTTACGACATTAGATCTCAAAAATGGCTCTTTCCACGTCGGAACTGAAGAAAGCAGTCGTAAATATACTGCTTTTGTAACGCATGAAGGGAAATACGAATTTTTACGTTGTTTGTTCGGATTGTGCATATCAGGTAATCAATTTCAAAGATATGTACACACAGTATTCCAAGATTTACTGCGAGAATGCACTATCATGGTATACATGGATGATTTTGTAATTCCCTCAGATGATGAAGAATATGGGATAAAGAAGCCTGAAACGAGTATTAGAAGTAGCATCAGCATATGGTGTAGCATCAGCGTATGGTGTAGCATCAGCGTATGGTGTAGCATCAGCGTATGGTTTAGAAATTAACGTCAAAAATGTCAATTTCATAAAAAGAAAATAGAGTTCATGGGTTATATAATCGAAAATGGGACCATAAAACCGTCCGAAGGGAAAACAAAGGCTGTCAAAATTTCCCTAAACCAAACACTACAAAATAAATACAATCTTTTTAGGTTTAACAGGTTACTTCAAAAAGTTTATCCTGAATTACGCCAAAATCTCCAAGCCTCTAAGTAAGTTATTAAGGAAAATAAATTGTTTCAAATTTGAAAGAGAGAAGCTCGAAGCTTTCAATGAGTTAAAGAGAATATTATAAAAAAAACCAGTTGTCTATTATATAAGGATTTCCATACTGACGTAAGCAGCGAAGAATTCGGCGTAGTTTTATTACAGAAAGGAGGTGGTGGAAAATATCATCCATTACAATTAATGAGCAAAAAAACTTCAACACAACAGGAAAAGTATTCAAGTTATGAACTTGAAGTATTAGCCATAATATAAGCTCTGAAAAAAAATCTGAAATTACCTAATGGGAAACAAATTCAAGATTGTAGCGGACTGCGCTGCCTTCCAGAAAACATTAAAGTAAAATATTTAGAACCTAAAGTTTCAAGATGGGCGTTACTCATAGAGGAGTATGACTACGAGATAGAACATAGCGCAACAATAAGAATGAAACATGTACATGCATTAAGCTAAAACGTACCGATAACACAATCAGTATTAAGGATAACTAGATCGCAAGGAAAACTAACGAAAAGAATCACAATAGAGCAAAGACTCTATGAATCCATACAGTGCATCATGCCGCTTGTTAAAAATAAATTGTCCGATAATTACTTAGTAAAAGATGGTGTACTACAAAACTTCGAGAACGGAGAAGAAATGTTGGTGGTGCCGGAAGAGATGCAACGAGAAAATATACGAAAAATACATGAAAGGGGACACTTTGCTGTATCAAAGTCGGAAGATCTAGTGAAGAAAGAATTTTACATAACTGGATTAAGGAAGAAATTAGAATCAGTAATCGCAAACTGTGTTGACTGTATCTTATGTAATAGGAAGCAGGAAAAAGGTGAAGGTTTTCTAAACCCTATACCAAAAGGAGACGAACTATTGGAAACATATATCAATCACATAGGTCGATTACCTCTCAGAAATAAAAAATATCAATACATTTTCACCGTAGTAGATGTATTTACGAAGTTCGCATGGTTTTATCCAGTGTAATCAAAGTCGGCTAAGGAAGTAATAGATAAATTGAACTACAACAAACAACTTTCGGGAACCCAACTAGAATTATAATCGATAGAGGAAAAGCATTTACTGAAAGCGAGTTCAAGGAATATTGTACAAAAGAAGGAATTGAGCCTCTAAATATAACAACTGGGATGACACGAGGAAATGAACAAGCGGAAAGAATACACAGAGTGATGATATCCGTTTTGTTAAAATTATCTAGTGATGACGAATCTAAGTGGTATAATTATGCACCAAAATTGCAAAGAATTATCAATAGCACAGTAACACAAAGCACCAAGTATAGTCCCTTTGAATTAATGACAGGAGTTAAAATGAAGGACAGTGACATGCAAAACATTAAGAAGATTTTGGAAGAAGAATATACCGAATACATGATGGAAGAACGCGAAGCCATGAGACAAGACGCAAAGAAAAATGTACTCAACATACAAGAAGAAAACAAGTGCAGTTTGATAAGAAAAGAAAAGAGCCAAGAAAATACAAAATAGGATATATCGTCGCCATAAAGAGGACGCAATTTGGCAATGCTATCAAAGTTAAAGAAAAATATTTGAGGCCATATGAGATAACTGCAGTCAAGAATCATGATCGGTATGAAGTAGAGAAATTAGGAGATTATGAAGGTAAAGGAAAGACGTCAACCGCAGCCGAATACATAAAGCCGTGGTCTACGGGATCTCTTGGAAAAGTCAGATAGATTAGGTAAATGTGTATGTGTATTGAACATGTAATGAAAGTTTTATATGAGAGAAAAATATATATAAAAGTCTAAAAAATTTAGCTGTTTAAGCATAAAAAATAACAAGCCAAGATGCTGATGTCGGGACGCCATCATGTCAGGATGACCGATTTGTAGGATTTGAATTTAAACATCGTTTATTTTCTTTATGACGTGCATGATCAGCAAATTAACTGACTCTCTGGTATTTTTATTATCCATGATTTGAAAGCATGAGTTATGTAAATTCACGATCTCGAGATAAAGGTTTGGAGATATTCAAAATTAGAAAAGAGTCAGTTTATTAAATTATATTGTTCACGAAGCATCGGCTTATGAAATGCCAAGGAAGGCACTGTAAGGCCTAATCGGATTATTCGAAAGAAAGTGTATTATAGGTTTTAAGTGAGAAATGTAAAGTATTTGAAGAATCTATCAACGAAGTGGTGTAAAATTATTTTTATAGAATTGCATTAAAGTTCATGTGTTGTTATTCCAACGTCTAGTTACTCAAGTCATCAATAAATCAACATTTTACATATAACCACCCTACATATGTGTAATTATACACAAATCAATAAGTAAAATGAGGTTTTATTATTATTATTGTGTAAAATTGAATAAAGTTTAGAAAAATTTAGATTAGATAAAAAATTGTACAGTACATATTATATAAAAATTGTACAGTAAAGCTATATGTACAGTAAACTTCCGATCACCCGCTACTCTATAAACCGCCACACACTTCTTTACTTTTCTTAATCAGAATCGAACAATAAAAATTCAAACGCACAAAACCCTCATTTAGATAGCGCTGTTAAAAGTAAAATTCTTGTCTCCCACCAGGAACAGCAGATAGAAAATATTTATGCGAATGAAATTACAGACTCGCTTAATTATGACTAGAATGATGTTGTTAACGGAGAATGAACGAATGACATAACTATTGAAAATATTTTGAACCCTGTGAAACATGAGGCAGATGAATATTATAAATCGAGAAATTATCAACCAGGGGTCAGTCATGTAGAATACGCTCTCCAAATGCATTAACACTAGAACCACCAAGGCGATCATTTTGACCGTTTCGAAACTTTCATTCTGTACCAATTTGTTTCTATTTAGAGTATAAGTTTCAGTTTCCGTGACTTTTCTTATAATGCAAAACGCTATGATATACCAGTGATAAATTTTCCAGTCAGTCTTAATTTATGAAGTATTGCAGTACTATACCTAGAATCGCCGACAGCCGCCACTTTTAAGGCACATTTTATCTAGTAGATCTCGCAATAGTCTCGCTTTTGGCGCGTTCTCTTCACCGTTTTTCAAATGTTGTTTAGTTCTAGAAAATTCTTCGTTCTGACTAGTTTGCAGTGAGAAAACTAAGGTAAAATGGCATTGTAAACAAGTATTGGTGTTACAGTCAACCGCGGGCATAAAGCAATTCCACATACCATAAAAACTGAAAAAAAGTCTTTGTACAGCATCCAAATTCTTACCAAATATGTTATTACGTTGACAGTTTATCAGGGCCAGAAAAATAAAAATGTTTAAATTCTAAGTTCTTGACGTCGAACAGTTACAATTGAAACTGGTGATAAACACTTACGAGAAACTGTAAAGTTCTATAATTCTACAAAATTTGGTTTTGCGTAGCATGTCCGAAAGGGAAACTGCTGCTTAAAGCCCCATTCAATCAGTCATCTACAAAATTTGGCGTCGACGTACTCGACCAAATGGCGCGGAAGAATTCTACAAAAGCTAGTTCTAGACAATGGCCTCTACAAATATTGTACGATGTTTATGATCTAACGGACATCAATTCTTGGATATTATATAAGAAGATAACCAGAAAAAATATTCCATGGCGTAATTTTCAGCTCAAATTGTCATTCGAGCTGCGAGAGTCATATGTGAATTCCATGAAAACGTCAAATACTTCAATACCCAGTATATCCTCGGACATTTGTGATCTAATGGGAAAAAAGAGAAAGCATTGTTAAAGTTCTAGTTGCAAAGAAACTAAAAGGATAAGTGTGAAGTTTGCAGGAAACCGATAAGCGGCAAATGCACCGCGAAAGTGGTGAAAAAGTTTTTTTGTGAAAACTGTGTGAAAGACAATTTTTAGCTTGTTGGCATACATATAGTACAAGCTCAACATTTGGAGATAAATGTCACTTTTATTTTAGCCGTAATCGATGTTAAGATTTCGTTGGAGAAAACAAATATAAAGAAGTACATGTACTTAGGAGTTATATATACGTTAACTGCACATTATTTTTTATTTAGTTAATTACTATTGCCCAGGAATTGTTAATAATTTTGATGAGACACTGATTTGTTTCTTTATTTGAAATGTAATAGAGACATTGTATTGCTCAGGTGATACATATAAATGTTTGTTTTCGCCAAGCTTATTTTTTCTTTTTCGAAATTAAGATTTCTCATGAAAAATATTTTTTCCTATAAAAATACAAATAACATATATCTCAATATAATATAATTATAAAAGAATATAATATAAAAGAATATAATTAAAATTATAAAATATGTATCATTATATGGGCAATGATGGCAATAATAGTAATAAACGATACTAAGAGTAAAAAAATGGCAGGTAAACAATAGTTAAAGATGGTAATCCACATCTGTCAAAATGACCGCTTTGGTTTGTTCTAGGTATACGTTTTTGCAGGCGGTTCTAGTATAAAATGTTTTGTGATGCAGGGGGAAGCAGGTGCAAACCAAGTGCTTTTATTACGCAGGATTCGTAATCTTTTGCAGCAAAATCCAAAACAAAACGCAAACAAAAAAGTATAATGGATTACTTTGGATGAAAACAGGTAATATATAAAATTCAGGCATTCAGTAAAATTCTACATTTGCCAGATAAATAGATTTCTTCTTATTAGTTGTGTTTTTTAAACAAGAATATACACAGCGAATAAAAAAAAGAATTGTTTTTTTTTTAAATGTACATATTGAAATGTAATTTTAATAACGATCTTGTACTGTGTTTCGATTATCCGCCACATGGTCGTCGGTCCCGTGAGTGGCGGATATTCACCCTAATCTGCCCATGTTAGCATATATAATAGCATACAGAAATCCTATAAAATATAATAGAATCGCATTTTTTTCTCAAAAATTTCATTGTTATTTTTTATAAATCAGCATATTGAAATGTAATTTTGATAACGATCTTGTACTGTGTTATTTCGATTATCCACCACATCGTTGTCGGTCCCGTGAGTGACCGATATTCACCCTAATCTGCCCATGTTAGCATATCTGACACCATGCAGAATTCCTATAAAATATAATAGAATCGCATTTTTTTCTCAAAAATTTAATTGTTCTTTTTTTATAAATCAACATATTGAAATGTAATTTTAATAACGACCTTGTACTATGTTTCAATTATCCGTCACATCGTTGTCGGTCCCGTGAGTGACCGATATTCACCCTAATCTGCCCATGTTAGCATTTATGATACCATACAGAATTACTACAAAATATAATAGAATTGCTTTTTTTTTTTTCAAAAATTTTATTGTTCTTTTTTATAAATCAACATATTGAAATGTAATTTTAATAATAATCTTGTACTGTGTTTCGATTATCCGCCACATCATCGTCCCGTGAGTTGCGGATATTCACCCTAATTTGTCCATGTTAGCACATATGATACCATACAGAAATCCTATAAAATACAATAGAATTGCATTTTTTTTCTCATTATTACTGTATTTGACCCACAATAAAATAAATACGATTAATTTTTTTTTTTTTCCTGAGCAATTTCTGGTAGTTGGAATTAAGAGGGATCATGTAAGCTTTTAAGAGTCGTCAACAATAATTTTATTTAAAATTTGTTAAAGATAAAGCTATTCCATGAGAATGGCTTTATCTTTAATGAGAATTCTATGTTAAAGATAAAGAGATTCCATGAAAACTTGGTCTGTAAAACATGTTCTTCATTTTATCTGTTTTTGTAAAGTTAAATACGATAGTTCATTTTATTTTATTATTAAAAGTTCATTTTATTTTATTTTATTATTAATTATTGTTAAGTTCATTTTATTTTATAAGTTTGGTTTTGGAAATAAAAAAACTGCGACTATCTCAATTTTGAATACAAAGCACCTTAAAAATATATATGAATCCATTTGACGAACATATCGATTTATTTAAATTAAGGTTATAAATGCATTAAGTTGTTTCGATTTTAAATCACCTTAATGTAAAACTTTAAAAAGATTTTTCAGGAACATCTCAATGCGTTGTATTCACTAAGTATTTGCTTTTTTATAGATTAATTCTTTACAAAAATAAAAATAAAAATAAAAAGAAGCACATGATCTCTATTAAAAACTTTACTGCCCACATTAAATAAATGTATGATATTTTCCTTAGATTTGGAAAAGGATATATTAAGTTAAATTCATATTTGAATAATTATGTGAATATTGCACTTTTAATAACATTTTTAAAATAATTTGTGCGGACTTACAAAACTTCAAAGTTGTAGCATTAGTATATAAATTATATGTATGTTGTTTTTTGCATGAAAAATAATCAAAATATTCTTAATAGATGCCTCCAAATAATATTTTAAATCCATCAAATTCTACTAACTTTTCCATAATGCATGAAAGGTCATCATGCTTTTCAAAGTGAAGAATAATGCATTGAAGCAGAGGTGAAATGATCTTTCTTTCATAAAATGAAACATGCATTATGGAAATCGAAATACTTTTTTCGGCAAAGTTTACCTATGAAATATTTATACTCGTATCTTATAGCACATCAGCTGCAATGTGTAGTCGTTGTACAACAAAATATTCATTATAAATCAAAAAGAAATAAGAAAAGTTAGCAATTTTTTCTTTATGCATTGCATACACGTAAGACCTACGTAGCAGTTTGGGATTTATATTGCATTGATCTAATTTGTAAGAAAAACAGTTGTTTTTGAATGAAAATAATAATGATTTTCCATACGTAGAGAAAAGAAATAACCTTGAACGTTCTTTTCAATTATACTATGTGAGATTTTTTTTTTCCTCTGTTTCATAGATAGATTTATGTTCCTCTTTATGTTGTTTCTTCTGTAGGAACAGTCGAATCATCATAAAACTATTCATGATTTATATTAACGCCAGATAAGTTACTTATACAACGACAATCGTTTTACGACATCGTACAATGAACCTACCGATCGTATCGTACTCATACCGAAGGAAACTATCCACTAGATTTCCATAGGATGTGGATATTTAGTAATCAGATTTTATTCTCCTCAGAAAAGAAAGTGGAATCCCTTATCGGATGCATACGCAAGTTAGGAATCTTCCTTTCTTTACACAAAAAGTCGAACTTTAAACGTCTGAAGGCGTTAGATTTTGACATCTACAGCACACCCTGTTATTATCCAAAGAACAGTTTTAACCGTCCAGAGGATTTTTGTTATTCTGAATATGATATCCTCGGGATTTTTTTTTTTTATGAAAGTGTGTTGTCTGGGTAGTTGATAATTTTGCTCTAAAAAGAAGAACATGAAAACACACATTATTTAAAGACAGAATCATAAATAAATTAAGAGACATTTGAGAGCTTTATACTATTCACAAAAATGTAACATCATTTAATATACATACAACACATTTTAACCACCTACACATATGTACATTATTTTAAAATAAACATGTCTGAAATGTGTGACGACGCATTTCAGGCACACATTCTTTTTATAGCTTCTTTTCAATAAAATAACAATGGATGTAACTGGGTGTCGGGCTTTAAAAGAAAAATAAATCCATAAAGCCGAAACTTATAAATTATTATGCTTAAAAATTTTCTATTAAGTGATATACACTTATGGCTAATTATTTGTAATTTTAATGCAACACACAGCTATATATATATATACATATATGCATTGTAGACAGTAGAATCAAAATTGTCTTTTAGAGACATTTCCTCAACCATTAAAAGATATAAAGTGAAATCCGTTAATAAAAAGCAACTGTTGTTTTGACGATTGCAGTGTTACGACTTAAACATACCTTCTGTGCATCAGATTTTAATAGTACTTGCATTATTATGTGGTAATTTTTGAAAATGTATACTACGATGAATGTCTATTTTTTATGTTAGGATATAGAGAAAAAGCACACAGCTTATATATCGTATACATAATGTAAGACATAATGTATAGACATAATTCTCAGTCTCAACCACCGGTACAAGTATCAAATAATTTGAATGATGTGTACATTTTACAATGTACACAACCGTTTGTAATTTTTTTTTATTAGGGATAGGTTTGTGGTGAGTACAGTATACATGACCACAAAGAAAAGAATTCTTAATTCTTTGCTTTATTTTCGGAACGTTGTAATTCTTAACAATTGCACTTAATATATTTAAGGTGTTCAAGTGTTTCTTAATTTGGACTGTAATTTGCATAGTTCCCACGTCGATTGAACTGCTTTGATTTAAAATGTTACATTTTTTACGGCTGATGAAATCGTTACAAATATTATATAAATCTTAAAATATTATAAATTTTAAAATAACATGAATGATTTTATAAAATTCCGTTTATAAACCATTATAAAATTTGAGATCATTAAACACTTGAAAAAATATATTAAACATAGTACCATATAAATGCATGCTAATTTCATTTATCTTTTCCTTTATTATCTGAAGTATAATTACAGCCCGGAAACTATCGGACAAGAAGTTTCGTCTGAAACTCTATGAAACATTGAAAGGTAAAATTGATGAGATTCGATTTTCCTTTGACAAGTAATCTTTATGCATTGGTCAGCTGCAAATGAAACGTCAGATTAATTTATTGAGTCGGAAACAGATTTGGAAGAATTGCCGAGTCTGAATTTCCTTTCTTGTTATCCTGAGGTCATCTTCTGATAAATAAATTGATTTAACATTAATAACTGTGTAATAGTGCTACCAGTATAATTTTGTATATAATAAAGTATTTTATTTTTATTTAGAAGAACTATGTAAAATATCTGCGTAACTTTACTGTTAAAATTCAAAGCTTGAATTATTTCAAGATTTTAATGTGTACGCAAAATATTTTCATTTTGATTGAGAGATATTTTGCATGTATTTAATGTATTTAATGTTCTCCTTAATTAATTATTATTTTTTAAGAATTTTGTCATACCCATTTCTATTATACATCATTATCTTTAAATTTCAAGAGAAACTATATAGTCACAAATACGATAACAGTAAGCAATTACCTATATTAGGATATTATTTTTCCTTGATTTACCAGCTTGAAGAACAAAGAGAAAAGAAATTTCAAGCCACAAAATTCCACGTTATCCACTTTACAATATTTTCCTGGTTTCTTCGAACGCTTAAAATATAAACTCAATAAATTCAATATCTTCCTAGTCGCAAAACCATCCATGAAAATAAAAAATATAGTATGCAAGAAAATAGATCAAATTGAGTCCAACCAATTAGCAGGAGTATACGAAATACCTTTCACCAAAGAAGATGGAACAAAGCAGTTTTATATAGGTATGACAAGCAGAAAACTTAAAACTAGAATCAAAGAACATATAGCAGACATCAAATACAATAGAAGAACCACAGCTTTGGCCAGATTATGCAGCGAAGAACCTTTACAGATTGAATTTAAAAATAGCAAGTTAATTTATCCATCAAGATTTTATTTTCCATCCATAGTCCGAGAATCAATAGAAATATTTTTACGCAAAGAGAATATTTGCAATGATTCTGTGTCCCTTGATTTACCTAGAATTTGGAAAGAGATACTAAGTAATTGTAGAAACAATAGTAAAAATTAATCCACACTCGCAAATAGACAAGTTAATTTTATTTTATTTTATGTTTTGCAATGTTTTTCAGTATGCTTGATGTCTCGTGACATTGTTTACCTTGTTGTTTTTAAATTATGTGAAAATTAATCCACGCTCGCAAATAGCTAATTTAATTTAATTTTTATTTTATTTTATGGTTGCAATATTTTCATTATGCTTCATGTCTCGTGGCATTGTTTACTATATTATTGTTTTTAAGTAATGTGAAAATATTTTCTATTATGATTGATTTTGAAAATGTCGCCGATTGTGCGATGAAACGATCGTAAGTCTTAATAAAGATATTCTATCACTTTTTATAGCATTATTTTAACTTAATTTGTTTATAAGTGATTATTATACATGTTTTTATACATGTTTTTATACATGTTTTTATTATTTTTTCATTTTTTCATTTTAAACTTTTGTAAACATTTCCAGGGTTCCTACAGATCCTTGGTTTACCAGATTAAGAAATACTTTTGCACCAGTATTTTTTTATAGAAAATCTCTCTTTAAATAAGGCAAAATTTCGCGCTTTTAAACTGGATTTATTTTTCTATAAAAAAAAAAAAATACTGATATTTCATATTGAAACGTACGAACCCTAATTTCTAACATATATCAAATAAGTTATGTATATTGTTTGTAGTAGTATGTGTTGGTAAAAATGAAATGTAAATAACGACTATCACCTTATATCACACCATATACACGGATGCTGTAATTGTGCCAACCATATTTAAGGTTATTATGAAATGGTCATAATGAATTTTTGGTGTGGAATTGGTGTGTTAGTTAAATTAGAAGTTAAAATATTATGGTTTGCCTGCACTAATAATGCTATTTCCGATGTAAAGATAGATATGAAGCGGGAAGTAATTTTTTGGCAGTCAACGTATTTGGATTATTTGAATAAAAATTAATATTTTGTAAAAATAATATCAGATATGTTAAATATATTCAGTTTTAATAACTTGCAGAACTGTAAGAAAGAAATTTACTGTTAGTTGTTTTTTTTTAATAAGAAATCATTTCACTCATAAATTATCGTTAACGCTCAGCGGCCGCAAATGTGGACGCTATGTCCCCCCCCCCCTTTTTTTTTTTTTTTTTTTTTTTTTTGCTTTTTGATTTCTTATGAATAAATCGTAATATGAATAATCTTATTAATAAAATGAATAAATCGTAAAAAAAAAGTCATTGTTTCTCAGCATAAAAAAAGAGCTTAAGAAATAGAAATTATGTTATCTTTGAGTTTAAAAAAATGTTTCCTTACAAAATGGCAAAAAAAAAAAAAAAAAAAAAAAAAAAAAAAAAAAAAAAAAAAAAAACAGAAAAAAAAACACCTCACTTAAAACAAAACTTCAAACATCCATATGAGTACATATCAAAAGAATGAATAAAAGGAGTATGAATTGAGCAAATATGAAGACAATATGCAACTCTTAATTTTTTTTTAAATTAGTATTTCTCTTGAACTTTTTTCTTAACATTTTTATGTATTAAATATTTGAACTTAATATAAAATGCTTCCAATTTTTTAAAAACAATAATGGATATGAAAGCATGACTTAGTAATACCGTCTGCTAAAAATGTATGAGAAACAAGTAAACGACATAACTGAAAAGAAATATTGATAAACTAAATACCTCTTTAGTTGGATTATATTATGTAATATAATAATATTTTATTATGTTTCATATATGTAAAAAAATAACATTTTTGAAAGAAATAAGAAGTTTTTTATTAGTGTTTCTTCGATCTAAATTCTTCTGTTACAGCTTAATGTCTAATGCTGAAAATTCGACTGACAAAAAAAATATAATGTAAAGGATAAAAATTTATGGATATCAGTATACTTTTTGCTTTAAAAAATACATTTTCGAAGAAAGAGTATAAAAGATGAGCATGTTTAATGTAAAATTATATTAAAAACACTTCATATTTACTTAAAAGTTTTTGTAAAACTACACTCAGCAAATAGCCATTAAATCTCTCGATTCTAAAAAAAAGCAACTACCGCAGTCACCGCCGCCGCCGCCGGTTTTGAATTTTTTCGACAGGAGGTCTTTCTTCGTTAATATTAAGAAAAATATTGCGTACAAAAATATGAAAATCGGTGGTATTATATAGAAATGCTTTATAAACACGCTGATGCAGACAGTTTTCAAATCGAAGAATTATTTTAAGAGATATTTAATGCTAAAGTTGGACAAAATCGTTCCATTAAAAACGTTTTATAGCAGCAAAAACTATACATGAGAATGTAATCATTTTTAGATCATTTTATGCGTTAGAATTTGCCGGTGTGCAGATTACATTGATTTTTTAAATTTCACTTATTTTTGGAGGTTTTATTTCTATTTTAAGTTGAAATTTTCAGCATTTTGAGAAATATTTTTTTTATTATTTTAGAAAATGGTATTAATTTATACTGTTGCCAAATTTATAAACAGCGCAAACAATAATGTTTGCTTCAAATTAAAAATTTATTTACACGTGACTATTATAAACAGAAAAAATCATTTGGAATTAGAATTAAATAATTATATAAAAAAAGCAGGAACTTATTAAAAATTACGTCATAAAAAGTATACACGTGAATTTTAAAAGAGAAAGGATATTGTAAAATAATAAATTCATTAACATGCGTTAGAAGTCTTAAATAAGAGAAATTACGCCATATTTACGTCACATTACAGTTATTACATAAAATGAACACAAAATATTGCAAAACGGTTTAAATTTAGAAATTGCGCTAGACATTTATTTGATATTTTGAGAGGATCTTTTCAACTACTTTTGTTAGGAAAGCGCAAATAATATTTTATTTCTAACAAATGTATTTTCACGTGAATATTTAAAAGAGAAGGAATAGTTTGGTCAAAATTACGTCAGATTAAAAACGATTAATTTAAAATGTCTCATTTAAAAGAACTGTCTTTTCGCTTTGTTAAAAAATACCAGGAGACAAAGACTGTTTACTTAATTCTTTTTATATTAGCATATTTTGAAATTTTGTTACACGTGTCTGTGTCATAAAGTTATTTTTATTTCGACGTTTTATTAGTATTTTTATTAATGTTGTACTAATTTATTTCTTCTTTCATTATTTAAAATAAAAATTATGTCAATTTGTATAATTTGGCGAAATTGGTCGACGGGATAATCAAGAAGTACCGCAGCGGATTTGGCGTTAAAATTCCCCATTCAAAGAGAAATGAATAGAAATTCGTTTATAGGGAGATCGCCACTGTTTTTTAAATTATAATTCAAATCTTTTTAAAGCAGATCAATTTCGAAATCTTTTTAAAGCAGATCAAAGTAGCGTGCATTTTGAGTCTGCAAAATCTGGACGGGGGTTGGCGAGCGTAGCTCGTAGGGGGCCGAGCCCCCTAGTATATATGAAAAAACAAATTACATTTTTCTACTGCAGAATTCTTATCTTCTTTTATATCAATGTCAAGCATCAAATTATTCAACAAATGTCATTTTAGTAGCTGTAAATAAAAATTAATATGTAATTAGAAGCAATGAAAAATTAAAAACTCCAGGTGAACAGAGAACAAATATTATAATAAGGCATGCATCTTAATTTCAGAATAGATTATTGTGAAACTTGGTATAATATGAATTAAATATGTGAAACATGGTATAATATGAATCGAATATCATAGTTCCCGTTGCCCGGTTATTTTCAACTCAAATTGTCATATTATGAATTATTATTTTTTTTTTTTACTTACAATCGAAATGAAATAAATTCTACATAAAAAATAACATGATTTATTATTAAACTTTCTGGATAAAAATGTTTTGATTTGACTTTAGAAAATCCTGTTAGTTTGACTTCTATGGGATATATTTCAGAAATAAAATATTTTTTTGTTATAGATTAACTGCAAAATATTTATTTCAAGAAATATTTTTTCTATCAAACTAAGCTGAATTTCTTCCAATTAAACGAACTTCAATTCTTTAATACTATTGAAATGTGGGACAAAAATATCATAAAATATAGAAATTGAAAATGGTGAAATTGATGGTGAAATACAAAATTGAAATATTATATCAAAAGAACCGTATGACGAAAGATCGAGTCTTTCCATAAGTAAACCAGAGAAATATAAAAAAAGATGATACTAAGGATAGTCAATATAACACAAGGTGAGCATATTTTTTTCGGTAGACTAACATTTCCATCGACGTTACATCTATGGATATTTTTATCACTAAAAATATGAAAATCTTCCATATCAATGATTAATATCAAAGCTTTATTTCTAAACCATATAAAAATTTATATAAAGTAAGAGTCGTTCCCCTATGAA
This sequence comes from Maratus speciosus, assembly GCA_963932465.1. Lineage (NCBI taxonomy): Eukaryota > Metazoa > Arthropoda > Arachnida > Araneae > Salticidae > Maratus > Maratus speciosus. The sequence goes on along the minus strand of CAWVRF010000827.1, from coordinate 167,292 downwards.
AGCAAGCGAAGCATGAAAACGATGAAGTATACCGAACTAATATTGAAAGGAAAAATAACCTTGATTTCGAATAAGACTGATATAGCGAATTTTGAATAGACATAGAAGTAATACATTTATTAAATGAAAGTTTTTATTCTAAAATATAATAAAGTATACTTTTAATTTTTGCAATAAATTTACTTTTATTATATATTAGAGTGGTGCGAAAAAAGTCAAGTTGATATTTCCGAGTCGCTATAGTGCGGAAAAGTTGCGATTGGTAAATACAAGAAAGACAAAAAAAAATTCTTCAAATCGGACTTTATCTTCCGATCCCGCAAACCGCCTAAAAATTCCAAAAAATTGAAAATTTCCGATTTTTTCTTAATTTTTCTTTTTTTTTACGTTTATATATTTTTTATCGCTATAGGAAAAAATATTTGCAGTTTGTACTGTTTAATAATAATAATAATAATAATTGTGTTTAGAAAATATCTTCCGATCGCGTAAGCTCAATAAATATCGGCAAAAATTCAATTTTGAGTGATTTTCATGCATTAAGAATATAATCAACTGAGGTCAGTTTGCAGTCTCAGGTTAAGATTTAAATGTTCATTGATACTATTGAGCATATTAAGTTATTTTTAAACAATCACGAAGAGTTCGTTTCAGGTCTGAAAAGTTTAGTAGTGCACCCAACTGCCGTTAGCCACGTTGGAAAACAGCGCTAAAGTCGGCGTACGCGCTCCCACCTAGTCTCACCTAACTCCATAAAATTTACAGAAAAGTCAACTGGATTCAGATGAACTACATGGCATATACTATTTTGACGGAAGAAAGGACGATACACCAGTTAAAGAAAGTATTGCATCTAAACAGGTTCGTCGAACTATTAAAGAGGAACACTTGCCTGTCATAAAAGAACGTGACTCAGTTTATTTAGGCCATGTGCCTCCAAACTCCGGGCCTGCTAAGGACATTGTAGCTTTCATAGTATCATGTCTTACTGAACAAGGAGTTTCACTAGAATATTTAGATTTGGTAGGCTGTGATTGTACAAATACCAATACTGGATAGAAAGGTGGTGCTATCAGAAAGCTTGAAGTTTATCTCTGACGACCACTGCAGTGGGTTGTTTGTTTATTCCATTTTGTTGAATTACCTTCCCGCCATCTTTTTCAACATTTGAATGTTGAAACTACTGGCCCAAGATCATTTAATACACCATTTGGACACAATATCATTGTTGTGTAAAGCTCTCGGTGATAAATTTTCAATTGACTGATTGTGAAATTCCAGAAGTGGACAGGCAACTGTTGAGCAAGGCCCAAATATATCTTCTTGGCGTAAGTCAAGCAATTAACAGTTACAACTTCCCAAATGATTTATTAAAGTGTGACTCCGGTCCAATTTCACATGCCAGATTGCTCACTTGTGCAAATAGAGCCCTTCGACTTTACGCGAGCGTGGAAAATCCATCGGATGCCTTAAAGCCATATTGACATTTATTTTAAAATCTTACTTGCCAGTTTGTTTTGAAATAAAATGCTGTAAGTACATTACAGACGGGCCTATTCATCTGTACAGAGCAATTGAAACATCTCGATACTTTCGTGACAATCTGAAGAAAGTGTAGTCTTTGAAACTGAATGAAACTCGTTCTTTGCTCACCCGGAAAACCTACTGATGGCAATGGTCTTTTATAAAAGGAAGCACATAAGAGAGCTAGGGCTGTTAAAAGCCAGGCAGAATGTTTCAAAGGGTAAAGGCATCTGAATCTTTATCACTCCTACAATCCAAAATTAATTGATTGTAATGTAGCAAAATTAACATTTCCACCGCTTTTTCGGAGATTAACCCATGAATAAATACATTTCTTCGTTCAATCAGGTCATATCTCAGTCTAGGATGATAAAAAGTTTTTCAACCACACGTAAGATGTCCAGCGGTGCATTAAATCGGTAACGGAAACATCATTTAAGGTATGTGGGCCCCAATCAAGAGAGCATCAGGGCCACACTGAAATCAATGTCCATAATACCAGACATTACCACCAAATCGCAGTACAAAGTTGCGTCTAAAAGTCAGACTTAAACAGATGACATAACAAATTGTATATCTTATACTGTCACTACACTAGTTTTTTAATACAGTGTTTTGATTCTATTATAACAAATTATGTATTTACGTAATGTAAATAGCAAACACCCTCATTGGTTGGATGGAGGATAGGGTGTGGTTTGAACTCGAAGTGCAGCTACCTTCCCGCGGGGAGTTCTGGTTTGTTTAAACATTATCAAATATCAGCAAAGAGTTGTACATTGTACAATTTATATGCAAATGTTAATATTGGAACGCAAACTGATCTCAGGTGATTATTTTCTTTATTCATCAAAATCACTGAAAATTGAATTTTTGCCGATTTTTATTGAGCTTGCGTGATCGGAAGCTATTCTTTAAACGCAACTGTTTATTTTTATTATTATTAAACATTACAATCTGCAAATATTTTTCACTATAGTGATAAAAAATATATATACGTAAAAAAAGAAAAAAATTCTGGAAAAATCGGAAATTTTCAATTTTTGTAAATTTTTAGGCGGTTTGCGGGATCGGAAGATAAAGTCCGATTTAAATAATTTTTTTTTGTTTTTCTTGTATTTACCAATCGCAACTTTTCCGCACTATAGCAAATCGGAAATATCAACTTGACTTTTTTCGCACCACCCTATTATATATATTATTTAAATCAGATAATTTCCTTCTATAGCAGAAAGGTGAAACTAATTTTTTTCAAGCGCATTCGGTTTCAGATACTATTTCTTTAAATTCAGAAACTACATTTACGACGACCGTTAAGAATCTTAAAGAAAATAAAGAAAGAAAAAAGATAGATTTAAGAAACTATTTTGGATTATGAGGGCTATAATTATTTTCCTTAATTTAGAAATTTTTTTTTTATCTTAATAACGCAAACACACTTTTTTTTCCATAGCGTATGATTCCCTCTTCTTTTTCAAAAAAAAATAAAATAAATAAATAAAATAAAATAAATATCTTTAAAAACACTAGGGGATCGTACCCGGGCTTCCCGGGTTAAAGAATATAGGTGAAAACCTTTTTTTTTTAATTAAAAATTAATATTTTTTTTACGCGCAAAATTTTTTTAGATTGACCACTTACATTAAAAAATCATTTTTCATATGGAAAATACGAATTATACAATCAAATAAATTTTTGAGATTTATCAAAAGCGATATTTTCTTATTAGCCGCATGCTAAGAGCTATTTGCCAAGATTTTGCTACTTATGGCATTCTTTTTATATTTTGATAATTTCAGAGCTTATACATGTCTGGTAAATTTGTGTTTTATATATATTATTTTATTTATTCATAGGGAAGTTTTTTTAAAGGATATAAACCGTAAGAAAATGAACTTTTTATTTTGTTTTAAGGGCAAAAAGTATTAATCTTTCGTAATCGAGCTCCGCGCAATATAGATAAATTAAAACATATTTCATGCTTTAAAATTGTTTTTAAAACCATTGACAACCAGTAAACTGAGATGAACTTTGCAAACAAATTACATTTGAAAAAAAAAATCCTATTTTGTGATCTAAATATTTTAATTGTACGATTACAAATATGTTAGTTTTGTGTTTTTTCAATATTATTTTTTTGTTTGTTTATAAAAGAAGTATTGATTTCGTTAATTTGTCTTTCACAAATATGTTAGATTGGTGGGGTTTTTTTAATATTATTCTTTTATTTGTTTATAAAGGAAGCCTTAATTTTGTAATGCAAAAATAGTCAGAAACAAATGCTGAACAATGTTTGTTGCTTTATGTGCAAAATTTTTATTATTATTATGTATTGAAACCGGCACGTGATAAGATAAACTTTAAAAAAAAATCAAGCTTAAAAATTATTTTAGAAAATATAATACATCAGTCAATGAATACAGTTTTTAAACAAATTACATTTGAAAGTAAATTTTTTCCCCTATGCGACGAAAATTGAAAATGTACGATGGTCAGAAGATTTAAAAAATGCAGTAGCGAAAATTTCAAGACCGAAATTTGATTGTGAAGTGTTGCCATTCGCAAAATGACGTCAGACTTACGCACAGATACGTTTGTTGTTTATAATATAGATACTTAATCAGTAAAATATAATAAAGATCAGTTATTAGGATGTGGTTATCCATTGAGGCTCTTATGCTTGGATTTCCGGAATGAAAACAGGAATTTCCACCTTCTCAAAATTTGCATACGCACTTCTCATATCCATATTCATCATTTAAAAAAAAATTGCATTTTGTTTGATCATTTAAAAATCATTTTAACTCATAGCTTGAAATCACGATTGTCAGCAACATCTTTTATGTCAACAGACGCACTCTTTACATGAGATTCTAATCTCAATTCCAGAGAGTAAAAATTTCCGTAATTTATGTTTTTTAGACGCATTTGTGTTAAAATGTTTAGTTTTATCTAAGAAAATTATCGTTTTCTTTTAAATGTGACTTCATTTTCACTTAAATAAGCATTTCGCCTAGTGGCTGAAACTTAGTAACAGTACACATGCAGAAGGAAAAACAATATAGAAAATTTATGAGGAAAAATGCGTGTTTTCAAAAGCAGTACGTCATTTTTCGTTATTATGCCCCTAATATAATATTCAGCTCCTAATGGGATTTTGCGCCACTAAACCCTATACAATAATTTTTATCAACAATTTTGAGTTTTCATCAGAAAATAGCATGAATAAAGTTAAAAATACCTCATTATTTCTCTCTTGTCTGCAATAATGAAAGCTATCTAATTTTCATCATTTTGAAGAAATTTCATAAAATGCTTTTAAAATTGAAATATAAAAGTGGGGATATTTAAAATAAAACAAATAGTGCGATCACATCCACAAAGGAAGAGCTTTCAGTAAAAAAAAAAAAAAAAAAAAAAAAAAAAATATAGTAAAATTGGTTCAGCAGAAAGATCAGGGCAGACAACTAAAAACACACTTGTGTTTTAAATATGTAGATTAAATAACATTAGGAAAAATTAAATTAAGCAAATTATGCTATTTTCATAAAATTATAGTAGAATGTCCTAAAGAATAGCATTAAAATTTTATTATTCGAGAGAATTTTCGACAAAAACTTTAGGAACACGATATTATTTTAAACCACGAATTACTTGTTTGCTTGTCTAACTCGGCGAAGCAAATCCATCCAGGCGAGAATCATCAATATCTGTAATATAAATCGCTATTATTTGCATGTCACCTCTCTTTTATAAAGACACTCTAAATTTTTGTAAAACATTACGTTTTATCAACGTGTGATTTCGATTACATTATTGTAAAAAGTGAAGCATTTTCACCTGAGAAGAATTTCAAAGCATCTGGGCTGTGAAAATGACGCACTTCTACAAAACATAATTCAGTTTTAAGAATTAAAATACACACTTTTTCATAAAATGACGTCATTTGCATCCGCTAAAGCAATCCATTTTTACAATCCAGTCTTAAATTTCGTCTATAGAAAAGTGTGCATATGACGTCATTATCACGGAATAACAGACAATATTCCTGACATGGCCCATATTTTAATTTCAGCTTTTTTTTCATGTTTTATGAGAAAATGGCAACAAAAAGATGCAGTATATCCTATTTTCCGTTTACTTTCAATGACTTTCAATAGAAATGAGGTACTTTTGTTGCCACGATAAGAAAAATGGTATTAAAAACTACAAAAAAATTAATATCTCAAAAAAAATTGAGGTACAGATTTCAAACAAATTGCATTTAAAAGAGCATTTTTTTCCTTATACGACGGTGTAAAAATTTAAAGTGTGCGATGTTTAGAAGTTTAAAAATTTGCAGTAGAGAAAATTGTAAAACCAAAATTTTATTTCAAATTACAAAGTGTTGCCATTCGCAAAATGACGTATGCGTTACGCACAGATATATTTGTCCTTTATAATATAGATAAGTAAGTACAATACAGTGAGATTTCGTGAACAATTAACAAATGACGACGCAACGTTTCAGTGTTTTTACTGTTTAAATAATAAAACAACAGCAAATAAAATGACAATTTATGGCTTTTACACAAAGTGCACCAATAATATCTCCTTGATAATAATTTAAAATGAAATAATTTGAAAAAAATCATATTTCGATTATTTGTAAGAAAATGGTACATGTGACACACTTGAAGAAAATTTAAATCACATGTTTTGATTGCTTGAAGAAATTTGGAAAAAAATACAAATAACATCAAAGTAGAGCAAATTGTGTTGTTTAATTTACCATAAAAGTATTCTTCATACACCACAGATAGGATTTACATTAGATAACTTCATTACTCTGAAATCATGACAAATGTTTGTGTATCCATTGGTTGTTTATGTTTCCTTATATGTGTAATTATTCATTTTAAATTTGAGTGTTTTAACCATTTCAGGGGCAAAGCACTTCCATAGCTAAATTGTTGAACTGAATAATTGACAACGGAATTTACAAACAAACTTATTTTTAAATAAGAATGGAAAAACTTATTTTTAAATAGAAGCTATTTTTCACATAAAGATAAACTGAACATTTTTTAACCAAAATTCTAGTGCCAATGTGGCAATTTTGAATTAAAATTAAATCGTTTCATAAACATACCACAAGCCCTGAAAGGGTTAAACTACGTATTAAATTGCGTGTTAATTGTATTAAAGAACATATGTATTCCTCGAATTTCAAGGTAAATAGATTCTTGTATCATGGGAAATAAGATGACAGATTTGGTGATTTGATCGTTTTTCCGCGACTATAAAATAGTAAACTTTACCACATGGACACCTGGTGAAACAACTATACTACTTCAGATTCTTACAGTTTGCAGATACCTATCTTAATCTATATGTATATAGTTTTCCGATTGCATCAAAATTTACAGAGGTCAAGCATAAACAATATCCTATTTTATGCCACTACACATGGAATGCCCCTATGCAATTTGTTTGCAGAGTAAATCGGGAAATAAAAAAGCTCATATATATATTTTTTGTTATATTAGAAAACAGAGATTCATTGGAAACATAATAGACAATTTCAGTATTTTTTTGTTTGAGGTTATAAAAAATACGCTCTTTGGGAAAAAAATTGAAAAATATCTCCGTTTGAAAGCCTTGTGCTTTTAATGTATTAAGCTATTTTTATGTAGCTTCCTTTACAAAAAATAAGAAACAACGTATTTCAGCCGTATATATTTACATCATAATAGTTTCTATTTTTTAATAGTAACCTTTTTGAAATCCTCTAGTAACTTTAGTAGAAAACAGGCAACATAATAAATATTTTTCCATTATAATGTCTGCCTTACTTCAAGTATTATATACATATACACGTATTACAAAATTTTTAATTCGTGGTTTTTTCTTAATTTATTCTAAATTTCCACGATTCCTTTCTCTTAATAATATCTTATTTATTATTTCTATTTCAATTTATTTTCTTTTAAAACGCATACTTTAAGATTTAGCTTATTCAAATTTCTAATCTAAAAAAAGACATTTTCCCTTCATAAAATCTTTCGTAAAGCTATTCCGTTTCGCAATGCTAAAACCGAGACACCAGATCCTTTCAAATATACTTTTAACCTTTTTCTTTTTTCTTTCTTATTTTATTCTAAAGTATTCTCTTCGCGCGTTTTTCATCGGTGCGACATTTCACTACAATTTTCTGCAGCTTATCGGAAATGAGTTCAAACACTCTGATTGGATTCTTAGCTGGCCTAACCGTCTGATTTGTCCGAAAAATATGCCAATGTCTTTATAACCGTCTACTGTATAACCTGTCTCTATTGATTGTAAAACGTAAAGTCCATAAAATTATTATGTCTCTATAACCTTTCCCACGGACCATCCTTAGATTAGACCTCATGAGCACGGGGACAGAATTTTTCGTGTTAATGATTGTGTAAATAACCTATAGCTGTTTGGAGGAAAATGTCAACGTTCTGCAATGAAAGGACGCAAATTAACCATCTATGTTTTGTCATCGCATCTGTCTTGAGTGCAGAAAATTCGTGTGTAGTGGAAAGCGACACTATCGCTCACCCGCAAGAAAAGAGACACATCTCGACAAAAGTAAATTTCACAGAAAAAGCAAAAGAAAACGTGCATGATTTTTTGTGACATGAAATTATAGCACTTAGCACTGCATGCAGGAGTAAAAACGTGCATAAAAGTATAAAACACCTAAGAATGAAAGCATATGATGAGGTTTGGAGGGTTGGATAAATTTACCTCCTCACACAATCCATCCTCTTTTGTATTCACGAATAGACAAATAGCGTAATAAAGTGATTTTCCGTATAACTACACTTATGAAACGTTTTGTATAGCAAGACACATCAATGAAAGACCTGTTTGTGGAATAAAACGCAAAATTAATTTTTGCGAAATGTGTCGCTTTTCTTGCGGGTGAACGATATGATGTGAAATATATGAATAAGCTGTTCTTTTATTATGCAAAGAGGTCTCTTTTTTAAAAACTTTTGTGGATTTCTTAATTTTCTGGCCATTCGATAGCACTTAAACGGATTCGACTGCGTGTAAACTTATTCAGTTGCACTTAATCTGATTCGACTACTGATTCGCCTTCCTAATGCATGTCTTCCATTTAACATTAAAACGTAACATATATATTTATATGTACCCTATATATATAAAATCCTAATGAAACGAATTTATGAAACGGAAATATGAAACGGCTGAAATGAAACGAATTTATGTAACGATTCTCTGAATCGACTGATTAAACAACTGATTATGTTTCACAGCGATTTCCCCTAAAGTATGGAATACTTTGCCATGAAATTAACACCAAAAAACAGTAATGATCCGCAGATCTCAAAACAGGTATTAGAATTTTTAAATTCGAATTAGTTTTCGAAATATTAAATATTTTAAATTTTATATACATTTTTCTAATGATGGCAACTCAAATTTTAATCAAACATATATATATATATATTTTCATATTTCATAAAAGTTTATTTTAAACTAATTTCGCCTGCTTTAAATGTATGCTAAGAAATGTATCATGCTACTTTTAATCATAATTCAATTTACTTGAACAATCTTTTGCCAAATCGAAAGATTCTGATAGAGAAATCAATTCTGACGGTATTTTTATGTTAGCGAGACGCAGGTGATAATTCGCCAAACATTTTTCCCGTCGCATTTCTTCATATTTCATTAATTTCATTTAAAATATAATCCTTTCATTCATTTTATTTAAAACTAGAAAGGTAGCCCGTCAAAAATGACGGAAATTTAGATATAAAGATATACACAACTCATGTGCAAGAATATGAATTTTCTCGCTTGTTCCGCAGTGATAGATGAAAATAAAACATTTTAAGAACGAAACACATTTATGAAAACTGTGTACAGTAGAAGACCACTAATCTGCACAGTTTTGTTCCAAGTGTTATGCAGATTTGAGGCTCTTTGCGGTCATGTCTATTCAATCTTTGTTTACATTTTTTTTAAATTCATATATTGGACAATTTAGATTGTTAAGCCTTAAAAATAAATAAATTACACACTTGAAGTAAGGTAAAAACTATTAAATTATCGTATACGATTTTATGAAATGGTATTATATGGTATTATATGTGTGTGCTTCACGGTTTTGTTTACGACTTTGGCAAAATTGGCTGCAACTTGTCATAATTCTAATAGTGTGGGCTTTTGTAACAAAAAAGTAACCAGTTTTTAGTAAAATTTCTGATATAAAGTAGCTTTCAAAAACTTGTGTAAAATTGCAGGCCGTTCTCGTGTTATGTCAGTCATAGGAATAATATTTCTAACACTGAAGATTTTCCATGTATATATGGAATTTAGAAAAGCTTCTCCAAAAGAAAGGTCCTGAAATGACATTGTAATTCCTCTAACTTCAAAGTTTAATCGGGCCCTGATGTTGAGTACTGAAATCTAATAAATACAGTTATTTTGAATATTACAACAGAATTAAACAGTTAAACTTATTTAACTTAAACTCGCTGTTACTTCCCGATGTTATTTTTTAGTATTAAGAAAGAAAATTATTTAAAATTTTCAAATCATGCATTTATGATTTTTTTCCATCTTTAATAACTAAATAATGAAAAAAAAATAGGCTTTTGTTCTGAGAACATAAATATGACAATAAAATAATGTAACTAAGAGACATTGCAAAATTAAATCTTTGTGATTACAAACCATAAACAAACGATACCGCCACCATTTTACCTACTATGACGTCATTAGAAAATTGTCCAGTGATTGTTGGAGAAATTACTTTGTGAATGATTGCCTCAATGATTTAATATTTTTGGCGTTTCACGATGAATGACTCACTTGTGTTTGTTTAGGTTTATGGAATGAGATATTAAGCTGTGAAACTAATTTCAATTGAAGTTATCCAAGGATATACGTATTTTTAATCGAAATTAAAAGCAATGCTTTGATCTCGAAATAAAAAGTTTTGGAACAGATGTCATATTCGTCCCATATTGGCGCGATTTTTTTCTGTCGCCAATATGATATAGGCAAAGGGTACTTAACTTGCGCCAAAGTGTCGTTATTTTGCTTGATGTGGCAACCCTGATTATGTTGTTTATGCTGTTGATGTTTTCGCCAAATTGGCAACCGAAAAAAATCGCGCCAATATGGGGCGAATATGACATCTGTACCAAAGTTTTAGTTTGTATAATTTGTTATTTCTGTTAATTATTTATTTAAGTACTTTTCCATTATAGCGCATTTTTAAAAAAAGATTGGCGCGATTCGGGCTTCAGAAAGTGAGATATGTTGCGAAAATATATAAACAGCTATGAAAACAAATCTAATGAATTTTATCTTTGTTTATATATGCACTTATATGTATAAAAAAATCGTTTCCAAATATATATAATTTTTTATATACAAATTATGGCACAGATTTGAGATATGAACCGGGATACCTAACTGGCGCCAAAATGGTGTTATTTTGCCTGCTATGATAACCCGGCTATAGTTTTTTATTTATTAATCAATTGTTTATTTACTTTTATTTTCTGTCTTTTAATTATATAAACTGCTTTGTTCTATAGTTATTATTCAAACTTTTATTTATTTATAGTTATTTTCTTTTCAAAATGATAGCAAATAATTGAAAAATATATAAGTAACTGGTATTCGAAAGCGAGATTTCTGCCAAATTGGCGTCATAGAAAAATCACGCCAACCCCCATGCGTATATGACATCTGAGCAAAAATTATTTCTGTTTCTTTATAAAAATGGGTAAATAGATTTTTTTATATTAAATTGTCGGCACAGGTGTCATATACGCCCATATTGGCGCGATTTTTTTTTTTTTTTTTTTTTTTTTTTGACACCGGTGTCATAAACGCACCGGGTACTTAACTGGCGCCAAAGTGTCGTTATTTTGCTTGTAATGGTAACCCGAATGTTGTTTATGCTGTTGATGTTTTCGTCAAATTGGGGTCGGAAAAAAATCTATATGACATGGTCGGTGTATGACATCTGTGCCAAATTGTATACATATGGAAAAAATTGCTTGTGAGTATGAAGCAGTAAATAGATTGCCAGAAAATACGTTGGAAAACTTCTTTCTCGCCAAGAAACTTTTCTCCGAAATATTGTACATAAGCAATGATTGCTAGAAATGCATTTTTAATTATGATATGCGCTTTTATGTTTCACTACATTTATGCACACTATACTGTGTGTATAAATGCTACAGTTCATATGCAGGGCTACACAAAAGAATTCGTAAGGGTTACTGAGTATGAGAGTAAATTGCTTAAAGGTGGTTTTTAAAGGAGTTATGCATTTTTACGCTGAACTGCATTTAGTTTCCTAAGAAAGGTTTGTGGAATATAGATAAAATGATATACATGGTTACGCAAAGAATTGGATACATAACCGTCTATGGATGATAAAATCTGGAAATGTGATTTCAGTAGTTTTAAGAGTAGTTTAAATTAAATTTTAGCTAAATAGTGGCATGTAATAACGGTACTATTGGCTATGGACGGTAACTGCTGAAATCAATAAAAAAAAAAATTATGCGTTTTCTAAAATGTTTACTTAGTTATCTTGGTACTTCTTAGTTATCCCGTCGACCAAATTACTGTCGCCAAATTGTAAGATTAATTGCCAATAATGGTTGCCATTAATTAATTAATTAAATGCCAATAATGGCCAATAAAACCATTATGCACAGATGTCATATTCGCCCCATATCCAAATATATATAAAAAATTATATATATTTGGAAACGATTTTTTTATACATATAAGTGCATATATAAACAAAGATAAAAGTTCATTAGATTTGTTTTCATAGCTGTTTATATATTTTCGCAACATATCTCACTTTCTGAAGCCCGAATCGCGCCAATCTTTTTTTAAAAATGCGCTATAATGGAAAAGTACTTAAAAAAATAATTAACAGAAATAACAATTTATACAAACTAAAACTTTGGTACAGATGTCATATTCGCCCCATATTGGCGCGATTTTTTTCGGTTGCCAATTGGCGAAAACATCAACAGTATAAACAACATAATCCGGGTTTCCACATCAAGCAAAATAACGACACTTTGGCGCAAGTTAAGTACCCGTTGCCTATATGATATTGGCGTCAGAAAAAAATCGCGCCAATATGGGGCGAATATGACATCTGTACCAACCATTAACTCGACGTTTTATTTGTATTTTTATTAATGTTTTACTATTGATTTGGCGATTTATATAATTTGGCGAAATTGGTCGACGGGATATCTAAGAAGTAACGTTATCTTATTTACCTTATTTCCCTAAATAACGAAGTATTGTTAAAGCATTCATGATGTGTTGGAAAGTGTTTCATATTCTATGCTTAACGCATGATTTTTCGGAACAGATGTCATATTCGCCCCATATTGGCGCGATTTTTTTCTGACGCCAAATCGTACAGGCAAAGGGTACTTAACTTGCGCCAAAGTGTCGTTATTTTGCTTGATGTGGTAACCCGGATTATGTTGTTTATACTGTTGATGTTTTCGCCAAATTGGCAACCGAAAAAAAATCGCGCCAATATGGGGCGAATATGTCATCTGTACCGATTTTTCTTTCTTCTTTAATCTCATTTTGCATTTATTTTATTTTTAATTATATTGCTTATACTGCTTTATAGAAACCTTATAGAAACTTTGGCACAGTTGTCATATACGTTATCATATATTGGCGCGATGTTTTTCCGACGCCAATTTGGCGAAAACATCAACAGCATAAACAACAACATCCGGATTACCATATCAAGCAAAATTACGACACTTTGGCGCCAGTTAAGTACCCGTTGTGTATATGACATTGGCGTCAGAAAAAAATCGCGCCAATATGGGGCGTATATGACATCTGTGCCGAAACTTTAATATCTAATGTTAAAACTCTTCGCTCCACTCCCCTTGCATATAGTACAAACTATAACACGGATAACGCAAAATAATAGACAGTTTGGTACTTTTCTATTGTAGGGCCTTTGACATTTTTTTAAAAAAAGCTTGGTGTAATTTGGGCATCAGAAAGTGAGATTTGGGTACTTTTCCGTTATGCGGACACCACTGTCGGCAAGCGTAATAGTTGGCGCAAAATCGTGAATTGAAGCATTAGAAAAATTAAAGAAAAACCATTGTCGATACTAAAGTGAGCATTTAAAAAAATATAACATTTGAAAATTCCAGACTTTTACGAACTATTTCATCAAATCACAAATATATACCAAATATATACTTAAAATAAGTGAACAAATAACTGCTATAAAATAAAGCAATAAAATAAAACTCATATTAAACTGCTGGCATAAAATTACAAATATCTTTTAGCATTTTGAAATAATTGGCGCATTAGCATACATTTTGGTATGTTTTCCGTATAACGGAAAAATATCGAGATTTGTTGTCAAATCATATAAACAGCTATGAAAACAAATTTGATGAGCTTTTTTGTTTGTTTTATATGTATATTATTGATGTTTTTATGTACAAATTACATCTGTTTCTGTATAAAATTAGAGAAACGGCTTTTTTATGTTAAATAAATCGTATAAATATCGAAAAAAATGCGTGTGTAAAATAAAACAGTGAATAGGTTCCCGGAAAATATGTTACCAAATTTCCTTTTTCGCCAATATTGGAAAAGTACCTAAAGCACATTAAAATCGCGCAGTTAGGAGCTCACACAGTACACCGTTGTCTATTGGCGGTTATTTTATTAGTAGCATCGGGAGGAAGATGTAAAGATGTACTTTAAATTCTCACCCATAGATTTCGAAAAAATATCTTAAAAGAGTAGCGTTTAAATTAAATTTCGGTGACCTCCATTATGAAAAATTAATGGTTTTAAATGGGAATTTCGCCAAATTAGCCAGCTATCGCCAAGTTGGCTAACATTTGGCGCTACTGTGGTAACCCTGCATTAATATTTTTCAACAATTACTCATTCCAATGAGGCGGTCCTACCGGAATAGTGAGGGACACACAGAGACTTGGATTTTATATAAATAGATACGAAACTTTCATTTAAAATTTATGGCTTTAATTCTTTCTCTTTTTTAAAAAACAAAACGAAAAGAAAAAAAATAATCCCAGATGTTATCTACGCACCGGGGTACCTAATTGACGCCAAATGTCATTATTGTGATTGACATGGTAACCCGGATATTGTTGTTTATTTGTTAATAAATGTTTATTTACTTTTATTTCTTTTTTTAAATTATATATAAATTAAATTGTTCTATAGTTATTAATTATTTTTTTTATATTTCCTTTAGAAAATAATAGAAAATAATTAAAAAATACGGTACTACTTAGTTATTCCGTCGACCAATTTCGCCAAATTATATAAATCTCCAAAACACTCGCCAAATTATCCAAATTGACATAAATTTTATTTTAAATAACGAAAGAATAAATAAATTAGTATAAAATTAATAAATATACAAATAAAAGTCGAAATAAAAATCACTTGATGACGTAAACACGTGTAACTTGCTTAAAGTCAAGTGGATACATTTACGATCAACCATTATTGCCATTTAATCTTATAGTTTAGTTATAGATTTTTGGTCGACGAGATAACTAAGTAATACCAAAAATGCATATGTAACTGGCATTTGAAAAAGAGGTTTTCGCCAAATTTTCGTAAAAGGAAAAAAAATCGCCAAACCTCAACGTATGAATGTATATGACATCTGGCCAAATATTACCACTCGAAAAAAAAATGCTAACTGGCGAGTTGAAAAAAAAGCTATTGGCGAGATTTGCATCCGGCTAGCGTAACAGTACCAAAAATTCTTTGCGACCATGGCAGATGTTATGTAGTTTTATTCGATTTTTTTTTTTTGATTTTTTAATCAAAATGGAATACTTACGGTCCCATATTGGTGTGTTTTTTTTTCTAACGCCAATGTCATATACGGAACGGGCACTTAACTGGCGCCGAAGTATCGTTATTTTGCTTGATATGGTAAGCCGGATGTTGTTGTTTATGCTGTTGATGCGTTCCCCAAATTGGCGCCGTTAAAAAATCGCGCCATTATGGGACGTATATGACATCTGTGCCAAAGTTTCATATGAACGGCGAAGGGATCAGACCGTATTTGTTTATGACAGTTCATGACTTGAACTATTGCAATATAGATGAAATGATGGCGATAGAGTAATATTTGGCGACTTATCACCTGTGTCTGGCTAACATTAAAGTACCAAAATGTCACCTAGAGTATAAAAAGCGAAGTGTTCCGCCTGGAATTGTTGATGATAGTCACAGGACTTAGGCTATTGTTATAGAGTATGTTTTAAAATACCGGGAGACAAAGACTCTATATACTTAATTTATTTTATTTTAGCTTATTTTCAAATGTTTAACTGGTCCTCTTTAATCAAAAACGGAAACAAACATTAAATGTCTTAACAGCAACTGATTCGCCCTTAAATTTTTGCAATCAAAGGGAATTCAATGGAAACCCGTTTACAGAGAGATCTGTACAGCTTTTTTCAGTATAATCCAATCTTCACAAAAATTTTTAAAACCCATCAGATTAGCGTGTTTTTACATTCTGTGGCGTCTGAACGGGGGTTGGCGAGCGTAGCTTGCAGGAGGCAGAGCCCCCTAGCACATATATAAATTTATGAAATTTATTTATCATGTGATATAAAAAAAAAACTTTTCTGATCATCCGATTTTGACACATGGTGTCCCTTATTTTCCTTTAAAATTCATTGAAGTGAGTAAAAATGTTTTCTCTAAATTTGTATTCACGCTATTATCAATTTTGGGAATGCCTATCAAATCATATATATTATAACGCAGAAGGTCCTAAATGTTTGGCCCGAGCAATGTTGAAAACTACCAGGAGATTTGTTTTTTTATTGTACCATCTAAACTTAATAATCCCGCAGTGGTTTATATGCATAATATATCTATATAACAATGATTCATTATAATAGAATTTGGTTTTTTGTTCTTATTTTGAAAAGGTTGGCATTTTTGGACTACAATTATCGTTAGTTTAGAATTAATTAAGAATTAAAACGGCTATATCAGTTAGAAAATAATGCAAACACCACAGGAAAAAAAAAACTATTACTGATTTAAATTAAAAAGATAAAAAGACAAACAAAAAAGAAAAACCGTTTTAATGAGTTATAATATTATAAAACAAAAACGTTTAGTTTGAAGATGAAAGGAAAATTTGTAATGTATAAAAAATAATTTAATATGAAGGATTATAATTGTTAAAATATTTGGCGATTTATCGGTTACGTCAGTTTAAAAAAAATCTAAAAGTTTCATTATACAAAATCTGTTTTTTATTTTTTATTTAATTTTCATTTTTATGAAATTCTCTCATCTTGTGTCTTACAGGATAAACTAGCAGAAGTGCTTATAAAAATGGCTGTACTTGTGAGTTACATAACTTTTTTATTACTTTAGTCGCCAAGTCATGCAATTTTAAGGAAAAAGGCAGAAGCGTGTGATCAATCCGAGAGCTGTTCGATATGTTTGTTTTTTTAAGTGTACGAAAACATTTTGAAGAAATATTTTGTACACAAATGTAAATTATATAAATCGCATTTAAAATTCTAACTAAGTTGTCAAATATTTAAATTTTAGAGTGAATATCTTCCAAACACACACACAATAAAATAATTTAATTTCAGACATTTAATTTTTTCCCCATATTTAACTATAGAAACATGACGAATTGTTTTCCCCAACCAGCGGATTTTTATATCTTTGAACTCATCAAAAAATATTATACATTCTATTACTTTTTTTAAAAATATTTAAAATATTGCCAATTCCATTTAGAGAAACATTCATTGCTTGAAAAGTTTAAAACTAAAGATTATTATTAACAATATTTAAGCAATTATCTGTTACTACTATTAAAAAAACAACATATTGAAATGCAAAAAATGCTTTCAGAATTACGTTTTTCATATTTCTTATAATTCGTCATTTTATTTTCGTTTTTTTCTCTATAACTTTCATTCTTTTCAGAAGGTTTTGTAAAAGACGTTGGACTAATCTTCCATAAACGGGGCGATTAGCGTCTTTAGTACACATTTCGAATATTCGGTTTGAAGTGCAGTCAGTACGATGAATTTGATTGCAGAAAATTATACAGAATTTGTAAATAGCGATTACTAAAATTATGGTTTTTCATTATGAAGCAAACGAACAAAATAAGATTTACTATTATCTATTTTTTTATCTCTATATATTTTACTATCACCAAAACTGCGACATTTTCATCTAGGGGAAAAAACTTGCAATGCTGGCAAATGGAACAATATTTGTTAAGTTATAATTTCAGTCAAGAAAATAAAAAAAGTACCTGGAATTCTGATTAGAGGAATTTTCGATCATTATAAAGCAAAATCTACTGACGGACACCATAGCAGGTAAACTTAGCGACTAATTACCAATTATTTTCATTATCGGAGTTACTTTGGACTGAAGAGTAATTTAATCTTGAATATAAAGGAAATAACAAGCCTATTGTTTGGCCATGTTTTACGTTCGTTAGAAAAATGCAAAGGAAATCTTCGGTTCAAGCATTCACAAAAAAAGAATATTGCTAATTATTTTGCATAACTAGCATTATTTATCATTTTTTTCAATTTATTTTGTGAAGATTTGTTGGTGAAACACATATAATTCTGTCAAGAGCAATTTGATATTAATTAATGGAACGCAGCTTAGCAGGTAACTACTATCGTTTTGTAACTATATCTGTTTCATTTCTAACAATATCGTTGCAAGCATTTCTAATGTTTGACGTTAAACCTCATAAAGCAGTCGATTATGGAATGTTAGAAATATTTTATAGAAGGCAAAATAGAATGGCGATATAATAGAGGGCGTCGAGTTTCCTCTCGGGTTAACGGTTAAATGATTGCAACAGGTCTACAAAATGAAAAGACAATGAAAATGGCGTCCTTTTAATTTTTCAAACAATTCAGCGTAAAAAAACCACTGTTTTATGCTTCCCCTTTTCTTTTAAAATGAAAGTTAAACATTCTAAGTCTGAACATAATTTATTACATTTCAGACTGTACATACTCTGCTGTAATTAAAAGATGGAAATCAGCAGTAGACCTGTCAAAAGAGGATGCTTATTGCGAAATATAACCTAACATGTAGTGAAATTGCTTTTAAGTTACCAGAACCATATATGGTACAAACTGGAAGGCCAGGTGTTGAAGAAATAACAAAATAAAATGAACTCCCGAATATTATTAAAGTTCAATGGTCAATCTCTACATTAGCTGTAATGCTCTGTAATTTAGTAATGTGGTGAATAAAGAAAATTTTAATTCTTGTTGTCATAGTGGTCTCATTTTCCAACCATACTACTGTAAATGATCGACTAAAAGAGTTGCTTCTTAATAGCTTAAATTTTGTCAACGCATAAGATTGTAGTATCGCAAATGTTTTTGTATCGTCTTCAGCGATACGGAAGGGCATTCCAGGTAAAGATACATATTGCTTTAAAATAAAGGTTAAATTCACCATTTAGTTTAATTCAATGTTATTTGGAAAAATTCGCCAACACAGTGAGCATAGCCTGCTAGTATATTATAAAGCAGGAAACCCTAAAAGCGTTTGTCCGGGTAATTTCATAAACCTGTGGATTGTTTAGCGAATTTTATCAGTAGACAGAACATAAACCAGCGGTGGTTTGTATCCATATAACCATGTTTTTTTATGATTAAATGATTAAATTTGATATTTTATTGCTATTTAGGACGAAAAGGTTACCATTGGTCAATTTGTAGCGACAATTTTCAATAGCTAAAGAATTGGAATATCTATATCAGTTAGAAAATAATACAAGCACCTCGTAAAATAAAATTGAAAAAATTGCTTTAATTTAATAAAAAAAAAGAAAGAAAGAAAGAAAACCCGTTTTAATGAAATATTAATATTACAAAACGAAAATGGTTAACTTAAAGATGAAAGGAGTAACAAAATCTGTAATGGATAAAAAAAAAAAAAAAAAAAAAATAATAATAATAATAATAATAATAATAATGTGGAGGATTTCAATTGATGCAATAACTGGTGTCAGGTTGAAAAAAATCATCTAAAAACATCGTTATATAAAATCTGATTAACATTCTTTTTTCTCTTTTTTAAGTTTTATTTTTATTTATATTTAATTCTCTCATTAAATGTCTTATAGGATAAACTAGCAGGAGTAATCACAAAAATGTCAATACTCGTGAGTTACATGCTATTTATTTATTACCTATGCCGCCAAACAATGCGATTTTAAGCCAAAAAAGCTGAAGCGTGCCATCAATTCGAGCGCTGTTCTCAAGAATGTTATTTTTTTAAGTGTACGAAAGCATTTTTGTGTAAATTTTTATATCCAAATGTAAGTTACTTAAACTGAGGTAAGAATTAAAATTATGGAGTCAAATATTTACATTTTAGTGTAAATGTGTGCCAAACAAACACATATGGAAAATTAATTTAATTTTAGACATTTAAAATATTTTACCCATACTTTACTGTAAATACATGACGAATTGTTTCCCGAAGAACGTGATTTTTACAGGCTTGAACTCATACCAACGAATATTATGCATTCAATTATTTTTTCTAATATGATAAACAGATTGTCAATTTAACTTGTAGAAACATTCATTTCTTCAAAAGCTAGGAATTAAAGATTATTCTTAAGAAGATTTATGCAATTATGTGTTGCTACTATTAAAAAAACGCAACATTTTGAAATGCAAAAATTGCTTGCTGAATTGAATTTTCGATGTTCTTTATAATTCCTCATTGCTTTTCATTTTTTTATGTGAACAGCTTTTATTCTTTTAAGACGGTTTCTTAAAATTATTGGACTAGTCTTCTGTAAACAAGTCACTCAATAATAAGCATAACCATATTGTTGGAAAATTCATTTATGTTTGAATTCAGGAAGGTGATTTTGATTACTGAAAATTAGGTAGATTTTTTATAACGATTACTAACATTATGGATTTTCGTTATGAAGCAAACGAACAAAAGATAATTAAATATATTTTTTTCATCGCCAAAACAGCAATATCTCCGACAGGGAAAAAATATTGTGATGTCAATGGTGGCAAATAGAACCATATTTGTTGATTTATCTTGTTGATGATCAGTCCAGATCCACGGTCGCAACACGCGGACTGCGGTTCTCATCCGCCTTGACTTGGACCTCCAAAAATTTTCAATTTGAATAAATAATTTATTAATATTTACGTATAATAGATACGTTTGAACGATACCATTATCAATGTTTCTTATATTTTAAAAGTAATAGCGTGATTAATTTTGTTTTTTTAATAATGATGCACAGTTGCTAAGATGTTAAACACAAAATACTGCGTTGGAACGCAAGCGTGGCGATTAGAGAGAGTGAACTGACTGGCTGCGTTGGCGCGCATGCGAGGTGGTGGGACTGGCTGACTCCGTTGGAGCGCTTGCGCGAGAATTCGTCTCGCCATTAGAGCTTTCGTTCATTTGCGTTGTTATTGTCGTGTGCTAAAATAACGTTTTGTGAACCAATATGTATCCTAAAAAAGCGTAAAGTTTATAGTGAAAATAGGAAGTTTCAGGCTGAGTAGACATAACAATATAGTTTTACGCTGCTTAATAAAGCTGAAGCTGCTCCAGTTTCCCTCATATGCAACAAAATTGCCGCTATTGTTAAAAGTTTCAATTTAAAGCGAAACTACGAAACAACTCATCAGCAGTTTCATAAATACTTTCCTCTTGGCAGTGAAGCTCGTCAAGAAAAATCCAAGTATATCCTACTTCTGGCAAAAAAAGCACGGACTTATTAGTACGATGTATGAGAGCAAGTTTATTTTTCGCATTAATGTTTCAACGAATGGCTGCCTTTTCTATTTCATTATGCGAGTGTAAAACTTTTCAGAAAATATACCTATGTATATAGTAATTTCTCAGTACAATACCTGACTCTTCTGTTTTATATTATATACATGCGTATGTAAAAATAAAAATTTTAAAGTAACAAGTACTTATATTATTTATGAGTTTTTTCTCTGAACCTCGATAAAAATTTTCAAAAGCATTTGGACCCCACTTAAAACTACTTGCCGACCCCTGCTCTAGATAAATCAAAAAGTACCTGCAACTCTGATTAGATAAAAGTTCGAACAATATAAAGCAAAATCTGCTGGCGTACACACTAGCAGCTAAACTTAGTGCCAAATCAACAATTATTTTCATTATCGGAGTTTACTTAGGCAATAGACTCAAGAATAATTTAATCCTAAATATAAACGAAATAACAAGCCTATTGCTCGTCCGTGTATTATGCTCATTAGAAAAATGACATGAAATTCTACTGTTCAACTATTCGCCATAAATCATATTGCTATTTTTTTTAACTTACTTTATCTTTCTCACTTGGATTTAAGGTGTGCAGCTTTGTTGGTGAAAGATCTATAATTGAATCAATAACAATCTGACATTGTTTAATGTAACGCAGCTTAGCGAGTAATTATATTCTTTTCTGCAACTAACTTTGGTACATTTGAAACAATATTGTTGCAAGCACATCTATTTTTTGACATCACCCCTCATAAAAAAGCTGATTACACTGTAAAAAAAAAAAAAAAAAAAAAAAAACACTGTACATTTGCCAGAACAAACTCGATCACTGTGAATGTGCTGTATCTTTCTTTGGTTTCTTGACTTTATAAACATTGAAAATACAGTAGTTGCGTAAAAGTAACAGCACGATGTACTGGCAATTTTACGCAACTACTGTATTTTTCATGTTTATATAGCCAGGAAACCAAAGAAAGATACAGCACATTCACTGTGATCGAGATGAACAGTACTTTGTACTGTAAAAATGTCGTTTTTTTACAGTGTACGGAACGTCAGAATAATTTTAAGGGGAAAAGAACTTCTTAGAAACACTATAAAAATTTCAATAAATGCGCAATGCCTTTCGAAAATCTTTGTAGTCTTTCTTCATCAGTTGCAGAGAACACGTACTACTACTTTGAAAACAGCAACAAGACTTTCATAGAACATATAAGGAAAAGGGGCAAGTTGAAGAAACAGCCAATAGGAAAGCAGAAAGCATCAGTCAATCAAACGGGGGATTATACAAAGAGATGAACACACACCAGCTGGTCAATAATGAAGCAAGTATTTTAGTAGTAAACTGCCAAGTTCGAGTATTAGTCGCGAACAGAGTGTTGCGTAAAATAAATATATTAATTAGAAACTGTATTATTACAAAACAATTGTTACTAAAAGAATGATAAGGCTTTTTAAAAACTTTACAACGTAGGGTTTGTTATAGCGGTATATACTAGAAACGTATATATGGATATACCACGAAATATCAGAGAAATATGAAGCCTAAATAGTATTAAATATTGCTTTTCTGGATAACTATTTTTAAATGTTATCCTAATCTGGTTAGGTTATGTTGAACTTAATTCGGTGCTGACAATAAAAATAGTGAATATTTAAACTTCATTTGGCACTTCATAAACCCAAATTCAGCGTAGTAAAAATCTTTTCTTTTAAAGTGTACCTAAAAGAGAACCCTTGTTCAAAGTTGTAACTTGTCATTGCGCTACGCGCGCTTCGAAAGGAGGTCGCAAATGTTGCAACGACGCCTTGGTCCGTGCCGCGTTTTTCCATATAGGATTAATTATCTTTAATAAATGAAAGTTAATTAATTAACTTTTAAAGACGGGGGTGGCATATTGATAGAGCCACTCAATGCAATCTAGGCACGGATCCCATTCTAATTATGTGATTAATTCTAATTAAATTAGTCTGTTTTTAACAGTTTGACGTTTATTGCTTTTATATTACTACTGAGCACTGCATTACACAAATATATCATTGCAAGTTTTTTCCTACGCTTCAAAAGCATGATGGCGCTTAGCGTACGCCGGCAGTGTCTTTATGAATGTCCAAACCGTCCGTGCCTTTAATGGTTAACATCTTAGCTAATTATCGACATTTTCATTTCGAAATCATTATCGACAATCCTTTTACATTTCTGTGACGATAGGTACCTCCAGAGCTCTTCAATTCCTTTGCTGACCACCCGCAAATCGAAATTTGTGTGTAACTTAAAAATGCGATTTTTTCAATACCTATGTGACCTAGGGTAATCCCTATAGTTTTACTGCAAGGTTTAAATTAACGTCTGCTATCCCTAATTTTTTCATAATTTTAGATTTGGAAATAAGGGGGGGGGGGTAGATATTTTAAGTTTTCGATTAGTAATTCGATTATTAAGTTTTCGAAGATATCTCTAAAAATCGAATACTTAAAATTAAAATAACTGTATTTTTGAGTTCGGCGTTACGAAATCTGTGACACGATATACAATGAATGTGATAGATATCCTATCACATATCACGATCTCTCCTAAATTAATTTAAATCATTTATTTTTGTCTTTTAAAACGGGTTGTTATTCCCCTCTTTAAGTTAAAATTTTATAATTTAATTAAGTGGCTTATTTTCCGTATCGAATTTTATCTCTTAGGTTTTTCTTTCTACCTCGGTTTATTTAAAGTAGTATTATTCATTTTAGGTGATTGTAATCTGTCATTCCCAGAAAAGCAATTTACTTTCAGATAACTTGTGGGTCATTAAATAAATCACAAAAAGAGAAACGCAGCTGTCTGTAACTTTGATTCGTATATGCCCACGCTGAATTTATTCACTCTTATTTACTGCTTATCTTTCGCTGTTACGATGTAATAATAAAACATAAATAAAATGAAGTTTATAGCTTATGTCTTGGAAAATGATTGCAGTTAATTTTAACTTCCTTTTTGTCTAATACAGATGCCTTTTATAATTATAGCACATTTTCATGTAACGGTCATTTTATCATATAAAACATTATTAAGCATAAACAAATTTATTCAATTCAGAACTTTGACGCCGTTTTCATTATGCTTTGTGACAGTTATTTAACAACCATTTGACTGATGCCTTGAGGAATACCAGATTGCGTGGTATAATCATTTTGCGCGCCAATAAACCTTTGTTCACTCTTCGTTCACGATTATATTAATAAAATTGGCGATGGATTTGTAACGCCAAGTTATCGAAGCTGTTTGTAAAATGAGTCACTTCTATGCTGACTATGTACTGAGAAGGTACTAATTTTTCTGAATCTGCACTTCGGTGCATTTGTGTAAATGGGGACCTCTCTCTCCATTATTTCTAAGAAATCCATTTCCCCTTTATTGTAATTCTAATTTAATTTCTAGTAATTTTAATAGTTAAAATAAAGTTTTTGTTCCCGTATTTTGTGTTGGAGTTTTTCATACGCATATACGAACCTAAAACTGCTGAACCGCCTTGATAATGAAAATCTTTTTTTTTCAATTAACTTAATTAGCCCTTCTACATTTTCCCTATATATATTTGTGAATGGTAAATGAACTATAAATATGTGGGTCAATAATCTTTATTACTTCAGCCAATTTTAACTTTTCATGTTCTATAGATTAAGAGTAACATGGCTGTCAGAGACAGACAGACAGACACAAAATTGACCTTATAATGGTTCTGCTTTTACTTTTCAAGTACAGAACCCTGAAAAACTAAGTCAAAATAAAAATATGTAAATAATACATAATTAAATTAAATTAAAATTAACAATTAGAAAATACCATAAATAAATAAATAAATGATAAATAAATGATGAGGGGAAAATATATAAATATGAAACTTTTATATGAATATCAGTATATGTATATCTAATATTATGTAACTTAAAATATAAAAATTACATGGTAGGTGTGAATAAGCTTTTCAAAGCTGGAATTTTTCTAAAGCTATTACTTGTTCTCGCTTTACTATCTTAAGGGCTTCTATTCAAGATTTTTGGTATTCTCTTTCGAAAATTGAAGAAGACCTTTATGACTTTAATTTGTTTCTTAGTAAAGTCCTTTTCAATTTCACAGAAATTGGAACTAATATTCTGTTTCCTTTGTGCACTTTTAAAGCTGTTCATGAAAGTTAACGTGATAAAAAGTTTTCTTCTTTATGTAATAAAAAAAACATTTCTCAAATATCAAACAAGTTTCTCACAAATGAGAACATTGTTAATGTTTCTTCTCATGCCTTAACTATTGAGCAAAAAAGTATTTTAAATCTTGTTTTAAGTTTTTTCTGAATATCCCAAACATACTCTCATCAAAATATTTTCTCCTATTGTGTCTTCCTTTAAATATAGTAAAGTCGCTCCTTCTCAAAAAGAAACTTTTCGTCACATGCTTGCTGATACTATTTCTTCAAATAATTTAAGTTACATACCTAATATTTCAAGCTTCGATCATATTGCTCTAAAGGAACTTAAGTCTAATGATAATCTTATTATAATTATTATTATAATTACAACAGATAAATGCTGTCAAATAGTACTAATGGATAAAAAAGATAATTCAGATAAAGTTTATGCCCTTTTACGAGACGGTCCTTACATTGAAGTCATTAGACTCTACTAATTCATATCTTTCTAATGCCTTAATAGCTGTTAATAATTCTGTTGTTTTAAATGATTATACTAAGCATTTTATTTTTCTAACTTCAGCCATTTGTGCTACTACGCATTGTCTAAAGCTGATAAAACCAATTTTTTCCTAAGGACCACTGTCTCTATTATTGGTACATCTGCTTATCCTCTATCTAAGTTTTTAACTTCAATTTTTCCTCCTTTATGCTCAATTAATATGCATACGATTAAAAACTCTTATGATTTTGTAAATAGATTAAAAAAAGGTTAACACATTCAATTGTTATATGCTTGTTCTTGATGTCAAATCGGTGTTTACTAATGTTCAGATTAAAGATGCTCTTTCATGTTTGAAATCTTGATTACGAGAATTTCATTATTCAGATATTGAAGTCAAAGATTTTATTAACTTATCTAAAATTTGAATTAATCGTACTACTTTTGAATTTGATAATAAAATTTTCAAACAAACTGACAGCTTAATTACGGATAATCTTCTATCACCGATTCTAACATTATTTTGATGAAAAAGTTTTTAATCTGTTACATTTTAAATGTTGGATGCGCTATGTTGACTATTCTTTATTTTAGGCGAAACTTTTGATATTTCCACCATTCTCAATCGTGTTAATTCCATCGACCCACACATCCAGTTTACTTTTGAGTATGTAAATAAGTAATAAACGACCGATGTGATTCTATACGCTTTCAAATGATCCCGTTAACCATAAAATCTGTGTCTTTTATACTTATGTAAAAATTGCCCTCAAATGTATTCAGATGCTGCATCACTTAAAGATGAACTTAATTACTTAAAATTTTGTGCTGTTGGAAGAAGTTTCAACACTTTTGTTATCAAAAAAGCTGTGAAGATATTTAGTAGACCCTCTAGCTATTCTGCTCTTTCTAAAGTTGAGAAACACGATAATTTGATAGTTTTGCCTTTTTATAGTACTTTATTTCTCAAATTAGCTAAATTTTTAAAACGTTTAACTTTAATGTTATTTCTAAACCGGTCAATAAATTCCAATTACCTTCCACTATGTCTCCGGTTCCTCATTTTCATAAATGGAGAATCTATAATGTCCCTTGTAATGGTTGTCATCATTCTTATGCTGGTTAAACTAAAAGAAATCTTGATATCTGCTTAAAAGAATACTCTCTTACGTTAATAATCAGGAAATTTCTAAATCTTCTATTGCCAAGTATCCTTGGGATACAGACCGTAGTTTTAATTTAAAAAATAATAATAAAAAATAATTTTTAATGCCAATAGCAACTCTGCATTGTACTGTCTTGAAAATTTAGCCATTTATCTTAATCGTGAAGTTATTGTTAGTTAAAAATCTTATTCTACTATGCTCTCTGCAGCTTGGAAAAACTTGTTCACACCTGCCATATAATTTAAATATTTTTAATTACTTAACAATTGTTTTGGTAGTAATATATATCTATATATAGATATATATATAGATATAGATTTCATATTTATTTATATTTTTTTCCTATCATTTATTTATTATTTATTTATTTACTTATCTTATTTTTTAAATGCTAATTATTATGTTATTTAATTATGTATTATTTTATATATTTGTATTTTGACTTAGTTTTATAAAATTGCTTCATTATTTTTCTGATGGTCTGTGTTTTTCTCGTTGGGTAATGGTCTTGTGTGATTGACTGATGCCTTCTCCTTTCCAATTGGCTGTTTTATACTCATGCTTCCCTATTGACTGTATCTTCAACTTGACTCTTTCCCTTACCTGTTATCTGCCACTCCTGCTGCTGTTTTCAAATTAGTAGGACGTGTTCTCAGCGCCTGATGAAAAAAGACTAGTTCTTTCGAAAGGCCTTGAGCATTTATTAAAATTTTTATGTTTTTTTTAAGTAGTTATCTTATCATTTCACTCCAGCCTATTTAATTATTTAATGTAGAAAAACTTTATTGAATGCAAGCAAAATGTTCATTTTTCTACAAGATTAAGTCATCGGGTTTACTTCAGGTACGCTGTTACATATTGCAGTTGATACATAAAACGAAAAATCAGTGAAAATAACGTTACTTTAATTTTATTTAAACATTTCAGCAATAAAACCGATTGTTTTATACTTCACTTTTATTTTAAATATGACTAATAGACGAGAAGAGAACCTTTATTAAGAAATATAACTTAACCTTCAGTGAAATTGTATTTAACCTTCTAGAACCACATATAGCGCAAGCTGAGAGGCTCGGAGTTGAAGAACTAACAAACGAAAACTAACCAACCGAACATTGTTAAAGTTCAATGGTCAATCTCTACATTTTTTATAACAGACTTTAATTTAGTAAAGTGATGATTAGAGAACATTTTAATTCCCGTTGTCATAGTGGTCTCATTTCCCTATCAAACTCTAATATAAATGATTAACTAAAAGAGTTTCTGCCTAATAGCCCAAATTTTGTCCAACGCACAATATAATATACTATCGCAATGGTGTTCACATCTTTTTCAGTAATGTTCAAGCACATTCCAGGTGGAGGTCCATATTGCTTTTAAACACAATGTGAAATTCATTCATTTCGTTTTATTCAAGGTTTGTTTGGAAAAATGGGCCAGCGCAGCGGGTATAGCCTGCAAGTTATTTCATAAACCAGAAAATTATTAACATATTCTAACAGTATAGTATATAATTCTAACAGTAAATATAATTCTAGCAGTATATTTAATAGAAATATTGCAAAAAAAAAGTATTCCAATAAGACAGTAATTGACGGGTAATGACTGAAAAAATCATATTTTGAAATAAAAAAAAGCGATATAAAAAAACCCCTCAGTTTATGTAATGTTTTTTAAGTGTTTTTAACATTTTTGATTTTTCAGAGGTAGCCTAATGTGTCGTCAGGTAACTTATTTTTATTTTATGTTTCTCAGTGTATATTTTGTAAAGTGCCTATATGTACAATGCAATCTTTCCACTGCATGTTATCAAACGAACGCGTGCAATTTTATTTTCAATGAATAAAGAAATTTTGTCTTATTTATACTCTTTTTAGTATGTATAAAAGGACTACTGTTGATATCATAGTTTTCAATTCTTCATTAGCTATAGTGTTTTTCAGGCATTCAAGCATGGTACAAAATCAAACCATTCAATAAAAGTCAAAGCAAATTCATAATTTATGTGAAACAACGAAGATAAAATCTTAAAAAAAAAATTGGAATTCAAATAATTTCACCCTAAATTAATAATGAACTATTCATACAGCACCATTGGCAATAATAACATTTGAATTTTCGTACTACCGTTTCATTCGAAAGGATTACAAATTCTTTTTTTATTAATCATCCAATATATTTTGCTTAAAAAAAATAAGTAGAAAACAATCGTTCTTCGCTGGATCCATTTGAATAATAAAATATTAACATGCACTGCAAACAATTCTTCTTAACAAACCATAATACATTCATTGTGTGTTTCTGTAATTGAACTAATACCAAAGAATGTTCTAAAGAAACCAAACTAAAAACTAACATATTTTGGCCATTTCGTTAGTTTCTTTTCTTTTCCTTTAACATAAGAAAATCCCAATTGTCATACATTAGGCTTGATTATCTTTCTTTGCTGCAAATAATAGCACAATAGAAAATAAATTATATCATTCGTAACACATAAACATGCGTGTTCTTATCGTTGTTTATGTGTGGAATAAATAATCGTATGAAAATATCTTATTTTTCAAATATTTTAAATAGATATGCTTTTTGTTTCCGTCGCCTCATAATTACTCAAGCTACCCTAATATTAAAATTGTTCTTCTTATAATATTTACATTAAGTTTTCATTTTGACATTTATACAGTAAAAATGCTAATATTCTCTAATTATGATACATTGTTTTGTTTATTCAAAAGCGGCAACCATGAAATTAAAAAATGTCATTATTTCCCCCCCCCCCATTCATTAAAGTAAATGGATTACATTATTAAATTGGGATTGTAAAAAGTGTCTAACAAACCGTGTTTAAATTACTAAAAGTTCTTCACATCGCATTACCTACCTAGAATTCCACAGATTACTTTATAATCATTTTATTGGTAAAGAAGCTTACTTTTATGTAAGCGTGACTTAAAAAAATAATTATATGAAACAAAATAAGGTATAATAGCATAAATTCTAATTAAATGCGTCTACAAATTTTCGGTATTTGTAAGAACCATAAAAACACTGGATTTTTTTTCTAAATAATAATAATTTTGAAAACAGACAACGAAGAAATGAGAAGCATTTGTTAATTTTCCATGTTTAATTTATATTACTACATGCAGTTTTCTTTTTTTTTTCTTTTTTTTTTTTTTTTGCATTTTACTTGGGTTATATTTCGTATTTTTTTTTCATTTAAATTAGTTGAAACGAAATATTGCAGAGAACTTTTAAAACAATTATAAAAATTTCTTAAAATGTTATTTTAAGATGATCTTTTATCTTTCAATAAATGTGAGTAAACTTGGTTCAAGTGAAAAGGCACAAATCACCATAGCAAAGATTAATTTCATGATTAAAATTGGGCCTATATCCCTCGTGTAGATAATTGGCCGTCAAAAATAAACCAACCAACCAACCATGATTAAATTTGTATTCAACTAGGGGGCTCTGCCCCCTACGAGCTACTCTCGCCAACCCCCGTTCAGGGACACCAAAATCCAAAAAGCACGCTAATTTGATCGGCTTTAAAAATATTGAATTAAAAAAAAAAAAAAAAAAAAAAAAAAAAAAAAAAAAGAACAGTATCGATCTCTCTGTAAACGGGTTTCCATTCGTTTTCCTTGGATTGGGGATTTTTAAGACCATATCTGCGGCTGTTAAAAGATACAATGGCTGTTTTCGTATTTAATTAACAAAAATAGTTAAACATTCGAAAATAAGCTAATGTAAAATGAATTAAGTAAACAGTGTCATTATCTCCCGGTATTCTTGTAACAGCACTATAAGATAGTTCTTTTAAATAATTCATTTTAAATGTATTGTTTTAAATCTGACGTAATTTACACCAAAGTTTTATTTCTCTTATTGATATTCACATGAAAATACTTTTGTTGTTAGAAGGAAATATTATTTGCGCTGTCTTCGAATTCACGATAATAGTTGAAAATATTATCTCAAAATATCAAGTAAATGTCTCGCGCAGATATATTTTTAATTTAAATTGTTTTGCCATATTTTTTGGCCATTTTAAATACGACGTAATTTCCTCCATTTACATGTTTTAACGCATAGTAATGATTTTTTTATTTTAACATTTTTTTTCTCTTTTAAAATTCCAGTGTAAATATGGTTCTTATGACGCAATTTTCCTGCTTTTAACATGTAATCATTTAATTCTAATTTTAATTTTTTGTTCTGATTACAATAGTCCCGTGTAAATAAATTTTTAATTTGAAGTAAACATTATAGTTTGCGCTGTTTATACAGTTGGCAACAGTTTAAATTAATAACATTTTTTAAATTTGTAAAAAATATCTCTCGAAATACTGAAAATTTGAATTTAAAATGGAAATAAAACCTCAAAAAATAGTCAAATAAAAAAAAATAAATAAATGCAATCTACACACCGGGAACTTATAACCTATAAAATGATCTAAAAATGATTAAATTCTCATGTATAGTTTTTGCTCCAATAAAACTTTTTTAATGGAACGATTTTGTCCAACTTTAGCATTAAATATCTCTGAAAGTAATTCCTCGATTTGAAAACTGCCTGCATCAGCGTGTTTATCAAATATTTCTTTATAATACCACCGATTTCCATATTTTTGTATACGACAGTTTTTTTAATATTAAAGAAGAAAGGCCATGCTCAAGGCATACTTAGATACTACTACAGGCAGACTGATTTGCGTTTAATGTACGAAGTTGCTCGTCAGAGGACTCTGATACCCTGCCCAAAATTGAAATTTGACTCTGACCGTAACTGAAACAACCTGGGAAGGCTAGATATGTAAACAAACACCAAAATTACGTCATGTCGCCATGGTTACGTTTACAATTCTGCTGACATTCCAATCAAGCTTCGAAATGACAGCTAATTCGAATACAGCTGTTAAGGGTTATTATAAACTGTATATATCAATGTAAATGTAAAGTTCTATTTATTTAAGTGACTAATATAATGTGTTTCTCTTTAAAACTGTTAAATCAATACACATAAAAGTATATAAATAAAAAAAAACACATGCTTAGTCTAAAACATCAATATCACAAATTTATTTGGTACAACTTAATTATCCCGTCGACCAATTTCGCCAAATTATACAAATCGCTAAAACACTCACCAAATTATACAAATTGACATAATTTTTATTTTAAATAACGAAAGAACAAATAAATTAGTATAACATAAATAAATAGAAATAAAACGTCGAAATAAAAATCACTTGATGACATAAACACGTGTAACTTGCTTACAGTCAAGTGAATGTGACATTTACGATCAAGCATTATTGGCATTTAATCTTATACTAGTTTGGCTATAGATTTTTAGTCGACGGGATAACTAAGTACCATTTATTTACTATTTTCATTAATAATTAATAAATGTAATATATTAAGTAACAAATACCCTTACATGATTTAATCAAAAATGCTTGGATAACATAGAATATTGCAACGATATTTAAATCAGTGATCACCATTTCTTTCTCTGATTAAAAATAAGAATATTTAATGTTTAAGGAAGATCGGCTTTTTTTTTTCTCCTTCTTCTTGGTTCGGGCGATATTAAAAACAAATATTTTACCGGTAACAGTAAATTAATCAAAAATAGCTGCTTCAAGTCAGTTATGAGAACTGTAGTTTGATAAAAATCAAATTTTAATTTTAAAACGTGTATATGAAACCAAGCTATTTTTATATAAATACGGGACATTCAAAAAAGAATAACAGAGCCGGCATTTTTCATGAATGAACCAAATGATCAAGGTAAACAATAAATAATTTAGCTAATCTTAAAAAATGTTACAATTTGTGTAAAATAGCCTTTTAAATCGAAGGAAATTGAAGAATATAAATATTTAATTTATTACATGAAAATACGATCAATGATTCTGAAACTTCGACGATGAGAAACAAGCTTCTATCTGGGCAGGGTATAAATGTAAACAAAGAGCACGTTGTGAAGTTTTGGTTCAGGGTTTGGAGTTGGATCCGACTTCACTGTTTCGGCGAAATGCACGGGCCGTTATATATCATAGTAGGCTATGGCCATGCTTAAGCCAAGACTTCCTTATCATGAAACAGACTTGACAATC
This sequence comes from Maratus speciosus, assembly GCA_963932465.1. Lineage (NCBI taxonomy): Eukaryota > Metazoa > Arthropoda > Arachnida > Araneae > Salticidae > Maratus > Maratus speciosus. The sequence continues at coordinate 133,901 of CAWVRF010000827.1, read as the reverse complement.
CGGAGAAAGTCTATGGGTGAAAATGTTCCCGATAATTGCCAACTTATTAGCTGACTTTGTCCCGTAAGTTACGCCACCTGGTGTATACTCCTGGTAACTTTACTCCATAAACAAATGCATAGTAAAAAAGTGAAAATGTTGTGTTATTGGCAAAATTGTATAAAATATTTTTCGAATTCCAGTAAAATAAAGGCGTAAAAAAAAAATATTTCACCCAATTATGTTCTGACTTTAAAAAATGAAACACATCAAAAATGAAGATTTAAATATAAGATTTATTGATATTTTTTCAGGGTATTTGTTAGTTATCCCGTCGACCAATTTCACCAAAGTATATAAATCGCCAAACTACTCGCCAAGTTCTACAAATTGACACAATTTTTTATTTTAAATAACGAAAAAACAAATAAATTAGTATAACATTAATAAAAATACAAATAAATCGCCGAAATATTGGTTTTATTGGCCATTATTGGCATTTAATCTTAAAATTAATTAATTTATGGCAAAACATTATTGGCATTTAATCTTACAATTTGGCGACAGTAATTTGGTCGACGGGATAACTAACAAGTACCATTTTCAGTATATAGGACTTTGCGGGTAATTTTTTTTTTAATCTTGGCACAATTTGGGCTTCGGAAAGAGCGATTTGTAGTCGATTGATATAAACAGTTATGAAAACAAAACTTATGAACTGTCAGCTTGTTTTATAAGGATTTACGGCACAGATGCCACATTGGCGCGATTTTTTTCCGACGCCAATTTTACGAAAACCTCGTTACCATATCATCTATATCCGGATAACCATATCAAGAAAAATAATGACACTTTGGTGCCAGTTAAGTATCCAGTGCGTATATGACATTTACGCCAGAAAGAAAATCGCGCCAATATGACATCTGTGCCGAATTTACATGTATAAATTTAGTTTCTGGATATAATTATTGTTTTTTATATACGATTTTTTTTATATTTGTATATAAAATAGATAAATGCCTTTTTTATATTAAATAAATTGTACAAATATTGTAAAATATTGCTTCTTTGTGTGAAACAGTTAATATGCTTCCAGAAATTACGTTGCCAAATTTTCTTCTCACGCCAAGGCCCCTATACTTGAAAAATACCGATTTATTATTATATAATGTAGTATTAGCTAATGTTCTGTAATCTGTTCCACAGTCAAAGTTGACTGCAAAAACGCGATTCTGGAATAATGTGGTATCAAGTATATGGTTTAAAAATGAAATTAATTTTGCGCCAAACTACACTTACGCCAATTGGCTCTAGGTCTGATTAAGGAAGAATACTCAAATTAAGATTTACAAAAACCAAAATAGTAGCATGACAAGAATATGGTATTTGCGGAAAGTTGAGGGACATGTTATAAATGTAAGTGATTATTAAACTTTATTTTTCCAATTTTCTAAGTGTTTATGACTTCAGTCTGTTTTTTTGTGTATCTATGCATGTTTTAACTTTCCTAAAATACTTTGATACATTTTAATAAAACTTACATAACATATGTGAGTTAAAAAAAGGAAATTAATTACGCACCAAACTATGCCCGCCAAGATATGCCAATTGGCTGTGGAGCCAATTATGAAACTTTTCATAGATTAATACATACAAACTTTATATGAAAAAACAGTGAAGCTTTCATCTAAAGTATGTTAAACTGAAATGATTCGCCATAACTTCAAAAATAAAACAAATGATAGGCCAATAAATAAATAAATGAGATTGTCCATTGAAACAAATTGAAGGAGCAATGTTAAATTAATATTGTAAGGGGAAATTAATTGTGAAAAGAAAAGAAATAGCAGAAATAAAATAAATCACATATTTGAAAATATAAAAGAGAAAATGAAATATTTTACATTTTCCGGATCTAGATGCTATCAATTTATTTCAATAACTAATATCACTGAGAAATTCATGGTAAAATAATTTTCTTTCCTGATTATTATTATTATTATTATCATCATTTATTTACATAACGGAATACAGCAGTAAACATTTTTTGCTTAACAGTAAAATAAGTTCATTTTTTAAATAAAATGTCTAGAGCATATGACAATTTTAAGATTAACAACTATCATTTGCAAACTACAAAGCACATCGTAAAGAAAATGGTAAAAGACAAATGGAAAACAAATTAAAAAATATTTCTGTTTCTCACGTTAGATGGCGCTAGTCACGGGGAAATATGTGGTTTCTAACCACGGTACAGCGGACAAAGGAAACTTAGCGATTGCGAGGCCTGTTATTTCGATAAGGAGGCCTTGGGGTAAGCATTTAAATTGGATGAGTTCTACCCGGAATATCTACGCAGATTTTCATTGGTGCATTTCCAAATCAAAACTTTTTTTTATATATAGAAGGATTAGTTTTTGAAAAAGGTTTTGCTGATGTGGCTGGCTCTGTTGGATCAGATAAAGCGATAGTTCTCTGTAATGTTATAATCAAAAGTCGGCATGTGAAGTATTTAAATCGTGTTCACTATTCAACATCTGCTATTTAAAAGACTAAATAAAATAAGACATACTTGAATACAGTTTTACTAAGAACATTGAAAATACATTCAGTAAACGTCCTTCCCAGCAACCGCAAGGTCTGAATGTAGCTTTTGTATTTACTATGAACGTACTTACTGGATGAATTTCTAATGCTTTTAGTAAAACATTATTCAAGTCTTATTTTATTTATTTTATTTAGTCTTTAAATAGTTTCCAATTATGTGCTGGGTGTTCCGTTAATTGTCTGTATTAGTCTTTAAATCCTGTGGCGTTACTCGACATATTTTAGGTTCATACTTCTAGTGTCGATCAAGCTGAAACAAGTTGACATGGTACATATCTTTCGAACACGATTTCAAAGGATTTTAGAACACACATAGAGATATTTCGTATAATGCAATATATGCAAGATCTTACATATTCTTCTAATTTAAATAAATAATAAAATTTACTTTTAGGATTGCATGCAATGTTTATTAAAACATTCAAAAGGTAAATTAATATTACTTTTTTTTCTAAACTATGTTTCGACTCAGAAATATTTTAATTTATATTTAGACAGTACAGCAAAAATCATATAGACAATATTTATTAAAACTTACAAGGAACGTCTCCATACGGGCATACTCAGAAAAATCTGAAAAAAATACAGAATGCTCTTCTCCCATGGGTATATATGTTTATAAAAAAAATTTGTCGGAACCTTGGTAGAACGTCCGTAAAAAAATAATGAAAATTTCGCTTATTTGGCGACTTATCACCGTTTGGCGAAGAAATTAAGTTTAAAAAAATACGCTTGTCGAATACTCTTTAAGGAAAAAACTTTTTATGTTGAATTTGTTTAAATAAGTTTAATTTAAATAACTTTAGCTTTGTCATTTTTAGTTTGTTTTAACTATAGTTTTATCATATATATTTCTATGTACTTATAACGAATTTTAACTATCATATTTTACGATTTAAAACAAAATTTGAATTGATTAAAATTGTTCCAAACTCAAAAATATGCCCCATCGAGCACTGTCGATTCAACTTTGTTGCTATGGAAACAACTTCTTCGGTGTGGAAATGTATTACGGCAGCATTATTCATCTGGCGTTAAAAGTTATTTTTATAACCGATAAAGCCGTTTAAATTTAAAAAATTGTGGATTGGAGAATAAAACAATGGCAAATTTCGTTCAAATCGGCAACAAGCAACAAGTATAATACAAAATGTAATAATAATAATAATAATAATAATAAATTCTTTCATGGTTTACGTTTAAATTCATTAAATACCGCATATTATCAAAATCAATTAACAAACAATTTTCAGATTCATTAAAATCGTTTGCTTTTGCCAAGGAAAAGTGCTGCTCGCCAAATTGCGTGCTGCTTTCGTCTTTTCAGACCAATTATTCGAAAGTATTTTATTTTTTTTACAAATTTTCTACTGTAATTTCGCCGCTAATTTTAACTGATCCTTTATTACATACATGAGTAGTTTCACAAGCATTTTTTTCCACAATTCTGAGTATGCCCAGTATGGAGACCTTCCTTGTTAGATAAACAAGTTTTTTCTAGAAATTCCTTTCATATTTTGTATGAAAGTAAAATGTATAGTTTGTACATAAATACAGTAAATTTTCTGTTAGGCAGACTGTGTGTAAGACGGAAATCTGTCTAACTCGGAAAGATTTTCAAGTCCCTGCGAATCCATAGACATAGAGTAAAATTTGTCTAAGGCGGAATATTGTCTACTGCGGAAACGTTTCTTGATCCCGATCGATTCCTTCTTAGACAGAGTTTACTGTAGTTTTTAGATAGTTTTTACCTATCGTACTTTTACCCTGGATTATTGGCCTGCAATATTGCTCATATCAGTTATCTTAGTCTAACCCAACCCCTGTAAAAATTCAATGCAGAAATTCCATATACATGATCTTAGTTGCTTATACAACATCTTATTAAAGTTAAAACTTAACCCCACTTTTTTTCAGGTATATATATATATCAATACAAAAACCCTTAACGGGTTAAAAGTTTCTGACGCAGCACTTTATCTTATGCTCAGAATTTTAAATGTGGAACTTAAAAATACTGATATCAAATTTTGAGTGACGTTATGCGGTCTTAAAAAATATATTTGTATTTATTTCATCATTTTATTTTCGTTTTATTTATAATCGCATGTGCAAAAGTTATGTTCAACATGAAAAGCTGCATAAAATTTTATTCGCTGTTGCTTTATCATTTACATCTCTCATAAATTCAAAATATGAGTTTTAAAAGGTGTGATATAAAATTTAAATGACGCCTTGAAATGGCTTTAAAAGGTTTGTTTTAAAATTCAATTTAAATTATTTTTGACTTGGTTAAAATATATTTTTACATCTACACAATACTTTTAATTTTCCAATTCACTGTTAAATATATCACTTTCATTGAATCTATGCTATGCATTGAAATGTATTTATTTCAATAAATTGATTTATCTTTTGTGTCACGGTATTCAATATTATGAGTAAGATTTATGTAAATGGTTTTTTTGAGTCAAACTATCCGTTTTCATATATTTTACGTAGTTTGGATACAATGACGCAAAGTAACCATTTACATAAATCTTACTCACAATTTTGAATAGCGCGACACAAAAGATAAACTAATTTATTGAAATAAATACATTTCAATGCATACTACAGATTCAATCAAAGTTATATATTTAACAGTGAGTTGGAAAATTAAAAGTATTATGTAGATGTGAAAATATATTTTAATCAAGTCAAAAATAATTTAAATTGCATTTCAAAACAAACCTTTTAAAGCCACATCAATGCGTCACTTAAATTTTATATCATATCTTTTAAAACTCATATTTCGAATATATGAGAGATGTAAATGATAAAGCAACAGCGAATAAAATTTTATGCAGCTTTTCATGTTGAACATAACTTTTGCACATGCGATTATAAATAAAACAAAAATAAAATGATGAAATAAATTCAAATATATCTTTTAAGAAATAGCATAACGTCACTCAAAATTTGATATCAGCATTTTTAAGTTCCATATTTAAAATTCTTAGAGCATAAGATAAAGTGCTGCGTCAGAAACTTTAAACCCGTTAAGGGTTTTTGTATTGATATCAATATTTTTTTTAGGTTAGTGATCAAAGGATTAAAAAAAAAGATACTTATGGGATTTGATGCAGATTTAATTTTTACTATTTTATTACAATTTTCCTTATAGCAGTTTGTATATAAAAACAAGTGGATAAGTATGATAGCAGATCGCACAGAGGGTTTCATTTGATATTCCTTTAAAAACACTTTATCCTTAAAATTAAAAATCCAAAATATTAATTTATAATTATTAAATCCTTACATACATGGTGCACCAATAGTTCTAATTTTCAAGAGGTAGGGAGCGCACTCTTCTAAACAAACCACCTTCTGAATGAAGTCATCAAAAACCAAGTTGAACAAGCCAAACCCCGTTGTGTTGTTTGACTGTTGTTAGTTGTTTGACAAACAGCAGTCTCATCTTCCCTCCTCCTCCCCCTCTTCAAAAATTTTTGGACCAGTACCAAAGAATGGAACCGAAATAATTTTTTTTTCTTCAGAAATTACGATAAAAAGATAGTATGCACTACTCATAAATTTACTTTAATGCTATATAGGATGATTATTAAGTTAATTATAACGTTTGGAATCTGTTGCATTGATGTCCGAAAGGTAGTTTCTGAGTTATGGAAGCTGGGCACATGGGGCGCCATAGCAGGCAAAGCCCGCTAGTGTCTATCATAATAATATCTGCCATGTGGACTAATTGTGATATTTGATCAAAATAGTCCCCTCCCCTCTCCTCATCCCCGGAAAAAAAAAACAAATACAAAATGTGTCTTTGTAACCCATCACCAAGTAGGTTTTTATTTCTTTTTCCTAAAAAAATCATTATTTTTATATCCGTAACGTAAATAGCGGACGAAGCCCGCTAGTTCCTATGATAATATATATTTGTAATAATTTTATTTAATCTATAATAAAAAATCAGACTTAAAATAGCCTTGTTCCATGAGAACTTGTATAGTGTAAGTCACATGCTAAGATTTTTGGATACCAGTATTTTAGAACGGAAAATGTGACTTATTTTATCGGAGATATCCCATTAATTGAATAAGACGAAGTAAACTTTTTGAAAATAATGGTGGACAATAAGCATAGCTGTTATCAGCTATGTGACGTACACTACAAAACCCCATGGAACTAGCCAATAATAATAATTAGTGAAGAAATGCTAAGGTCATTTTAATAGGATCACAAAATGAAAAACTAGGGGACTCTACCCCCTACGATCTACGTTCGCCAAACCCCTTTCAGACTCTAAAAGTCCATTAATTTGATCTGCTTTAAAAAGATTACGGAAGACTGAATTATAGTAGAACATGGATTAAAACCGAGCTTCGATTAATCGAGGTTTCTGTCAACCGAGCCCATAACAAAGTCTGATTTTTTTCTTTTGAATGGGCCTTGAAAATGACCACACATTTTACCTCACTGTCCATGCTATACACGCCCTTCTACCCCCAAAAGCAGAGCCGTCCTTAGGGGTGTGCGACAGATGCGGCCGCACAGGGCCTCGCGCTCGAAAAAAAAATTAATACAAAATAGCTAAAGATTTGTTATTCATTTTATTGTGAGTTATTTATTTTCTAAAAAAAAATACAAATTAAACATGCTTATTTGTAAAATGTAAAATGTTTTATGAATAAAATGTTCGGTGCAAGTTGTGAATGTTAGAGAAGAGAAGAGATTTTTTGTTGCTTACATTCAATTTGAAGGATATGTTATAGTGTAGCTTAGGCAGCACCAGGGGCATAAGGAATATGGAAAGGTGTTCTTAATAAATTGGTACCGAAGATGAATCTGACAAACTTCTCACTCTTATTTTAATGATTATTTGTAATGTAATGACACAGATTTGATTTCCTTCTTATGTAATCAAGTTCCAATTTTTTATTACAGGAGTATCCATGTTTTGTGCACACGCATACGTATATTCCATCGCGTAAACATGATAGAAAGGTCGGGTTATTTCAAACCCCGTTCGCCAACCTCCTGAGGCTAAACTAAAGATTTAAAGATTCCAAAAAATTGTGAAAGGTTAAATTTTTAACTGTTTTGAAGAAGAAGAAAATATGAGGAAATATTTATTTTGACTCCGATTTTTTTCTATTTTTAAACTCTCTTATTAATTGAATGCATCAAAATGTTTCAGATTTGCTAATTGAATAAAAAACTTCAAACAGGTTATAATTAAAGAAAGAATGGAGTTTAAAAATCAAAAGTTTCATCTTTATCACATTTGTTACTGCCATAATATGAAGTGGACTGAACGAGAAATTTAATCAATTAATCCTTTGACTACGAATTTATTTTTTATTAGACATTTTTGCTACTGACGATTATTTTTTTTTTAAATCTTATTCGTAGCACGTGCCGAAATTTCCAGACGAAGACCCAGACTGGTCCACAGAAAGTTATCCTGAGCCCGGTGTAAAAATAATCCCTGCCGGTCCGGCCTACAGGCGGAGGAAGATTTCGAAGTTAAGTATGCTAATTTCCCCAACAAAAACTAAATCATAATTAGAGATAAACCCACTTTAACAATTTTCTCTGGCTTCTTTTGTCGAGTTTTTATTTCATTTTTATATAATAGCTGGTTTTATCAGAATCATGTTAAGGTGGTATTAAAAAAAATACTTTTCTATGCTCAACAACTCCAAATTTTCTGGCACATTTTCAGATTCATTTTTAATAGAAAAAATATGAAACCTGCTACCGGAATTTTTGAGAGATTTATAAGCGATCTGTGTTTTTATTTTTCGTTCAATTAATTAAAACTTGATTTATAAACAGTTATTTTCCCAGTAGAACAATATTTTTCGTTTCTAACACAATCGCTTCGGGAAATTGTGTTCAAAATGACCACTTTGACATCATTTTTTTTAAATATATTCCTCCTCTATGAAAAAATCCATCATTACAGTACGTTATATAGTTTCTGAATAAGAGAATATACCAATTGGATGTGTTTGAGAGCAAAAATGAATTTTAAAATGAGTCAGAAAATAAGCAGTTTGAATTTGAATACACCCTTAATAAGATGATTTTTTTCTTCAACCGCTATGTAGTTTTCATTAGTTTATCCTCTAACAATTCGTCCTATCAAAAACTTGTGCATATAAAAGTTGTACATAATATTAAGGAGATTTATAATAAAATTAATTGGATTTGATATATTGAGAATTGACGAAGTTATGATTTTTTTTCTCCCAAAAATCCTATTTTTTGCACCCTTTGAGGCCATTTTTAATTTTATCAAAAATCTGTGATACATAAATTTTTGGCGCTATTTTTAAAAGTACTAAAAACTTTAAACTGATTTGATATGTAGAAAAATTAAGAAGTTATGGAGTTTTTTCAGTTTTCACAAAACCCCTACCTATTTCCTTCCCCTTGGTCCGATTTTGCCCATTAACGAACTTGACCGAGATTTTATGCCCCTTGATTTTATGTATGAGTTTGGAAGAGATTTGGCAGAACTATGGAATTTATCGTGTCCAGAAGAAAGTGATATATATATATATATATATAAAGTTCTTTACTGAGGGTGGTTTTGTGTTCTAGGGGTCATAATCGATGTAGATCTGCAAACATTTTTCAGAAGTTCCAAAATAGGGGGGAATGTAATAGGTAGTATTTCATACGAAATCTACCTAAAAAATAAAACCTCAGTCACTGCCTGAGTTGAGCAAAAATCACTAAAATCAGGCCCGACCGGACTCAATTTCTACAAAAAATTACGATATTTGTCAGCTAGAATTCTACTACAATTAAACATTCTTTAAAAGGATTTTGCATACATGTCCAAGCAAACATTTTAAATTACAGTATTTTTCAGATTGTGTCATAACTTGTAAACGAAAAAAGTAGATTTTTAAACATATTCCCCATTTATTTATTAATCCAAAATAAATTTCTGAAGATTCCGTTAACAAATATACAGTCAATTAAAAGAGAGAAAGAAAATATCAGAAGGAGAAAAAGAGAGAGAAAGAGAGCACTCCATACTTTTTAATGACCAAGCTGACGCGAAGAGATGCCAGAGGTGCCATTCGACTCGGAATCTTGTGTACTTTCCGAATATGAATAAAATATTTTAAATAAAGGTCGTCTATATAATAAAAAATTGTACCGACTTTAAATTTTCAAATGCTAACATTCAGATTTGATATGTGTTTCTTGAATGACGGCAGCTCGGGAAAAAAGTAATATTTATATTCGTTTACTTAAATCTTCACAGAAAAGAAAATGTATTAGAAGTTTAGCCATAAATTCAGAAAAATATATCATACAAGAAGGTGTGCAAGAAGGTAGATTATTACGAGAAAAATTATACAGAATTTTTAGTTTGAAACAAATTCACTTTATATTTTCCGGTTACGTTCTAATGTTTTCTATTTTGTGGATGTTTTGAAAGCAGGAGACTGTCCCTTTAGGTTCAGATCATCAAAAAGTAAAATTTATCAATATATCTCAAAACGAATTATTAGAATGAGCTGTAAACTTATATACTCGTTGTTTGTTTTTGTTTTTCAATTGCGGTTCGTTTTCTGTGAAAATGAATGTCTATCATAATTAATAATTTTTAATATGATTATATTAGTAATTTTCATAATTCAAAAAGTATTATTGAAAGGAAAACAATGTCTGAAATATCTTTGCATCTATTAATTTTAACAGCATAAGAAATATATTGGATGGTTTTTGGGAAGATAATAAATAAACGTTTGTCGCGTGAATTAACATTAGCATCCTCAAATTTTTCACTCAGATAATTCTACGGTGATTTAAGAAAGATATACAATCGGTGATTTTTTTACGTGGTACTTTGATAAAATGAACTATAAATGGTGTCAAAAATGGGTGCTACAATTGGAAAATCCAAAGTCGATACAAATTTTATTATGTAGAGGATCTTTGTTTTTAAATTTGTATTCAAATTCGAAAAGTAGACATAATACCCGGTCGAACAGCACCTTTCAAACCTGTCTGCGACAATTTTACGATTAAAAATTATGTGGACGTTTCTTCTTTCTTTTTTAACAACTGTACAATATCACCAATTTACCAAAAAAAAAAAAAAAATAAGAGAGAGAAAGAGAGAGAAAGAGAAAGGAAATGCCACTCCGGTAACAATGAATTCCCGGCCCCACCCAAATCTGAAGAAAATCTAGAAGAAAATAAAAAAAAGCTCGAGTAAAGTCCGCGTATTCTGAAAAAAAATTGCTCGAGTCTGTAGATTGCGTTGTCGGAGGTAGTGTTGCCAATTTATAGAATTGTTTTATTCAAAATATCCACATGAATTTCCGAATAGTTACATTCACTTTATTAAACCACAGAACGTCTATCATTAAATAAATTGCAAATTATTTCTTGAAATTTCTGGTTGATCAATAAAAAACCCAGCCAAGTTTGCAACATTGGTGCGAATGGGAGAGTATTAATTAGTTTGGAAGGAAGGGCTTCGCGAAAGCTCTTGCACTCGGCCTCGCTTTCGCAAAGGACGACTCTGTCCAAAAGCACTCAACTCGCAAGAAACATTGGACCTTGAGAAGTCAAAAGCGAACAATGCTTTGTTTCCAGTGGCTGTGTGAACTTTCGTAAATTTTTCAATTTGCTTTTTAAAATTTACTACTGGTAGTTGATTTTCTTTTTAAATTTGTTAAGCTGTGAAACAGAACTTTACATATATTTATTTTTATTATTTAAAAAACGTTCTATATATTTTTTAAAAAGATATGTTAAATTCGCAAGCACGGCGAGTTTTTACACACAGTTTCTATTAACCGAGATTTCCGATATCCGAAATGCTAACAGTCCCAATTAGCTCGGATAATCGATGTTGCAATATATAATTAAAAAATCAATGGCAATCTTATTGTAAACGGGTTTCCCTTTTAATGAGGGATTTCAAGGCCGAATCAGCTGCTGTAAGTTGCTGCTTTCGTGCTTGATTAAATAAGATTATTTAAAAATTTGAAAATTAGCAAATATAAAAGGAACTAAGTTAACAGAGACTTTGCTTTGTGGTATTTTTTAACAACGCTATAAGAAAATGATTTTAAATAAGATATTTTATATGCTAATATTAAATGTTAATATTTAAATTAAATCTGACATAATTTTCATCAAACTTTACTTTCTCTTTGTAACATTTAGCTGAAAATATTTTTATTTTTAGAAAGATAATATTATTATTTGCGTTACCTTAAAATTGGCAACTATAGTTAAAATTATCATCTTGAAATTTCAAATAAATCTCGCATGTAAATATATTTTTAAATTTAAATTGTTTTGCAATATTATTATTTGGCCACTTTGGCCAATATGACGTAATTTCATCCATTTACGACTTTTAACGCATATCAATAAATTTATTATTTAAAAATTTTCTTTCTCTTTTAATATTCACGTGTAAATATAATTTTTATGACGTAATTTTCAATGTTTTCCTGCTTTTAATACGTAATCATTTAATTCTAATTTGAAAATAATTGATTATTTTACAATTTTCTTTCATTTTAAATATGCATGTGTAAAAGCAATTTTTATGACGTAATGTTCAATATTTTCCTGTTTTTAACACGTTATCATTTAATTCTAATTTAAAAGGATTTTTTCCTGTTTATAATAGTCACTTGTGAATACATTTTTAATATAAAAGATATATTATTCTTTGCGCTGTTTTAACAATTGGCAACAATTTAAAATAATAACCTTTTCTAAAATACGTAAAAAATATCTCTGGAAATTCTGAAAATTTTAATTTAAAATTGAAATAAACCGTCAAAAAATTAGGCAAGTTAAAAAAAAAATAAATGCACTCTGCAAACCTCGAGTTTCTATTGAATGATTAAATTCGATGAAAATGATTAAATTCCCAATTATAGTGTTTGCTCCTATAAAACTTTTTAACGGAACAATTTTATCCAGCTTTAACATTAAATATATCTTAAAATAATTCTTCGATTTAAAAAGTGTCTACTTCAACGTGTTTATCAAATATTTTTCTATACTACTACCCATTTTAATATTTTTGTATGCAGTAATTTTCTTAATATTTGCGAGATAGACTTCCGGTCACCCAAGATTTTTTGAAAGCGGCAGTGACAGCATTAGTTTCTTTTTTTTGTGACAAAATGTAGAGACAAAATGTAGTACGCAAGCGCATCAAAAGATGGCGATACCACAATTCTGATATGGTCGTTATGCAAACTATAAATGTTGCAAGGCTAAATAAAAACAATTGTCTTGGGATTATCAAACTTCATTATCATTATTATTTATAAATAAAACATTTCAACTAAATTATTTATTATAAAAGAATTATTACATAACAATAGTTTTTATGCTAGGAAAATAATAATAATAATAATAAAAATATTATGGATATCAGTGATTATATATTGATTGAGCGTCATAATAATAATAAAAAATGATATTATAAAAAGGAGAGCTGAAATGAATTATTTTTTTACGATTCTGATCGTTTAATTTATATTCAAATAATAATTATTAATGCATATTTTTTGTAAAGTGATTGAAATTTAATATATTTATAAAATTTATGGTAATATTTTTATTGTTGAAAAATTGCCAAGAAATAATCATCATTAAATTGTCATCATTATAATTCTAATTTTATTTAACTTAATAGCAATTAAAAAATTACAAAGGAGCTGAGAATAATGGTCAACTAACAGACTTTTAAAAATAAAAGCAGATTTACATATGAAAACAAGTACCAACTGTGAGAGCGTTTCTGTCCCATACCTATAATTTTTATTCAAAATTAATTAAAAACATAATTTTTACTCTTAAATCACATTATCCTCCCCCCTCCCCCGCTTTCTTATGCTGAAATATGTAATTAAATTCATTTCTCAAAACCATCCAGCTTTTATTAAAAGGTTTTCTTTCTAAAAACATCTTTATTTCCAGCCGCAAAGATTCATTCCTTTTTTTTCTTTTCCGTATCTGTCAGCTACTGCTCCCAGTGCAAAGAAATAAATAAGAATTAAATGGCACATCTGCTAGTATCAAGGTCTGCATTTAATTGCATCGGATTTGTGCGCGCCACATTGATAAGAATTTTTATCTCTACTAATACGTGAACGTTGCATATGTATTAACATTTAAAAAGAAAAATGAACAGATCTTATGGGAAGCATGTATTTATCGTGCTTTGTGGTCGAGCTAAAAGCCAGATGCCTATCATTTTCACAATTTTTCTCAGGCAGCGGTCTTCTTTGTAAGATCAGTTGTATAAACAAGTTTCGCTTTTCTGACGCATTTCTCATCGTATTAGAAGCGCTTGCTTGCAATCTCAGCCTCCCCCGTCCGATTGTATCACCACATTTTTGCGGTAATGTTTACGCCAAGACCCTTTGTTCATTTTCGCGCAGTCACCAAAAGTTGTAAATTGGCGATTCTGTGCAACGCCAAGATTTCTTGACTTCTTGCAAAAAACTACACTTCTGTTTTCAGCTTTCAACATGTAAAGTTATCTAAAAAGAACAGGCGCTTCGGCGCCCTATGTATCTATGGGGGTCTCTCTCTCCCATTGTTTAACTGAACCACCTAACGATGCTTTTAAATAAAGAGTAAGTCCAGTAAATTATTAGTTGGAGTTTTTTTTTAGCATTTAGAACCCGGTCTTCAAATCCATGCTATATACTTATGACAAAGGATTTTAAGTAGATATAAAGCTGCAACGTACACGTTCCAGCTTTCTTCTGTGGTCGGGGTGAGTTATGTGACAGCGTTTCTGTCCCATACCTATAATTTTTATTCAAAATTAATTAAAAACATAATTTTTACTCTTAAATCACATTATCCTCCCCCCTCCCCCGCTTTCTTATGCTGAAATATGTAATTAAATTCATTTCTCAAAACCATCCAGCTTTTATTAAAAGGTTTTCTTTCTAAAAACATCTTTATTTCCAGCCGCAAAGATTCATTCCTTTTTTTTCTTTTCCGTATCTGTCAGCTACTGCTCCCAGTGCAAAGAAATAAATAAGAATTAAATGGCACATCTGCTAGTATCAAGGTCTGCATTTAATTGCATCGGATTTGTGCGCGCCACATTGATAAGAATTTTTATCTCTACTAATACGTGAACGTTGCATATGTATTAACATTTAAAAAGAAAAATGAACAGATCTTATGGGAAGCATGTATTTATCGTGCTTTGTGGTCGAGCTAAAAGCCAGATGCCTGTCATTTTCACAATTTTTCTCAGGCAGCGGTCTTCTTTGTAAGATCAGTTGTATAAACAAGTTTCGCTTTTCTGACGCATTTCTCATCGTATTAGAAGCGCTTGCTTGCAATCTCAGCCTCCCCCGTCCGATTGTATCACCACATTTTTGCGGTAATGTTTATCGCCAAGACCCTTTGTTCATTTTCGCGCAGTCACCAAAAGTTGTAAATTGGCGATTCTGTGCAACGCCAAGATTTCTTGACTTCTTGCAAAAAACTACACTTCTGTTTTCAGCTTTCAACATGTAAAGTTATCTAAAAAGAACAGGCGCTTCGGCGCCCTATGTATCTATGGGGGTCTCTCTCTCCCATTGTTTAACTGAACCACCTAACGATGCTTTTAAATAAAGAGTAAGTCCAGTAAATTATTAGTTGGAGTTTTTTTTAGCATTTAGAACCCGGTCTTCAAATCCATGCTATATAATTATTGGTGCATCGCCTATATTTTTCTCCAACTTAGTTAAAAAAAAAAAAATGCACGTTCGAGAGAGAAATTCACCCCCCCCCCCCCCTTAAAATCATTCATTTACCCCATTCAAGTACTCTTGCAATAATTTTCTTCAAACGCTTGGACTGGATATTTTTCAACCATGTCGGACAGTGTGCCTTCCTGGTGTGCCGTCATATCCCGCACTCAGTACATCCTGCGCTCGATGGATAGATGCGAATTTCTCCGTCGGACAGTGATGGAACCCATTCTAGTGTCTCTTCGCTCACCAGCTGGACATCTTCGAGCCGCTCTTGTTTCGCCGGTATGCCTCCTCCCCCCCCTCTGATGTTGCTACGGTTATTTTCTTCGTGCCTGCTCACCATCACCTCCCCCAGATGTGTCGTCGAATTGATCGTATATCGTCACTAATCATAGAAAAAAAAAAAAAAAAACGCGACTTCAGCGTTCGCCTTGTGTCGCCGTTCTGCTTTCTCCTTTCGACAGAATATCGTTACCTAGTGTGTTTTCATTCATAGTGCGTGTGCATTTAACGGTGCATGGAGATTTATCGTGAGGAATGTGAAAAAGTAAAAAAGTTCGTGTGCATTGCTTCAAAGGTGTACGCAAAATCTCATGCTACGATTTTTTTAGGAAAGTGCCTTCAAAAGTTTTTTTTTCGAAGTGTTGCGTCAAGGAGTTACGCGTATTACGCCATGTATGTGTTGTCTTCAAGTGAAAATTAATAAAAAAAATATGTGGACATATCTCACATAAACGCTCTAATCAGGTGAAATTTTTGTAAAGGAAAAGAAAGTGCATCTTAACAGAATTAGTGCGTCCGAAAATATTTCAAATTATGTGAACAATTTTCTTTTAATCTGTGCTTCGCTTCTTGTGCATAAATGTGATAAAAAAAAGAATTTGCTTCAGTTTTCATCATCGGTCTTCTTTGTAAGATCAGTTGTATAAACAAGTTTCGCTTTTCTGACGCATTTCTCATCTTATTAGAAGCGCTTGCTTGCAATCTCAGCCTCCCCCGTCCGATTGTATCACCACATTTTTGCGGTAATGTTTATCGCCAAGACCCTTTGTTCATTTTCGCGCAGTCACCAAAAGTTGTAAATTGGCGATTCTGTGCAACGCCAAGATTTCTTGACTTCTTGCAAAAAACTACACTTCTGTTTTCAGCTTTCAACATGTAAAGTTATCTAAAAAGAACAGGCGCTTCGGCGCCCTATGTATGTATGGGGGTCTCTCTCTCCCATTGTTTAACTGAACCACCTAACGATGCTTTTAAATAAAGAGTAAGTCCAGTAAATTATTAGTTGGAGTTTTTTTTAGCATTTAGAACCCGGTCTTCAAATCCATGCTATACCAACGAGTATCGAACTGCCGATCAAGAGATTATTAGACGAATGCCCTTAACCGCTCAGCCAGTGCGAGGACAAAATTTTTCTCCCCAAAAGTGGTTAAAAAGAAAGCATGTATATGAATACAGTGCCATGCATTTTCGGTGAAATTTCCATAGAATGGCGAAGAAATATAGTCCGATTTTTCATGAGCATTCTAAAATGAACAAGAGTCTTGCTGGAAACAAGTAAATTGTTATTTGCTACATCTGAAACATATTTATTTGATTTTTAAAAAATCACCCGCGTCATTTTCGAAAAAAAAAATCGAATTATTTAACGAACGAGAGTTTTCGCAAAAACAACCAATATGTTATTCACTTCATATAAAACAAATTCATATTATATGTCAATTTAAAGAAAATCGCCCGGGCCATTTTCCAGAAATACAAATTAGGAATTTGATCGATCGAATTTTGTTCAAAATGGGCTTTGAGATTTCTAACTATACTGCACGTAGAAATGTAAAAAATTCAGAATAAAATTGGACTGCAGAAGAAGACTGTCTTTAAAAAATCAGAACAATATGCACTATATTTGCTAAGTTATGAAGTGTAGGCTTTTGGCGTTTCCTTTTATCTCGAGTTAGGTGTATATATAAGTTCCGCCATTCTTACGATTTTAGGCTTAAGGATACGTCACTTCCGTCTCCCATGATATACATATATCCTAAGTTGAAATTCAAAAAAAAAAAAAAAAATCTAGAAGATCACTAGAGTCACTTCCTTTTTAAACTGCAGCGATATTTCAAATCTTGTGAGAAAATTACATATTTTCAGTAAACTTCGACGTTATAATATTTTTAGAAAGGAATATTTGAATATTTAATCGAGAGTGTTTCTTTTTCACGCCGAGTTGCACAGGCAGCAGAAAGACAAATCGGCAAATAGCGTTCTATGAAAACCGCTAAAATCTCAGTTTAACCATTTGTTTAATTGATAAATCCCATTATTTTAGCCAATTTCCTCATCTATGATATATCATTTGTTCTGTAAAGGGATTTAATGCACATTGTTTCTTTTTTTCAAGTTTGCATAGGATGTAGAAAGACAGAAAGCGACCAATAGCGTTCTAATAAAGTGCATACTCTCGGATTAACTATTTGTTTGATAGCTAACTCCCATTTTTCAGCAAATTTATTGATTTGAGTATCAGATAACTTTTGCTATGTTATCCAGCAAAACATTTTTTCACGCATGGTTTTATACTAATATTGGGGTAACGATCTACTTATCCAATAATTTTCGAGAGCATGAAACAGGTAGTAGTAAAAAAATATTATGCGTGCAATTTACTAACTGTAACCAGCCAAATTTCGGCAAATTATAAATGCATTAAATAAGAAATTTCATGTTTTTTCACAATATTACAATAAAATACGATAGTCAGTGTTTAAAGTATTAGCGACAATTATATTTTAGAACAAGAAGATGGTTGGTTGGTTGTGTTTGTGACGGCCAATTATCAGCACGTGGGATATAGGCCCTAAGGGGGAGGAGTGCCTTCCGTGGAGGTCTTTCTAAGAGAACCTAACCCGTATTAACGCTTGGAGAACCAAGGTTCGAAGAAAACCACGAAAACTCCGAACGATTAGGCCGACGGGCGCGATTGGGATCGAACCCAGCACCTCCCGTCTACCAGCTTCGAGGGTAGAACCTCTCGGCCACTGGTGGGGCCTTAGAACAAGAAGAAATGGTTAATTCTATTAAAATCAAAATTCGGGCACATGCTTTTTGTGCGTGTAAATTGCAATAAAGTATTTCGTGTTTATTCTCTAATTTAGTTTATCTTAATGTAAATTTTAAAATGTAAATGCCTCAGTGAATTAAAAAATTAAAACTCTATATTACACGTAAATTATACATAGCTAAAAACATTTTTTCTCATAAATATTAAGGAAAAATCGTCTACTAATTATTATAACAAGGTAACAATTGTGAAAAAGTAAGAAAATGCCTTACATAAAATTAAAACTTTTTGTTGACAATTATAAAATTTATCTGAGGGTGAAACTGAACCACATACTTTTAGAAATATACATTTCTCTATTTTAATCTTGGCCAGATTATAAAACTAAACAGGTTTTCACCTCTAACATTTCAATAATGGTTTTAGTTTTATTTTTATTTTAAAACCGCGCTTCAGATCAAATTGATTGTATTTATGAGTTATGCAAATTTTGGTGATTTTACCACTATTAAAACTACTGATAAATACAATAAAATACTTCTTGTAAGCATTTAAAAGAGTCTTAAAAAGCAATCGTACTTTTAATATTCTTTGAAAATATCTAATATAAATAATTTACATAATATAAAAAAAACAGAAGATCTCGTTTGAGAATCAGTGTTTAAAAGTCAGTTTTTTTTCTATTTTAAAAGCACAACTGTAATTCCTTAGGTGTTTTTGGTATTTCATAAATAAATGTAGATGTATATTTTTTCATTCATTAGAGGAAAAAAAATATATACAAGATAATAAATCATAGTATAATATATTTTAAAATGTTTATATGTTATATTTAAAAAATGTAAAGAACGCATACATTTATTTTGTTAAAAAATGTTAAATGACAAACCACAGCGTTCATATAAGTAATGGGATTTCCAACATAACTTGCTTTTCCCACTAAATGCCTCTTTCTCTCTCGTTTTAAAATAAATTATGTATTTATCTTCTTAAGTGCATTACTTATGACAGACAGCTTTTCATTTTGGCAATTGTCAACACGACTTTATGAATTAAAAATTTAAAAAAAAATTCAATGCATTACCTACTTCTGTTTATGCAATAACTTTCGTTTTTACATATTTTTATGAAATGTCGAATTATGTATAACTTTTTACTAAACTATTGAGTACCATTTAAATGGCGTTTTATAAAGATCTAGTTATAAAATATGTTATCTAATAAAAATTATCTGGTCATAGTCACATTTAATTTCTCTAAAAAAAGGACAGAATTTTATAATTAAAGCTAGAGTCTCTTTGCGTATTATATAAATCTCTTTAGTAACTAGTGAATGTTGCTATATCACATTCCGTAAGATACCAGTTGGATTTCTCAGACTATTGAAATCAATTAGTTTTATCGTAATAAAATATAAAAGTATCTTGTGAAAACAAAAAGGCATAACTAACACATTTATCATCTTACTTCATTAGCAATGACAACATTTTCTTGTTGTTACACAATAACGTAGGATATAAATTGCTTTACTTCATTTATCATAAGAGTAGTTTTTTTTTTTTTTTTTTTTTTTTTTTTGCCAGTGAGCACGTTTTTTTTACGAAATGTAAACAGCAAAATGAGAAAAAAATTAACTTTTAAAGCATCATTCAATTTTTTTTTGCCATATTTTCTTTCACATACTTTTTTTGTACATTGAAATAAAAAAAAACTTTAAAGATATTCATAACTCCACTATTTGAATGACTTTTTTATTTGCTTATCAACATATGTATTTTTTTACTCATAGATGTATTAATGTTGCGCAACACAGCATCTTTTTTTTTTCAATGCTTTTTTAATATTCAATTAGTTATTTATCTACCATATAATTTAACGTGAAAAGTTCATCTGATGTAAAGCCATATATCAAAATGAGAGAGGAAAATTATCAGATAATTAATGTCAAACAGTAAAAAAAAAAAATTGCGAATACGATTATGTAAGCAATTTTTAAACATCTGGGTGAAAACAACGTTAAAGCTAAAGTGATTGTAATTTAACAGATTTATTTGATTATGTAAATTTATTTCTTAATGAAATGATAGCTTTCGCTTCTTAAATTATTTCGTAAATTTATATTTTGTACCATCTATCGGCATGTGGGTCATTCGCACAATAATTTGACTTTCTGGAATGAAAATCTGGTGAAATTAAACTTGCTAAAATAACATTTTAATCTGATAGACGAATGCCTTAATGATTCAAAATAAAGAAACAGTGGTCAGCAGCGAAAAATTTTTGATTTAACTGAGGTTTAAGTTAAACTTGCGACTTTAATTTTCCTTACCAGTTTACCACTATAACTTTTTATTTTCTTCGAAATTTTTACTTATAATGAATAAACATAGTACCCACAGGACATTCAAATAAGAAATAATAAAAATATAGTATTTTTAATACAGAATTTTTGTATAACATTGTCTTAAAGGGGTGTTAAAGAAGGGACGGTAAGGTAAAACAAGTGGGTAAGTGTGATCATAGATCGCACAAATGGCTTCGTTTAATATACCTTTCAAAACGTCCAGTACATTAATTGCAATGGAGCACCTTCTAAATTTTGCAAACCCTTCCTAAGCTATCGTAAAACTTCAAACAGATTCGCCTTGTTATATTTCCTAATTGTGTCCGCACGCCCCCCCCCCCCCACCCCCGAAATGCTACGATATATCACATGACGGGTATCTGCCAAATTTATAAAAGTGCCCCCTCCTAGGGAATGGGCGAAGTGGGGTAATGGTCACCAGGATTTTTGACGCGGCCTGATGTTTAAAATTTTTGTTATGTTTTATAAGCTATATTAAAGTTTCAAACAGATCGTCCAGCTACATTTCCTAATTTTGTTCGGGCCCCTCCCTCACCCCCTTCGAAATGCGACACGCCATTCTTCTTTATACTTTTTTATCATGTGTTATAAAGTATCTTAAAGTTTAAAACAGATCGCATTGTTAGATTTACTACTTTAAATGAAATCGGGGTCTGTTAGTTCACATTCCATCACCAGGGATCGCACTCTATTCTTAACAAAAGCGTATCTGAACGAAACTCCTTTACCCAACCTATCAGTAGATATTTTACTCGAGGGCTTGGCGGTCTTCAGCAAGAATTTAAGATGTTTCTTGAAATTACTATTCGGAAATAGTGGTAATTTAACTTTGACATATTTATATGTAATAAGTAGCATGTATATGAGGACTCCGTCAAAAAAATGCACCTGAAACGGTATGAAACAAAAAGGTAAAAAAAAAGGAAATATTTTGCCCCTCCCTCTCTCCAGACCTGCCGAAATTTCATGCGCCATTTTTATAAACTTTTTCTTATGTGTTATAAACTATCTTAAAGTTTCAAAGAGATCGCCTTGTTAGATTTGCTATTTTAAATGAAATCACGGTCTGTTAGTTCCACATTCCACCACGAGGGAGCGCACTCTATTCTTAACAAAACTGTATCTAAATGTAACTCCGTTAAACAACCTATCAGGAGATATGCTAGTCGAGGGGGTGGCGCTTTAACCAGGAATTTAAGATATTTGCTTAAATTACTATTCGAAAATAGTGGTATGAACACTTATAAAATTTTTGATATTGAATAAGTAATGGTTTTCTAATCACGCAATATAAAAACCGCACGCAAAATAGTACAAAACACCCTGTTAAACTGCCTAATTTTGCTAACGCCTCTCCCCCCTCCATCCAATCAGAATGTGACGCGCCATTCTTTTTTATAATATTTTACTATTTGTTATAAATTATCTTTAAGTTTCAAACAGATCGCTTTGTTGGAATTCCTACTTTAAATGTAATCGCGGTTTGTTAGTCCTACATTCTCCCACCAGGGTGTGCACTCTATTCTTAACAAAAGTGTATCTGAACGAAACTGCTTTACACAACCTAGCGGTAGATACATGGGTCGGGGGGGGGGGGGGGGGGTCTTGACCAAGAATTTAATATATTTGCTGAAATTACTATTCGAAAATAGTGGTATCAATACTTCTGACAGTTTTATCTGGCATAAGTAACATTTATGCTGTATTTTTAAAAATCGGACACCGTTCAGAAGAATACTGCAATGAAACGTCACGTGACTGCCTTTTAAAATAAGTATATAATAGAAATAAATCAATTAGTGAAATTAGCGCCCCTCCCCCCCTACCCGAAATTTCACGCGCCATTTTTAGAAACTTTTCTTAAGTGTTATAAACTATCTTAAAGTTTCAAACAGATTGTCTTCTTATATTTCCTAATTTTAACAAAATCGCGTTATGTTAGTTCCACATTCCACCACCAGGTACCGCACTCTATTCTTAACAAAAGCATATCTCAACGAAACTCCTTCACGCAATCTTTCCGTAGATACATGGGTCGGGATGGTGGCGGTCTTAACCAAGTATTTAAAACATTTGCTGCGGCAACAAACGCTAAGATTTTAAAAATAAATCTAGCTCCCCCCCTCCTCAAAATATCACACTCCATTCTTTTTTACACTTTTTCTTATGTGTTATAAACTACCTTAAAGTTTCAAACAGAACGAGTGGCGGTCTCTTAACCAATAATTTAAGATATTTCCTGAAATTACTATTCGAAAATAGTGGTACGAATACTTGTAAACTTTCTTGAGATGAATGAGTTACACTTATCTCACAGCGTTGTTCAAAGACCCCACGCAAATTGTTAAATTTCCTAATTTAAATTATTTCGTGGTTGAAAAGCACGTGTCTCCATTTTAATCGACGCATTTGATAGCAATAAACCGTTTAATTAAATAATAAATAATATCTCAGCTTCTAATTAAACTATCGCTTTGAACTGGGTATGTATGAAATCTGCGAGAAATTTCCCGTCCGGATGTCAAAAATTTTATCAAAAAATTAATATTTAAAAAGTTGAAAATTCAAATTAAAATATCCCACTATCAAAAACCGCAGTCGTCGCCATGTCTGACACCTGCTTCTCGGGAAAATGAAATCTCATTTCATTGTCTTTCCAAATAAAGATAATTAAATTTTTATCGATCGATTTTTAGTGGATATCTTAACTTATACACATCGCACAAACATGCACTTTATACCAAATGAAAGTAAATTTTTTTCCGCGTTTACAAATTTTTTGGACCAATACATTGTGAGATACGATTTCGCTTTAAAATGTCCATTTCATTTATTGCTTAATTAGCGCTCTCGTAAACCTCATTTTCTGGTAACCCTTAGGAGAATTTGAAATAAAACTCCTATGATTTGGAGAAAGTACGTTTGTACCTGCTTTAAAAAGGTTGATTGGTTAATTTTAGAAGTTAATTAGCCCGTAATTCGGTTAATTACCGACTTTTTCAAAATTTTAGGATTTGTCGTTTGATGTGAGGTGTTCAGCTATAAGTACCCAAAATTTCAAGTCTCTAACATGTATAGTTTCTGAGAACGGTCTCTGTGACAGAAGAACAGACGGACAGACAGACAAAGGAGTGAGACGAAAAGGGTTTCGTCAGATGAACGAAGCCCAAAAAAGGGGACGGTATAGGAAAAAAGGGACAAAATGGAAAAAAAAGGGACGGTAAGGATGGAACGGTAAGGAAAATTACCACCTATTTTTACGAAAATTATGTTAAGACTAAATGATAGCCACAATGTTCATTGATTTTTAGAAACAGTTGTTAACATTGTACTAATTTGTTTCTTTAATTTACCTCGAAAAGTGCAGGAATAAACCTTATGAACGGTAAGACTACCAATAAAGCCACGATCTAGGTATTGATATTTAAATGCTGATATAAATTCTGCAGTGAATTTCCTGTCAAAATGTTTTAGGCATTCTTTCTCTAGCATACTTCTGCATTAAAAAAAAAAAAAAAAAAAAAAAAAAAAAAAAAAAAAAAAAAAACTTGAAAATAATTCTGTGGCTGCATCTGAAATCATTTTCTGTATAAGTTTAGCAAGAGGGACGAAGGATGAAAAACCTAGGGAGAGAGTTAAAAAAATAATATCAACCGTAAAAATGCTTGCAGGTTAATTTTTTGCTACATATTTATATAAAACAATTATCCCAGTTTCGGAAAAAAGTTACATCGAATTACTTTTATTGAAACAATTTTATACAGACAGTTCCAAACTTAAAAATCAGTATCAGGGACACGGGGCGGTGCAGGAGCTTTCCTGGTATTTGAACCCCCAACATCCTCCAAAACTTATTTATCTCGTTAATATTGCTATGCTATCATGCAATGAAATGTTTCCCAGTATATGAAATTAAAAAAAAAACACAAAAATGTATTAAAATAAAAATTATTATTCAGAGACATAAAAGTCAAAAGTTGTGAGAAAGCCTCATATATCGTAAACGACAAAATAATGGAAATGACAAGTTCCAGTTTTTTTATTAATTAATGAAATAACCGGTGAAGTGCGAGTATTACTCGCGCACAGAGGGTTCGGTACAATAAATATATGAATTAGTAACTGGGCATTGCATTGCATAAATATGTCATTCATAGTTGTTATCTAGGCTTTAAAAGCCGATGCCACATAGAGTACGCCGCCCGTGTCTTTATGTAAGTCCAAACCGTCCATGTCTCTCGGGGCTAATATCTCGACTAATTACCAACAATTTTTTTTAATCATTATCGTCAATCCTTACATTCTCCAGCGACGATATGTACAGCCGTGGAAAAAAAAAAAGTAAACACCCCCTACTAACTCCTCAACAAATTATCGTAGACGAACGTTACTGGTATTGAACGATTGGAAATAAAGTCTACTTTTAAATGACGCATATAAAATTCGCCTAGGGGGCTTAGGGGGCATATATTAAAACGAATCCAAAATTCATTTTTTTCTATGGCAATACGCAATTTTAACGAGATATATCAAACCTTTGTTTCAAACTATGCCTAGACACCAAATTTCAAGTCATTTGTATAATAAGTTTTTGTATTATAAACATTCAATATTTAGTGCTTCTAATGTTAAATTACATTTTCATATTTGTATTTATAACTTCTCAAATTATGATCCTAATGTTTCAATTTTTTGTGTAGCAATTAATACTAATATACCCAAACATAAATACGTTGAATTTGCAATTTTTATAATTTTCTCATATTTTTTTGATGGATTCTGATTTATTAAGTCCTGCTTTATGGAAATCTAAAATTTCACAATTTTCTTCCAAGTAGTTTTCAAATTATGCTTTAAAAACGGCAAAATGATGGTTTAAGGGACCATCTATGATAGAAATGACTAAATATATTGAAAATTCGTATGCTATCTTCTAATCTAACAAGCTTAATTGACTGCTTAAGGTGCCTTGATCAAGAAGGGAGTTCTCTCGGTTAACAATCCAGTACCGAACTTCAATTTGGATTCAGCCCTTAAAATACGCCCGTTTTAAAATAGATAATTTCTTGGAAACTTATGGTACGAATTGCATAAAAATATCTTTTTAGACAAACTGAAGGGTGTAGAGTTCATTTATGCTGTCAGAATTGTGTACTGCTATTGAAAAAAACAAAGTTATGGTTCGTTTTAATATGTATACGGCCCCCTGAGCAAATTTTGTATACGTCATTTATAAGTAGACTTTCTTTCCAATCGCTCGTACAAGTAACTTTCTTCTACGATAATTTGTTCAGGAGTTAGTACGGGGTGTTTACTTTTTTTTCCACGACTGTACTTCCAGAGCTCCCCGCCTTCCTTGCTTAACTCCTTCAAATCGAAATTTGTGTGTAACGAAAAATGCGATATCCACAAAAACAATGTAACCTACCGTAATCGCATTAATTTTCCCGAAAAGGATTAAATTGACTTCTACTACCCCTATTTTTTCATAATTTTACTTTATATAGATTCGGAAAGAGAGATGGGGGACATAATTATGCATTACATTTTCTACGGTATCTCTCAAAGTATAATACCTTGAATTAACCCGGGAGGACTCCCATCGGTCCTCTCAGGCCCTGCGATAACTAAACCTGCAGCGAAATCACCTCTTGGGTGGTGATCCTTGGAGGTGAAGTCAGGTTACATTTTGTACAATCAATAAGTTAATCAATCCAATCAATATAGTTTATGACTTGAAATTTAATTTAAAAAAGCTTGAAGCCTCTAACGTGACCTACTACTGGCTGCACATTTCTGGGTTTCAGTATCCTCCTGTAGCCTAATTCTTGAATGTGTTGTCTAACGTCCAGTATCATCGCCAACATCATATTCTCTTGATGGCAGAAGAACGAGTTTCACTGAATGACAGGATCCATGATTTTTTATTGTTTTCCGGTAAGTGTCTTGTTGTTTGCAGGACTTCCAGTATGTGATTAAGACCGTATTTCACAATTTAACGTATATTAATATCAAACCAAACAGGAGCATATGTCTTTACAATGTAAGTTACAAGTGTCTTCATTTCGATTGTCGGGCTAATCTGAGAAACATAAAGTCTTAATACCCGGTTAGAAATAGGTAATCATAGTGAATGGAAGGGGGTATAGGATCTTTAACAGCTAATTCTGGATCATAGAGTCTAGTGATGACTGCACGAACAATATCTAGAAGATACTAGTGATATCTACTGAAGTCAGTTTTACATATTGTGATGACAAATTCAGACTGAATCGGCACAAAATCAACAACAGGATATAGCTAGGCAGTTGCTTTCCAATTGGAACCCTGAATGACACTGGTTCAGTTGTTGTTCGTTTAGGTGCTCAAACAAATTTTTATAAGCAAACAAATAAACCACTGTAGGTGTCGCTGACACCTACCTTCAATGCTATGTACAACACCACTCTTCCAATCGGTGTTTGTGTCTGTCCCATCACATCCGACGGCTACCTCTGCACTCATTTAAAAATTATTCTTTTCCATGTAGTCGAAAAAACTTTCGGCAATACCATTAGCGGTTCCTGTTTTTGGTGTAACATGGCCAATGTATTGGCCACCAGGCTCACCAATTACGCTAAATTTTCTCCTTTTCTTAATCTGCGGTACATTTTACCTCCTATTAGTTCTATTGTTAATTTACTATCTTTTCTACCGTCGAAGTAGATTCCTGTTACTTCTTTCAGCTGTTGCTTTTTTTTTCCTTTATTGCTTTTCGAATCTTCATTATTTCCCTTCGAATCTTACTTTTGTCAATCACTCGTGACATATCTGAATCAGATACTATTTCAAGATCATGCAGGACACAAGAAACTACTGTTGCTGTGGCCCTATCAGAAACACCGTACCTATCTATTTGGGTGCCAACAGATGGTGAAGCATGAAAACATTTTAAGAAACTCCTCACTATTTTTCTTACTGCATCTCGACCACTTAAAATTCGGAAATTGGTTCGAAGAACAGCTAAAAGAAGCTGTGGACCACCATGTAAATAAGTTATATGATAATGTTTGATAATTAATGCAGTTATATGATGTGTCTTAGGCAATAATATTGGGTGTTTCTGATCTTCTGAGACATTAGCATGTCTCAGTATTTCACCAACACGCAAAATACAATTAGGATCAGGAATGGGTTTAAAGACAAAAGTTTACTTGATGATTTTAAAGATTTGTGATGACTTAAATCAGATATTTCATCACGGAAACACTCGTTTTGGACTATTTTCAGAAGTTTCGTTGTGGAATTTGAAAGCTCTAAGACTGAGAGAAAACCATATACTCGATTTGACAACGACTTTCTTGCATTGTCTACAAATCTTAAACACTACGCGACGATTCGTACTAGTCTATTCCAAGAAGAATATCTGAAAATCAGATGTTCATCCTTAAGTTTAGAAATATTTACAACACAATTCCCTTTTTCTTCCTTTAGGATAATTTCTTGTACATCCTTTTCTTCAAATTATTTATTAGACGGTTTATCCCATGGCTCTCTTAACCATTTAGAACCATGAAACCATAGCTCACAATTCACTAATTCTGATGGTAGCATACCTCTTGTTCCACAATCAGCTGGATTTTCAAGCCCGCGAACATGATTCCACGAAATATTAGGCAGTGTTTCTTGGATTTTAGCAGCACGGTTTGCTACAAAGGTTATCCATCTATGAGGCTCTGAAGAAAGCCATGCCAACGGAACCTTAGAATCAGTCCACTCACATACTTCACTCTCCTTGAGACTTAAGTGATCCAAAACAACTTTTAGCAAATTTGTCAAAAAAGAGCTGAACAAAGTTCAAGCCTTGAAATTGACTGAGTCTTAATGGGTTCGACCTTAGTTTTAGATGTCAAAAGGTTTACGGTGATTTTCTCATTCTGAGAAACTGGACGCATATATATTGCTGCACAATATGCTTTTTCAGACGCATCACAAAAGGCGTGAATTTGAAGGTTTATCTTATCTGCAGCTAATACAAATCGAGGAATTTTCAACTTAGAAATTACCTTTAAATCATTCCGAAAAGATGTCCACCGTTTGCTATGTTCTTCACTAATTGGCTCGTCCCAGGTAAGTGAAAACTTCCATAAGTCTTGCAGCAGTACCTTCATGAAAACAACACAGGGGGAAAGCAAGCCTAGCGGATCAAACACCCTTGCAACTTCTGACAAAATATCTCTTTTAGAATATCTGTCCTTTTTTTCGTGGTCTAAAGCAGTGAAACAAAATAAATCACCCGTTAAATTCCATTGAATTCCTAAAATTTTTATCCCGCCATCGTTAATCAAGAGCAATGACCCTGTACTTTCCTTACATTCTTCAGAAATATTCCTCAGTACTCCAGGTACATTTGAAATCCATTTTCGTAAATTAAAGCCACCTCGTTTCATTAATAATGTCGATTTACTAATTAGTTCCACAACTTCTCCCTCATTCTAGCAGCCAGAGAGAAAATCATCTACATAAAAATCTTTCAACATGGCTACAGATGCCAAAAGAAAATCATTTATCTCATGTAAGGCAAGCTGATGAAAAGCTCTTGTAGACAGAAACGGGGCAGATGCCGTACCATAAGTGACTGTTGTTAAACGATATTCCTCTATAGGATCCTGGGAATTCTCTCGCCAAAGAATTCTTAAAAAATCTCTATCTTCTGGATTAATCAAGATTTGTCTAAACATTTTCTCTATATCTGCTCGTACAACCATAGGCAAAGCTCTAAATCTTAAAAGAATTGGAAAAAGTTCCTGTTATATACGGGGTCCGACCATTTGAATATTATTCAAGGACACAACAGAGGTAGATTTAGCAGAGGCATCAAAAACAACTCTTAATTTTGTCGTCGAACTGGATTCACGAATTCCCGCATGATGAGGTAAATAAAAAATAAATGCAGGGATCCTTTCGAATTTGGATATCCGTTCCATATGACCCAAATCCGAATATTCCTTCATAAACTCTCGATAGTTTTCATAAATAGACTGTTGTTTTGAAACCCTACTTTCCAAAGAACGAAATCGCTGTATGGCTAATTCCTTAGTACCACTTAATTGCGATGGATTATCTTTAAATGGAAGTTTCACAACAAATCTTCCAGCACTATTTCGAAAATAATTGCTCTTAAATTGGTCTTCACAATCTTGTTCTTCCTTAGAAATTCGAACTAGTTCAAGAATGGAATCTAAAGACAAAACTTTTGAAATAAATCATCTAGTTGAAATTGAATATTATTAACAGAAAGTATACGTTGACTTGTATCAAAAGAGGTAGTTCCCGTAATTATCCAACCAAGTTTAGAACATACGCGAAGGGTAGAGTTTCTTCTCTTTTTATAACTTCCCCTTTTAGCAATGTAAAGAAAACGTTAACACTTAATAAGATATCTACTGGTCTTTATTCAAAGAATATTGGGTCTGCTAGAACTAAATCATTAAAATTATTCACAATATTCGAAGTAATAGAACTATATGATACATTTGATGTGATTATTTTTATCACAAATGCTCTAGTGTGCAAATCTCACTTCAGATTTAAAATTTCAATTTACCTCTTAATTAGATTCAGCATTATAAGTACCTAAACATGTAATGTGTACTTTAGCAAATTGCCTTGGCACACATAATTTGCGCATACAATTTTCACTTATGAAAGAGGCTTCACTGCCACTATCCAGCAAAGCGCGACAGTTTACAAGATTACCCAGTGAGTAACGAACCTTAATCATTGCTGTACAAAGTAGAGTTTGCTTATTTTTCAATGAATGTAATCCCAACACAGAGTTGTTTGGAAATTCAAAGATGCTAGAAAAAGAAGGTAGATTTAATGACTCAGTTGGTCTCGGCTGAAATTCTGGTGCGTTTGGATAAAGAGGGTCAGTCGGCGTTTCAGTTACACAATCTGAGTAAGATTTCGGGTCTCTCGGAAGATGTAAAATTGTATGGTGAGGCTTATGACACACTTTACATTTACTTAAACTCTTACAGATTTTTGCATGGTGTTTATCTAAAAGACAATTGCAACACAAGTTGTTTCTTCTAATCAATTCTGTTCTTTTATATACACTTAACTGCAAGAACTTAGGGCATTTATACAACGGATGTCATTCCTTGCATACGCAACAACTATTATTAGCAGACAACAATGCCGTTACTTTACCTTTCTTTATTTCCTTTACTGAGGATTTGCTGTTTTGAAGGGTTCTAGCGTGATCCTTCAAGAAAGATAATAAATTATCAAGAGTTCCCACTTCCTCCTTTTTTAATGTTCTTTCCCACCAATATCTCGTATTTTTATCTAATTTATCTGTAATTACATAAACCATCATTACTTCCAAAAATCCACTAACGTTTTGTTTAAGTACACATAAAGAACGCACACATTCGTTTATAACATCTACACTCTCTAAAAGAGACTGTGCATTATCCGAAATACAAGGCATTCCAATTAACTTCTTAATTAATGCATTAACTCACGTTTATTTGAATATCGCTCCTTTAATAATTCTAAAGCTGTCTTATAGTTTGAATCAGATATTGGAAGACTCTGAATAATTTTAAGTGCATTGTTTTTACATGCCGATTTCAAATACTACAATTTTTGGCAGTCTGAGAAACTCTCATTATTATCCACACTAGCTTTAAATAAATCATAAAATGATATCCATTCTTCTAAGTTACCACTAAACGTAGGAAGTGTCAATTTTGGGAGCTTTACTTCTGGTATTTGAGATTTAGAAAGACTATTATTTTGATTCGATTCATTTAAAGTAAATTTTGAGTTTTTCCGGTTAACATTTAATCAAAGATTGTCAAGTTTATCCTGTACGGATTGTTCCTCATCAAAAAAATTATCTACATCTTCTTCTTTACATTGAGAAAAAATTGCAATAAAAATTTCATGTAATCCTTTATTTAATTTTTCGATTTTATTTTCGAATAAAGCAAGCTGACTAGAATCAGCATCATCTATCGAACTAGTAATATTATTTTCTAGTTTCGTCACAGTAGCTTTTAAAACTTGTTTTCTAACTAAAATGTCTTTAAATTCTGTCATAATGAGATAATATTAACAAAAAAGTCTCACCAAATAGTATAGATGTTTAAATGACGCAGCTTCTTTATTTATTTTCACATCACAAATTCGGAACGATAACATGTTTATTCTTTTAAATGAATTTCATCTTAAGTTCGTTCTATCACTCAATTAACAAAAAGAAAAAAAATCAAATCTCCAGCTCGACGGACCAAAAATTATGTAGCGCGCTGGTTGGATTTAAATAAACAAAAACTCGTCAATAATTCACAACACTTAATAAATAACAAAGTGAACTGTATCACACGTTTAATTATAAACCCTCTTGGTTTTTTTACACCTCTCTCAGAATAGAATAAATTACATGTATACAAAAAAGAACGTTGTCATTTGTTAGAAATTAAACTTACACAAAAATGCTCGCACTGAGCCTTGGCAGACGATAAATAAATTTCGAACAACTATGATATATGGGAAAATATTTATTTGCGAAGATACACTGCATCTAAGTATGGTAGCACGATAAGACATTTTATGCATATGAGTGGTTATAGAACTACCCTTACAACGCTCGATTTTTTTTTTCGGTACTTAAAAATATTTTGCGTCACGAAACGAGTCATAAAAGAGCAACTAGTTGTCATTCTGTGAGTTTAGAAACGGTACTCAATATGCAATGTTCAATCAATACTGTTTTGTGTTTCCCTTTAGTAAAGGTTATATTAACAATTTTCTGGCCCATTATATAGAAATAGAATTTAAATTATAGAAATTAAATAGTAATTAAAGTATATAGAAATTAAAATTTTAATAAAAATAATATGTATTTTTTGAAGCGTATTCATCTGGATTATTTTTACAGAAAATTTAAATTTATTATTGTAAATATATACATGCTCCTCTCATTTCAAAATTGAGGATCGTTCTAAAATGAAAGATTAATGCAGTCTGAACGTTGACAGCTTCCAAATAAAAGCGACATTCACTGAAATTAAACTGCCAAACAACTGTATTGTTAGAATTCTTAGAATAATAGAGATTCAGATAAGCATATTAGATTTGAAACTCCATTAAAGTTTTATAGTATAACATTCCCAAACTTCATTTAAAAATTAGACTTCTTCATTGCTGACATGAAAAAATGAACAAGATATAAATTAAAGACGATTTGATTTTTTAAATGAAAACCACATTTGATAATAAAAGGAACATAACACAAAAAATGAAAACGAATTTTTCCATAATTTTTTCAAAAGACACAACTGAAAAAGTTATATAGACATTTAAAGCATAGTTGCCAACCTCTCTGTTTTTTGGATACCAGTAAAATCTTACAAACGCGTTCGCTTTATTTAATTACATAAATTGTGCAGTTGCATAAAGCAAGTATTTCTGGATAAAATTATTGGTATGAAGAAAATAGGGAGCTTGGCAACTATATTTAAAGCAATTCTATACTTCTAAAAATCAGCTGTTGAATTTCTAAAAATTCACATTATTAAAAATACATAAAATATAATATTAATAGGAAATATACTTCATGTAATTCATTAAACTTTCTTTTCCCCGTTAACCTGTCGACATTCTTTTGTGGCGACCAAATTTCCTGATTTGCGAGTTTATATTGAATGTCAGAAAAAATGGATTTCCACTTTTTAATTGATCACGTTCCCGTCTGTATGTATGAAAGTGGAAATTGCCTAATTTTTAAAAAGAATATTAATATTCTATTTGCAGTTTATAAAATTCCCTTCTTTTGTGATTATGAAAATGATAACATCTGAGAAGGAGAAGATATTGATAAAAATATCCATTTGTGCCTGCTGATGTTTTTAGGCACATTAGTATTCTAACAAATAAAATACCAGTAAGCCTAATTAGATTTAAGGATTTAGAGTCAGCTGTGAGATAACAAAGAAAGAAGCGTACAAAATTCAGTGGTTCCCCTAGAGTGAAAATTTGAAAACATCTACACAAAAAAATAAATAAATAAATAAATAAATAAATAAATAAAATAAAAAATATATATAAACAATTTGAAAAACGCATAGTGAAAGCCAAATTTCAGTAATTATCATCTGTCGTCAGAAAGATATTCAAATTCTTTTGAGCAGCCCTGTGAAAAACAGGAATTCTGCTTTTTCAGAAGTTAGTGTCGCCCCCGATGAAAAAAAATATATGTATATATAAATAGTACAAAACCTATTTCAATTTTTAGACTTAAAGCACACACTTTTATTTTATCTAAAATGACGTCATTCGCATTCGCTTAAGAATTCCACATTTACGATCCACTCTTAAACATCTACAGTAAAGCATGCATAAGGATGTCACTATCGCAAAATAATACACAAATGCAGCAAAATGATACCGTCATCAAAGAAACTCGACAAAAAAACGGCTATATAATGATTCATAGGCATTCATTTGTTTGTAACATTAATATAGACGATTTCAGTCGTGACGTCAGTCATGACGTTTTCGTTGGAAACTGACTTCAAACAAACGGTTGCTATGTTGTATTTTCTATTTTGTTTGTGTGTTGCAGCTATATCTTATATCTATATCTCACATCTAAGTGTTTTAATACTTCACATGTACTGGTAACATTTTTCACAATTTATATTTAAAAACCAACCAAAACGTCATGACTGAGGTCACACTGAAAGCGTCTACAGATACTTAAAATTAAATATAATTTATAATAGCTCCATGTTTTAACGAAATTATTCGTTTATGTTTTTCTAAAATAGCACGTATTTTAATTACATTTTCTCTCGGTTGTTATGAGAAAATGGCAACAAAAAGACATAATTGCTATTTTTCAACTATTTTCCTTTTACTTTCTATATAAATGGAGTACTTGAGTTGCCAAAATTAAACAAATGGTGCTAAAAACTACAAAAAAATTAATATTTCAAAAATAAATGGATATACAGTTTTCAAACTAATTGCATTTAAAAGTACTTTTTTTTTTTCAATACGACTGTATAAAAATTTAAAATGTGCCATGCTTAGAAATTAAAAAAATTGCTATAGAGCATTTAATCGCTCAATGATACATCTGCTTTGTTTATTGCTGCCTTCTGTAAGCTAACGTTATTTTTTTGGAGACAAAATAAGCTGCGAGAAAGAAATAGCATACCGTCCCGGGGGCTAAAAAATAGTGTTGCTTTCTACAGGCCCAACAAAAGTCAACGAATAGCAAATTTCGAACACTACTCGGGATTATCATGGACTAAAGAATTACACTTATATTTTACCAATATTTGTTTAAGTAGAAGAAAATGTATTTATTTAAATTTATAAATTTTCAATCTAATAATTATCAATTCTTAAATTTAAAAGTAAATCCTTCCTTATGGCTCAATACTTTTCTTTTTATATAATCTACTAGGGGACTCTGCCCCCTGCAAGCTACGCTCGCCAACCCCCGTTCAGACACCGCAGAATCTAAAAATCTAAAAATCTAATGGGTTTTAAAAATATTAGAGAAGATTAAATTATACTGAAAAAGGTGTGCAGATCTCCCTGTAAACGGGTTTCCATTCAATTCCCTTTGATTGCAAAAATTTAACGGAGAATCAGTTGCTGTTAAGACATCCAATGGTTGTTTTCGTTTTTGATTAAAGAGGATCAGTTAAACATTTGAAAAGAAGCTAAAATAAAATGAATTAAGTATTCAGAGTCTTTGTCAACCGATATTTTAAAACAATCTCTATAACAATAGCCTAAATCATGTGACTATCATCAACAGTTCCGGGTGGAACACTTTGCTTTTTATACTCTAGGTGCCATTTTGACACTTTAATGTTATCCAGGCACAGGTGATAAGTCGCCAAATATTATTCTATACCCATCATTTCACCTATATTATAATAGTTCAAGTCATCAAATGCCATAAACAAATACGATCTGATCCCTTCGCCTTTCATATGAAGGTTTGGAACAAATGTCATATACGCCCCATATCGGCGCGATTTTTTTCCAACGCCAATTTGGGGATCGCATTAACAGCATAAACAACATCCGGCTTACCATATCAAGCAAAATAACGATACTTTGGCGCCAGTTAAGTACTCGTTGCGTATATGACATTGGCGTCAGAAAAAATTCGCGCCAATATGGGGCCGTATGTGACATCTGTGCCGAAAGAAAAAAAAAGCCGGGTGCAAATCTCGCCAATATATTTTTTTCAATTCGCCAGTTAGCATTTTTTTTTATTGTTCGAGTGGTAAATTAAAACATTGATTTGAAGTTGAAATTAAATGTCATGGTTTGTTACATAATTTAATATTTCGCCAGATGTCATATACGCACCGCATGTTTGGCATGGTTTTTTTTTTTTTTTTTTTTTTTTTTTTTTTTACGAAAATTTGACGAAAACATCGTTTTCGAACACCAGTTACATATGTATTTTTGGTACTACTTAGTTATCCCGTCGACCAAAAATCTATCACCAAACTATAAGATTAAATGCCAATAATGGTTGATCGTAAATGCCAAATTCACTTGAATTTAAGCAAGTTACACGTGTTTACGTCATCAAGTGATTTTTATTTCGACGTTTTATTTTTATATTTATTAATGTTATACTAATTTATTTGTTCTTTCGTTATTTAAAATAAAAATTTTGTCAATCTGTACAATTTGGCGAGTGGTTTAGCGATTTATATAATTTGCGAAATTCGCTGACGGAATAACTACTACATTGTACCGTATTTTTTAAATTATTTTCTATTATTTCCAAAAGGAAATAGCAAAAGAATAATTAATTACTATAGAACAAAATAATTTATATAAATTTAAAAAAGAAATAAAGTAAATATACATTTATTATTAAATAAAGAACAATAGCCGGGTTACCATGTCTATCAAAATAATGCCATCTATGCGACAATTTGGTACCCCGGTGCGTATATGACATCTGTGCCTAATACTTTTTATTTTCGTTTTGTTCTTTTTTCTTTAAAAAGAAGTGAAAGTCATCAATTTAAATGTTTCATTTTTAAATGAAAGTTTTGTATTTAATAAAATGATAACGAAATACAAAAAAGCATTATTCTTAGCATAGATTTAAAGGAGGCCAAACTGTCGCCAAATTAATTTAAAATAGTAACCTTTTCTGAATTATGAAAAAAAAAATTCTGTTATGATTAAAATTTGTGTTGCCATCATTAGAAAAAATGTATTTAAAATTAGAAAAAAATTAATATTTCGAAAACTAATTCGAATTTAAAAATTCTAATACCAGTTTTGAGATCTGTGGATCAACACGGATTTTTGGTGTAAATTTCATCGGAAAGTATTCCATATTTTAGGAGAAATCGCCGTGAAACAAAGTCAGTTGTTAAATCAGTCGATTCAAAGAATCGATACATTTCAAGCGTTTCATATATTCGTTTCATAAATTCGTTTCATTAGGATTTTATATATATAGGGTAGATTCATCACTAAATTCAATGTTTGAATCCAATGTAAAAAAAATAAAATAAAATCAGAAGTGCTCGCTCTTCCCATTTATAAATTCCATTAATATTGTAAATAAAAAACCATTTTCCGAATTTAAATTGATAATATTCTTAAGCTAAATTAGTAAAAGGTAAAATATGTAAAAAATGCTTCAAAATATACCTGGATCAGAATCTGGTCTGTGAAAGATGAGAGCATTTCCTTTGAAATTGCAAACTCATTAATAACAGAAGATGAGACTGATTATTACAAAACTAGCAAAGATTACTGTTCTGAAGAAGTAATAACTACTAGAGAACAGGAATTTTGCTTTTTCAGAATTTAGTGTCGCCCCCGGCATTTCCATTACTTCATTTTCTTCTGGTGGACTGGTGGTTTCTATTATTATGAAACAGCCATTATAAATGAAGCGTTAGGTGAAAATGAAAGAGCAGTTATAAAAAGTTAGAACTTTGATTTTCTGGTCAGAATGAAAAAAAATAATGGCCATAAATTTTTTTTTTAAAAAACTTTTGAAAAAAAAAATATTAAAAAAAAATTATGGCCATTTTTTTTCCATTCTGACCAGAAAATCAGAGTTCTAACTTTTTACGACTGCTCTTTAATCTTCACCTAACGCTTCATTTATAATGGCTGTTTCATAATAATAGAAGCCACCAGTCCACCAGAAGGAAATAACTTGGATAATCTGGACTCTACTGCAAAACATATTTCAATTTTATGACTTAAAGCACACGCTTTTATTTTATGTAAAATGACGTCATTTGCATTAATATAGATTCTTAAAATTAAATATAGTTTATAATAGCTCCATGTTTTATCATAAATCATTCATTTATATTTTTCTCAAAATAGCACATATTTTAGTTAATTTTTTTTACATTTTTATGAGAAAATGGCAACACGAAAATATAATTACTATTTTTCAACAATTTTTTCTTTACTTTCTACAGAAATGACGTACTTGAGTTGCCAAAATGAAACAAATGGTGCTAAAAACTACAAAAAAATAATATTTAAAAAACAAATGGAGATGCAGTTTTCAAACAAATTGCATTAAAAAGTTTTTTTTTCCCCAACACGACGGTACAAACATTGAAAATGTACGATGCTTAGAAGTTTTAAAAAATGCTGTAGAGCATTTAATTGCACAATAATACATCTGCTTTGTTTATTGCAAGTGTCTGTAAGCTAACGTTATTTTTTGAAGACAAAATAAGCTGGGAGAAAGAAATAGCATACCGTCCCGGGGGCTAAAAAACATAGATTTTTAGAAATAAAACAATTTAAAGATTTATAAAATATGGTAGGACATATAATTGAGTTCTATTTATACAGTGCTCAAATACTGAAAAGAGAAACAATATTAGGGAATTATTTTGTAGAAAACATGTCATTCGTAATTACAAATCACATAATAACCATGCATTTATATGTTTTGGAAAATTGTACATTGAAATAAAGTGTAAATCAAAATGATACATTACACAGAATTTCAAAATTGACTCTGCTTAAAATACTGTAAGTATTTAATTTAAAATATTTCATATTTTTCACAAAATTCAATGTATCATTTAAAATTTGATCGATATTATACCAAATAAAATGTCTTAGAAAGAAGCTCAAGCATTTTAAACATTCAGCAATAGGGCGATTTTCTGGCAATGTTCCACAGATAGCTGAACCACATACATTTGTTTCAGAAAAATCGTTAATCGGTGTAAAAAGGGACGAATAATTTTTAATGTCTATAAGAAAGCACACAGTTGCAGCTATTGAGGGAATTATTGCAAAAGAGTACTATAATATATCAGTAATTGCTTTACTATGGGTGTTAGTTTTGATTTCATATATCACATATAAATGGGGCTGCATTGTGGCACGCGATATAATATTTTCGGCAAGACGTCCATTAAGATTCTACATAAAAATAGAGTAAAAAAAAAAAAAAACAAACCTAAATTCATATAATCTGGGTTTGTTTAATTTTATAAATAAACTTTAAAATAGAAAACAAAATTTATGTAGATCACAATGCTTAACAATCTATTTCAATAGGAACTCAATAATTTATCAAGCTATTGAGAGAAAAAGGAAAATAAGGATTATCAGACATTATAAAATAAAAATGAAAATCATGAAACTATTACGAATTGATATGAATTTTGCTATTTTGATAAATTCTCTTTTACCCTTGCCTGTGTTTTTTTTTTTTTTTTAAATGAAGGATATGAAAAATTCAATAGAAAAAACTTGTCAAGCGAATCAAACACGTTCAGTTTACATTAAGCGAAAATTAACTTCGTACAAACCTAATCTTAATAGTTTGGCAATAAGGGAAATCGAATTTACTTTTTTTTATTACTTTTTAAGTGTAATTTTTGCTAAAATTATTGCGGTGGAAAATCAATAATGATACCCAAAATTTAGAGAACATTTTCTGTTAAATAAAACTTTTATGTTTCTAATAGAAACTATTAAATAAATTAAATCTCAAAAGCTTTTAAGCAAAGATGTCTCAAAACATTTAATATGCTTTTTTTCATAAATAAACACTAAAAATTATGTTTATATGTAAACACAAGTATAAAAAAGTAATCTTGAAAAATTTAAGCTTACAAAATGTAGTTACATAACAGTGTTTTCCTACGTAAAAATATAAAATAATGAATTAATCCATTAATAACGAGCTTTAAATAACTATACTTTTACTTCTATAACTTACTTACTTAGATTATACTCTATTATATCGTACTTACTTATTTATTAGGAGTACATAAGCTAATAAAAAATATACAAATTATCTTTATGATTTTCCATTAGGCAAGATTTCTTCTGCAGTAATGCGTAAAATAATCTGAAATGAAAAAAAAAAAAAAATCAAACGGGAAATTTTCTTGTCAACCCCCATTATTGAGTTTATATTTATTAGCATTTTAGCTTACTTTAATGACTACTTTTTGTTTCCAAGACATCGAAGTCACAAGATTTTTCTTATTTTGTTAGTCAATTTTTCCCACTGTACTTTGTATATAATTTATAAAGTTCTATGTTTGTTATTGAATATTTATGAGAAGCTTTTCAAAGATGGGAACAAAAATACTCAATATAATTGAAGTTAAGGGATTGTAGGGTATTTTCAGTTGATTTGTTGATGATACATTAAACATACTATAAATGATGTATGTTTGGAATCATTATCATCAGTTCAAATGTTAATGTCAACCACATACGCAATTTAACAAACAATATTCTTGAAATATTTTTAGTATATTAAGATATAGCATTATATCCATTTATTCCATTTATTCCATCATTACATACCAGCTTTCCAACAACTGATGCATTACGTCCACGCATTACGTCCATGCATTAGGAATGATGATTCTTGGATATTTTGGTGATACATTATATAAACACTGTCATATCCAAAAAAATCAAATCGCTTAACTGTATTACTTTTACTAATTAAGTTTTGTTTGGGCTTCTTTCAAACTACAGCAACTGTTCTCATGAATCTCCGCACTTCTTTTGCAAAAACAGGTTTACCAAAGATTCGGTATTTCTTACAGAAATTTAGGATGTACTGATTTTCGAATCCAACAATATGACTGAAAATGTCTCTGTTTTGCTGTGTAGCAGATTTTCTTTTTGGCATATTCCTACTTTATTTTATAACGTACCGTACTATATAAATCTTTGTATGATATTTTAATTGC
Organism: Maratus speciosus; assembly: GCA_963932465.1. Classification (NCBI taxonomy): domain Eukaryota; kingdom Metazoa; phylum Arthropoda; class Arachnida; order Araneae; family Salticidae; genus Maratus; species Maratus speciosus. The sequence goes on along the minus strand of CAWVRF010000827.1, from coordinate 92,861 downwards.
AAAGTACAATTCATAGAACTATTCCAACTTGTTTTTGAAAAAAAAATAAGTTTAACATATTACTGACCAACTTCCCTTCTTTCTATATTTCCAGACTATAATTTTTTAACATAAAAAGAGATAAAAACCACAAAATGAGACATTAGAAATTTTTTCTATTGTAATAATATTTTTTTCCATTTAAATAGATATTAAATAAAAATAAAATAAATACTGGTATTTATACAAAGTGATTTTACGTATGTTCCCATTTTGTGAATCTCAGACGTTGAATTTTTTTAATTAATCCAATACATATTTTCACTATAACAGATTTTTTTGAAGAAACACGTTTGTTCTTTAATAGCATAGAAAAATGAAAACGTGCGTTTAAATTGCTATGTTTGATAGTTTAAAATTTAAATGAGAATTAACTTTACCTTTAGTTTTGAGATTTACAGTACATATAAAGAAGCCGTAATGTTTTATTATCATAAACAAAAATTCAAGTACTTTGATTCATTAATTTTTAGCCACTAATTTTAATTCGTGACACGTCATGGTCATAACCGAAATGTTAAAAAAAAACATAGGTCCCCGTCCCGGAAATATGTTGTCTCTTTCGTTTAATCGGCGTTGTAAGTTCGGTCGAATTTTACTTTCTATCATGGTTATGTTTATCCTCTTTTAGCGACATGAAATAATTGGTACGTCCTTCACTTTTTCAGCCATTAAATCATTTATCCAAGTATTACACAGAATGGGGCAAAAAGACATGACACATTTTAAAATTCAATAAGTACTTCGGTAATGTGTTGATTGGGCGAATTTTCTTTTTATGATCGAAATTTTGTTTAAACAAATACAAAATTAGTTCCAATAACTGCCAGTACATGGCGCTAGATTTCATGTTACACAAAAGTGCTCAATACACATAAAGTAACTAAGCATTGTTCGGAGATATCCACAGTTATTCCTATGTTTATAATATCTATTTTGGTTAATTGTGCCAATATTTTCATATTTTTTTATGCTAAGACTCAGAAGGATTAACTCCGAGTGCATACTTTTAAACGAAGAAGTTACAACTTTAAGTAAAGTCCGAATATGTGTAAACACCCTCTAATAAAAATATCAAGTTATAAATTTTATTTCAAAAGCTATTTGTTACTTTTTAAACATATTTCAAATCAATGAATGATTTAAAAAATGTTCTTTAAAAAATTACAGAAAAGTATTATTCCCATTTAATAAACATACTATACCAAAAAAGTGCTTGTATGACGTCATTGTGGAAAGAAATCCATACGTAATATTAGATGTATTTCTTTAGATTTTTAAACAAAATAAAATACTTCAAGTGAATAAAGCATTACGTTACCACAGACTTTATAACATTTATATAACACTACGGATTTTGAAACAGCATTCTACATCTTTTTTGACATTCTTTTCATGACACGAACATTTTAAAAACTTCCAAAATAGAAATACAAGTTTGACCAGAATAAATAAACTATAAAAATATATATCATTCTAGAAACAGATTTTTAAAAAAATAACAAAAAATATTTCTAGAAAGAACAACTGTATAAATATCTTATGCGCTAAACATGCAGGTTTTCTTTCGAAGTACGTAAACAGAAGATCTTCATTCATTCACAAGTTTTGAAAAGAATTTTTTTGTGTAAACGATTTTATTGCAATGATAAAGATTGTGTAAAATATATTCTATGTTTAATATTTTTAAAAGTCTAACTGCTTACTGATGAGACCGTCGAACTACTGCATTTTACGTCCCGAATTCGACTCCGGACTGGGCATGTTTCATACAACTTTTCCTCTCTTGCTTGTCGAAAAAATAGTACAAAGCCTTGCTACTGACACTAGGGGTCCCGTATTATGTAGATCATCTGGCCCAAACATATGCTGTATAGCATCCCAGGGGTATGGTTAAGGGGGCAAAAGACCTTAAAAACCTTAAAAATATTTTTTTTTTTTTTTTTTTTGTAAATTTCACTTTAAATATTATTCAAGGGTACATTATATGCATTATAGCGTGCATTTATCACAAAATATATAAAAATAAAATTATTTTTGAAAAAAAAATGGAATTGTACGCGTCGTCTTAGAAATCTTCGAAATGCCACCTGCGCGTTCCATATCAATGAAAATTTTACAAATACCCATTTTTTAAAATGAAAGTTTGGTCTATATATATAAATAAAATTGTGCATAGAGTTTTATATATTTGAATATTAAAGTTAAAAAAAAAAAAAAAAAAAAAAAATTACGAAAAAATTGGGAATTAATTTCGAAAAAATTTCAAAAATTTTCTATTTTTTTTTTTTTTTTTTTTTTTTTAACCTTTTATTCAAATGTATGAAATTATATGCACAGTTTTATTTCTATATATAAAGCAAACTTTTATAAAAAGTATTGGGGATTTTCATTGATATGGAACGCGCAGGGGGCATTTCGAAGATTTCTAAGTTGACGCGTAAAATTCCAATTTTTTCTCAAAAATAATTTTTTTTTTACATTTTTTTGTGATAAATGCAATCCATAATGCATATAACGTACCGTTGAATAATATTTAAAGTGAAATTTACAAAAGAAAATGGTTTTTAAGGTTTTTAAGGTCCCTTGTCCCATTAAACTTACCAAAGCAAAGAATTTCTTGTATTTGAAAAAGGCATAGTTCATGAAAAATTGTCAGAATTGTTTTCGATTAATATCGTCATTTTAAGAAATGAGCTTATTTTAAACATGTAGAACGAATTTTCCTCAGGACATAGAATTTCCTCACTGCTATTCATGAGGCAAAACATGCCATTAAAATTAAATTAGCTATATGCGAGCGTGGGTTAATTTTCGCAATTAATCCACGCTCGCAAATAGCTAATTTAATTTTAATTTTATTTTATGTTTGCAATGTTTTTCATTATGCATTATGTCTCGTGACTTTGTTTACTATGTTATTGTTTTTAAATTATGTGAAATATTTTCCATCGTGAATGATTTTGAAAATGTCGCTGTTCGTGCGATGAAACGATCGTCAATCTTAATAACGATATTTTATCACTTTTTATAGCATTATTTAACTTAATCTGAAGTTAAATTTTCCATCAGAGCGCTGCTGATGCATCGCTTCTCAAGGCAAAAGGTGTTTTATCTCTGGATCTAATGAAGATAAAAGTTTGCGGTTTGCGGTTTCTAACGCTAAAAACACAGTATTTTTTTTAAGCCAATTAAAAAAAAAATGCATTTTTGGAAAATTTTTAGCCTCGAACACCCTTAATTGCTAAAATATGTTAATTAAAACTTTAAAATCAATAAAAATAGGTTTATTCAACTCTTTATATGTTTCGACTCTACCAGAACAAAATTTTCAAAACAAATACACAAACAAATTCTAACATTGAACCGTCTACCAAACATCATCATTTAAATTTTCACGTATTCTTTCATATTATGCACGTTATTTTTTAATTTTACTTTATTTCAAAGTTTTAATTTACTCCTTTTAGCAATTAAAATTAATACTATTACAAGATGTTAATTACCCGAATGCCAAGAAGGGTTATGTGTTTCACGCGTATCTGGGTATGTGGATTTCTTTATATCCTCGAAACATGCCAACGGCTGAATGGATTTTAATAAATGAGATCTCTATCGATTCGTCTTACCCGTCCGGTGGTCATAGGCTATGTTTAGTTTTTATAAATGCAAAATGGCGGCCGTAAAATACAAAATGGCGGTATAGACGAAAACAAAAATTTACGCACCATATTCATTAGCTTATCACTGGATAGGTCTTTCAAAAAGAGGACGATGTTTCACTGACTTTTTTACAGTCAGAAGCTCTGTTTAAATATTACACAACCTGGAAGTTGCGTAGGTAGGATCTCTAGCTTTACTGCAACTCTAACCTTCATACACATTTGTAGGCCTCATCAAATCAGTGTTTTTAGATAGGAACTAACAGTCAAATACAACTTAAAAGTCATCAACACAAGTAAATAAAAAAAATAGGTAAATAATATAAAACATTGTTTCACATTGATGAGAAATTATTAATTTGTTCACTTTTTACGCATACGGGTTTTTTTATTTTTTAAATTTGATCTTTACTTGTTTGTTATGTATATTTAGAATTATGTATTCAATAGAGCGAAAAAGAAAAAAAAAATAAAAAAAAAAACGCACAAATTTTCATGATGTTTTCAAAATTTAATAACGTATTTCTCTCTGATAAAATAACAAAACTATGTTCGTCATCAGTTGTCAAAAATATTGTAAAGGGTCCCACGTAAACACATTGTTTATTGTATTTATTATCTAGTACTAAAGTATAAAGAAGCAAAACAAAATAAATGTGACTCACTTCAATGTCAATACCTAAGAAAATACGTAGCGTTATCAAAAGTCAATAAAAACTTTAACCATATACTTTGAAACAAAATTTTACAACGCCAAGTAAAAGTATAAATTCATTACCGAGAAAAGAGGTACACGACAACATTTTTCGCAAAAGTTTTAGGAATGTTTTTAAGTTTTATAATCTATTTTCTTCTTTTGAAACAAAAATATCTACTGAAAATATTTTTTCATACAAGTTTCATCAAGCTCAGCCTACAAGTTTATAAAATACATTAATATTTTATTTTTTCGTATTGTTAAAAGTATTGTTAATATTATGATATTATCAAAGAAATTAATTTTGTTTCTATACAGTTAAAAATTATTTAGATATATAAAATTTGAGATAGGTGTAGTGATAATTTCCAGTTGAATGGCGATTTGATATTTCGTTCTGTTGCATATTATTCATAAAAATGTACGGGGATATTTTAGTTTTTTTTAAGTGGATTGTACATTGCAGCCCCTCTTTAGCGGTAAGATGTGGAGTTGGCATCCCTTTCTCGAAAAAGGTATAAGAGCGAAATAAATGTCAAATGCATAGTTGTAAGGCGTTCATGACTTAGAATGAAATGAAGTCTTATATGTAAAAATAATTTTTTAAAGTCTTAAAAGTATATTGTTTACAACGGATGATCATATTTAATATTCCATAAATTTCATCCAGATTCGTGGCATTGTAGGGCATGAGTACATCTACTATTAAAAGTAACACATTTAAGTTTATTTAAAATAAGAAAATCAAGTTTCATTCGTACAATGCCTCCTCCGTCGACAGCATTAACACTTAAATGCGCGATTTTTATTTTGTTTCGGAAAAAAATATACATGATTCTCTGAAAGATTTATTAAAAATGAAAAATGATGAAAAAAAATCAGAGGTGCATTTTTCATATATTACGTCAATCTTTTCTTCTGTTGCACATCAGCAATATAAGTTAAAACTACTGTCGAGTGGCTGTTTTACGCTAAAATAATGCAAATTGGTAAATATTTTTATAAGTATGTCTTCAAATACCTTATTTTATATTATTATTTAGTTTATAAAACTAAACCTTTAACCCTTTAATTCTCATGATAGAACACATTCTAGAAATTACGTTTTCACAGAATTTGACTTTAAACCAGGAAGTTTCAATGGTTAATTTCGCTTTATTTAAAAGAGGAATGTTTGTTATTACTTAAAGCAAATGTTGCTATTTTAATTTTCTGGTGTGAATTAGGTACATAAGAATCAATAAATCTATTAAACTCAAAAAACAGTTGTTTGAATATATGCAAAGCTGCGCACTAAATGGTTAAATGGCGTACACATTTAGCATACTAAAATTGGTTTTCTTATTGAAATAAATTCTACCTTTCTTTCACCCTTAAGATTAAATCTTAAATATGAACCCAACTTACAATGCCATTTTCCGGGCAATCAGTGGCATATTTAATGTAAAACAACTGCATTTATGGGCTTAAAATACGGCTTTTTTTTAAACATAAGACTTTATTTGAGACAAAAAAGAAGACTCCCTACAACTTTGTTGTTGACTTTTTTTTTCGTATCTATCAAAGTTTCCGAGATCGAAACGCGAAAGGATAAGAACTAGATTATACTTATTTCTTTAGAATTCAGATTTTATATGCTTTCTTTAATTTCATATGTAGTTTAGGCGATTTTAAAGTTTAACAAGAAAGAAAAAATCATGCGTCAAGCATAGATCATGAAACACTTTCGAACACATGAAGAATTATGTAACAAAACTGCACCGTTTAAAAAAATAAAATATTACGTCTAATTCTACCTTATGGAAACGCATAACACATTTCCAAATCCATTTTCATCTGTTCTCATGTACAATCGTAAAATTATCCGAATTTTTTCAGCAGCCCTGTATATGATATATAGATTTATATCTATTAGCCACAACCATGCAAAAATTTTGTTCACTTAAGAAATACATGTACTTCAGTTGAAAAATCGCCTTCAGCAGTTTCATATAACTATGAGAATCGTACGTGAATACTTTTGTGTAGCCTTTTATATGATGTAAGGATTTATACATAACGAGGAACATGTAAAAATTTAATAAAATTTAAAAGCGCATACCGAATTTCAAACCGTACACTCCAGCAATTATTTCTCAAAGACAGTACTGTAACCGATTTCTTTTGTGTGTCCCTGTAAATGAATAAAAAATGCTAATAATGCTGTCTTCTAACGTGATCGTTGTAAAATTCAGTGATTTATATCAGTTTCAATACATTTAAAACAGCATAATGTCATTAAAATACTCTGCAAACGATTTTTTCCATATACCGTAATGTAATGGAATACTTTTGAATGCCCCTGTAAAAGAACTATTTACCCTACACACTTCATGTGCAATACCAAATATGCTTTGTTGACCCTAAATAACTTTTACCAATTGCATGAAAACCCGATTATCTTTACAGGAGTTAGAGCGTGGAAAGACGGACTGACGGATAGACTGCCAGACGGACAGACAAACCGAAACCATAAAACCTTTTCAACTTTGTTGGGAAGTGTTAAAAAGACATTTAATGTATTGCTAGGGTAACAAGTTGCTCTTCTCTGCTGCTTTTATATGGGACCTATCTGAAACAAATCCAAAAATACAGTTTACGAAATAAGAATGGCGTTCATTGTGGTAGTGATGCAAATTATGCAAAAAGAAAACAAATTTAAATTTAAAAATAAAGTAATTTTCCTATAAAACTAAAAAAAGTTAGAGCGACTCACTTTCATTAATATTTTGGTTTTGGTGGATATATGATATTTACTCATATCTGAGTATCAAATGAACATTTTCATATTTATATTTATTTTTCAGTTTCAATTTCTGTGTATTTAACAATTTTAATACTGTGTATTTCACAGTATGTGTAGACTGTTTTAATTGCATAATAAATCGAAGATTTCCTCTGTAGGCTAAATAATAAATTTTTAGAACAAGCGCAACATAACTACAAATATTTCCACTAAAAATTTAACAGTTGAAAAAATAATTATGAAGAAATATAAATTATTATTATTTGTGTTATTTGTATAGATAAAGTATATAAATTTTATGGCTAAAAAAATAAGGTGCTATCATGATCGAAAAAAAATACACTTAAACATTTTAGAAAAAATTGTAAGTTTGTATTTTGTTTAAAAGGAAATTACTTACATCAAGACATTAATAACTGCATTTATTATAATTACACTGACTTAAATTAATAAGCTACTCAAGTACACAGAAATTAATGGCATATACTACAATTACCATATATTTTCATCTAACATTTTAATCATCATACTTTAAAATTATCAAAGAAACCTTAAGAATTTTGAAGTTTGCGTTCATCATGTTACACTTTGATAAATTTTTAACGTCATTAAATAATTTTTATTTAACAATCTGATATTTAATAATTTGAGATAATTACACAAATTAAGGCAATTAGTCTGTCATTATAGTTTAGTAGTTTATTTCTCAAAAGTTTTAATGTTGTTTTTAAAAACTTACACATCGTTTCGAAATGCAGGAGTTGTTTTCTTTATAATTGTTGTTAAGAATGTATAATGTTACAAAACAGGTTCTAAAAGAATAAATTTTTAATAATTTATATCTTGTAGCTAAAGAACTCTATAGTAACTAAAAATCATTTTTATATTTATTTGACTGACGGCATCTGTTACATTAAAATCAGACAGTATGTTTATATTTAATAGCTAGTCCTCTTATGACACGAACCGCTCGGCGATGGACTTAACACCAGTTACGCGCGTGGAATGAGGATCTCATAATAACTCTGGGAATTTAAAATTAATTTCTGAAAAGTTAACACTTTTGTTTACTTTAATGACTTTTTGTAAGAAAAAATGTAAATGACTCGATTTAAAAAAAAAGGCAGATAAACGAAATAATGGGATATCATCTACACTCCGAAATGATGTGATATATCTTTTTTATGTTTTTATCTTTTATTTTATAAATGTATTTGATTATTTTTAGTTTACATTTACTTTAAAAATTTAATGTAAAGAAGAGACCTTTGACTTACTTCCGTATTTACTAAAATTATTACCAAAAGCTAAAAAATTCTGACATTTTTATCAGTATGAAATTACATTCCACAAAGTTCTTCAAAATGTAGATGAATTGACTGTGATATAACATGGAGATTTTAGAATGGAGTCTGAGCATACGCGTGAGTACGAGCAGATATATATATTTTTTTTATCCAATTCATAGCAACTCAAACTTCAGAAGGGAACTATACTTACCTGGACAATTTCACTTTGGCGAGTTCGATAAATAATCAAACATTGGCTTGGGGTAAACGGCGAACTAAAATTTTTCCAGTTTTGTGTACAAAATCATTCCGACTATTGGAATTTTATTCCCAGTGGGGTTATCATTTTCTTATGAAGGCGTTCTATACTTGAATTAAAATCACGCCTGTATTTTAATGTTTAGTTCATTTCTACTGAAAATATGATTTTTGTTTATAATAAGAAATTTAGTCAGATTCACAAGTTAAGTATTTTTTAATCATATGTTATAATACGAGCAGATATTGTGTCTCTCGCTCTGTGTGTGTATATATATATATATTAATCATATGTTATAATACGAGCAGATATTGTGTCTCTCGCTCTGTGTGTGTATATATATATAAAACGAATCATATCTAAAAATCGGCTTTAACGATTTTGACTAAAGTTTCTATCGTATTGCTTTGCGGTAGGAGAACACTATTGTTCTATGTCACATGGTCAAGAAAATTTGATTATTTGAGCATTATGAGGTCACTACAGACATATGCATTTCAATGGGGTTCAAGATTAAAAGAGTTAATAAGTTGTTGAGCAGTTGGCGATAAACAAAGTCGCAATGTGGGCAAAATTTCGACAAAATTGGCGATATTTAGCAAATTATTGGCGACATTGGCTAGAGTTGCTGGAAAATCTACTTTCTAAATTAGCAATGACAAAAAAGAAAAAAAAAGATCAGTGCATAATGAAATTATGTCACCAAATTTGTTTATATTTGGCAAAAAAATTGGATTTTAGAAGGAACTTTCTAGATATTCAAAATAGGAGCCAAGATACATAATTCAACCAATCAGAGTCCATCTAAAAATGCAGTGTGGAAATATGCCATTTAGTTGTAAACATATAAGTAATGTAAAATTAAGAAATACGTACTTATTATCATAACATAATTAATAACCATAATTAAACTATTTTCTTATATCGCCCCTTCTGGTAAACTTGACCAAAATGGTAAATCGATACTTTCCCGGTAAAAGAAATCGGTACTTTCCCGGGCACTTTCCTAACGTTCTCGAAACCCCTCTTGTGATATATCATTGGACTTTCTTTGACCGCACCTTCATATTATGTATCCACACTAGCCCTTCACAACCTGTTGCCACCTATTTCCATTTAAAATCATCGGTTAAGTAGAGTGTACCCGAATTACCTAAGCCCCTTATATTCCCCCTTTTTGAAAACTTGTTGAAAGAATTAACTCGGTGCGTTCTATTCGATTTTGACCTCGGGTAGCTGGACTATTAGAGGCAAAATATCCCTCCTCGAAAGCAATTTCCATACTTAATTCGACTTCATTATGTGATATATCATTAGATAGCTATTTGACCACTCTTCCATATTATGTACCTCTTAACCCTCATCCCCCGTTTGTACCCCGGATTTTTCTACTTATCTGAGTCCCACCGCCTCGAATAATATATCTCCAGATAGGTTGAATAATGGAGCTTTGTTTACATTATGGCGCGCTCCCTGGCGGCAAACAGTGGAACTAACAGGTTTTGCAGCTCGTGCTCACCATCCTAACTACACGTTGCCGCAGGCAGCGGGGACCCGTGTTGGATGTTCGCATAAAATATATTACGCTCTTGGTGGTGGAAAGTGGAACTAAATGTTCTTGTAGAGAACACGTCTTTTATGCGATGTCAGAGGCAGCGGGACACGCGTCAGAGTTTTTTTAGAACAGATTGTGCCCCCATTCGATACAAGGTGAAACTAAAATCTTTTGGAGAGCGTGTGCAGCGTGCTTGCTATATGGTGCCGCAGACAGCAGGAAACGTGCCGGACGTTTGTTGAGAACATAATTGGCCCAGTGGCTGTGCAAGGTGGAAATACAATTTTTCAGGGACACGCCCGGTTAGAATGCCGTAGATAGCGGAGACCACAGCCGAAGTTTCGTTCGAATCTAGGTTCGTTTCTTGTAAAATTGTCATATGATTTCGGGTCCTGAAGTAATTACATAAAAATTTAAAGTTCAAGTAAGGCTGTTATAATGGCCACAGGTATTGCCTGGTAATTCAGCTAGTTTAAAATAAAGTACGTTATGTAATTACTTTTAAAAACTAAACTAAACTCTGTGTCTATACAATCCATGAAGAATTTTGGCCGACAGTGCCCATCTCCGTTTTCTTGACACTGGGCTCTAAGGTGCTATACAGCATGCGTCCCGGCCAGATGGTCAGCCTAACGCGAGACCCTCGGTGTTTAGTTCCCAAGCAAACTTGGTAGTCATTTTATCGACCCCAAAGGGATGAAACACTGACTGAACCTTGCCCAATCGGGAGTCGAACTCTCGACCTATGGTGCGGCAGTCAGATGCTCTGACCACTACACCACTGGGCTTCATGTAATTACTTTTACGGATCCTTATTTCTAAGTGTTCCTTCTGAGCGAAATGTTGCGTCTAAGAGTAATGTTAAACAAACCCCATTCTCTTACAACCAAATACACCCATTCATAATACTCTGTTTTTTATGGTTTTTTAGCGTTTTCCAGCACTAAAACACATATTATTTCTATACTTTATACATATACTATACAGTTGAGCGGAATAGGTTAATGGAAATAGAAAATATGATTTTTATTATAAACATGCATATAATTTCAAATTCCGATTTAAAGTAGGGGGGGGGGGTTAATGTTTGTGTTCAATTTAATAAAACTTAAATATTTACTACATAAAAAGAAATTAGTGTACAACATATTTTAATCTAATGAAATATTTTTTTTATATGTAATCTTATTTTAAACACACCTAAGCAAGAATATCTTTAGAAGCAAAAAGAAAAAACTTTAAATATTTTTTCGAGAGTTTCTTTTTGCAACATATATTTATTTTAAAATGGTGACGAATAAAACTTTAAAGTAATATCACTAGTTTAATTTACACGGTCAAATTGTTTCTTCAATGTCAAAAACTTTAGTAGTAAACGAACTGCAGTCTTAAACACATTTATGCTTTGACAACTGCAAGACGTTTTAATGCAGATAACATACGAAAGTTATATGAATATTATTGTTTCAAAATTTTTTTATAAATGTACTCTTAGAAAAAGAAAGAAATTTTGAAAATTTACAAGCTTAATTGTTATATTAAAGTACACAATAATTGCTATAAATGATAAAAATAATTTTTAAAAAGGAAAATATACCTTTATTAATTTACATTTTTGTTTACATACTAGATAGTGGCCGTCAAGATTTGACAGTAAACAACGTGAATATTTCATTAGAAATTTTTTTGAATATTTAATTAGTTGCTTTTAAATTAATTGTTGAATGGCGAATTACAGGACAAATTTCTACATTGCATAAGTGATTCCTATTTCTTTGAGGCGATAGATGATGCTGTCTGTCTAACCTATTCAGTGCAGTGAAAGAATTTTGAGTTTATAATTTACAACAAATTATGCTTGCTTTTTATCAGAAATTTACCTAAAAATACCGGGTAGAGAATTTATTTTTATTTACTACGATATCTTTTTTCTTTTTTTTTTTAACCATTTGGAAAAATGGTTATTGTTCTCGTCAGGGTAGGAAATCAAAAGCATATCTGAACGTTTTCATTGGTTTAATCCGTAATTTATTCGTTATCTGATTGGTATATACAGTAATCTGTATTTCCCCTTGGTTTCAACAACGATGGACAACAGAGTGTTGCCACCATGACAAAAAAGTAATAAAAACTACAAAAAAAAATAATAACTCAGAAACAAATTGAGATACAGCTTTCAAACTAATCGCATTTAAAAGTACATTTTTTTTCTCTATCCGACGGTATAAAAAGTAATAGTGTCGGATGTTTAGAAGTTTAAGAATGAAATTTTATTTAAAATTGGTCGTGAGATTTTTTGGAAATCTGATGATAGAAAAGCCTTTTTCCGAACAGCCAATGAAATGCTTGGATAATACGCAAGTTTCAGGAAATCTTGCAATTTTTACGTGTAATAACACTATTAATGTTTAATTATTGACGTACGTAATGTATGACCAGCTCCGTAGAAGTTTAAAAATTTGCAGTACCGAAAATTGTAAAACTGAAATTTCTTTTAAAATTTGTTCACGATGGTTCCAGGAATGTTATCGTTTAATCCATGGCGTACGTAATGTAGGATCAACTCCGTGCGATTTTTTATGTCTTAAATTTTAGTGTTTGAAAAAATCATTTTCCAAATGGTCGTTGTAATTTGTTTACATTATTGTGATTACTTAGTACTAGACAACAGATTGAAGAGTATTTGGTACTTTTTTTTTTTTTTTTTTTTTTTTTTTTTTTTTTTTTTTTTTTAACAGCAATATTTATTTTCATTTAATTATTTATTTTTTAAAGCTACACTACCATTAAAAGCTGACATGAATTTTATTTTTATCTGTCGCATTCTCTAAAAATCTAACTTTGAAACTTGATGCAGCTAACGACTTATAATATATATTTTTTATTACTTGAATTTTATTTAACGTTTGTACACATTTTTTTAAATATTAAACCTGGTTCTCAAGGTAATTTCTTTTATAGCTCTTATACGAATATTTTTCTTTATTTCCGTTTTATTTTTTACGCAAATGAATGACACTTTTCTTTCTGACATAACACATATATAGTCTTTGAAAATATAACGAAAATTGTAGACCAGCTCAATTTATTTAATTGATAAATACATGCAAAATATTTTCGCTTAAATATTTTAAATATAAAATATTTATTTTTTCAAAATATTAAATTTTATTTAATTATAAAGCATTCAAATAATAATAATAATAAAATAAAAATCTTATACCTTATCTTCCTAAAAAATGCGTCATTATTGAAATAAATTATCGACAAAAATGTTTACACATTTTGGCATGCTTAGGCTCAAACCTGAGTCCGCTACAAAAAATCAGAGCTTTAAACTGCTCGTTTAAGCCGCTACGTTAGCAGGATATCGTCTTTCATTCTTCTAAATTGAAGAGGTTCGAAAAACAACTGACGCATACGCAAATGTCTTGAATATGAGTTCTGATCTTACAGAAATAATTTTGCATTTTAATATTTATGATACCTTATTTTTTCAAAGAAGTAGCTACAACTAAACATGCTAGTTTCGCAATCTTCGTGTGTAACTATTGGAAATTCAGAGCCAAATAATATTAACTTTGTGAAAGAAAGAAAAGCTTGTTTACAGTACGATCGAATAGCAGACGAACTTAAAACAACTTCTCCCTGTGATGTGATAGTACAACTGAGCAAGAATCTTTGCGCATGTGCAGCGCGTCACTCAAAAAGGCAGACTTGAACTTATGTACTGCGCATGCGCAACTGCAGAATTTTAATTTAAAATTACGGTTAATTAATAAAATATTTGAACAAATAAATGTACGATAACAAATCTGTGGCCTTTCATTTAAAAAAAAAGATTGGTGTAATTTGATGCAGTAGTTTCTTCTGAAGGACTGTCGAAAGAAAACGCTTAGCATTTTAAATCAAAGCCGCCTCAAGACTACAAGCCAGACACGCCCTTCATCTCCCCACGTGTGACGTCACAGCCCGGGGCTGGCTAACTGCCAACGCGCCAGCCCCGAACATTTGAATTTTGTATGTTGCTATTTTACGTGCACGTGTGTTTTACTCAGCCTGATAACACATTCTTTTCAAGGTAAGTTTTATTTTCAAATTATATTTATATCAGCACAATTTTTATTTCTTGTGTTCAAAATCTTTTATTTTTAATTTCTTTGAAATAAATTAACTAGCAAATCCTAGTACGATTCTATCAATAATACCGTATCTCAAAACGAAACTATATTATTGTAGTTCTGTTTCGTTCCACATAGAGCAATAATTTAAAATAGCAAACATCCCTAAATCGTGTCAAGACTTATATCATTTAATTTGTATTTTGTCACACCATCCTCTCTTTCTAATTTGTTCAGAAATTTTCATAAAAGTCGCTGTGAATACATAGCATTTTTATCTTGTTTACTTCTTTTAAAGCAAACCCCGATCGATATACATGTATCAATTTATTGTTGTTTTTTAACCTTAAACGTTTGCTATCTTAATAAAAATTCTTTTTATAATTTTTTGTTAAATTATAAATGCTTATGTACTGCGTAAATAGAGCTATGGGGATAATGTTTTTGAATCTCTCTATTTTTGCCACAACTGTAAACAATTTATTTACAAGACTAGAGGAAGGGTTGTTAGTACCCTTATGCAAAACAGTAGTTGCCCCCCCCCCACACACACACACCTTCTTCGCAAAAATCCTATGTGTTTTCATATACATTTTAATGTTTAATTAAAAGTAACAATAAATAAAATTATTATTCTATAATTATAAATTTACTTTTAGATCTAGTCAGGAAATACTTTTCATCTCATAAAAATTGATTATTTTAAGCTTAAAAGATGGGAACAAACATTTAAGAACCCACACAACATTATTTTGGAAATGAAATATTTTCGTGGAAGGTTTTTGTGTTTTTCGATGTTTTTTATCAGCTATTACCTAAACATTCGAGGAAAATGAACATAAATTAGGAATATTTTAATTCCAATTGATGAAAGTCTTTTTTTTTTCTTTCTTTTATTTTTCTCTTCATATGTTAATACACTTTTTAAAAAATCTATTGTTTGTACCTTACATAATATATCAAACTAATACAAAACTAAATAATAATTTTCTGTTTCATGAACTTGTGTTGTTTTAGTATTATGACAGTTTTGTGTTTTTTAATTTAATGGATTTTATGTGAAAATTACCCATTTCTGATAAGTAAAGTTTACAGTACGAAAATTTATTTATAAGAATACTTAATTTCATGTATACTTTAATTTTACTATTTATTATATGCAGGTTTCAAATCACTTAATATTTAATAGGATATTTACTGTATAATTTCAAGCCCGATTAAAAATAAAAATAGAACACAACTTGAATTTGTTTTCATTTAACATTCACTTTTCTTCCACTTTAATTTAATTTTTAAATATGGGTTTTGGTTGGCACACTTATTGTTATTTATTTATTTTGAAATAACTGAAAGCAAAATAATTCAATTTATGTGTTTAAACTACAAATTTATATATATATATATATATATATGTATGTAATAATGTATAATGTCTTGTTTTTGAATATATACCAAATAGATAATTGATATTGTTTCTAAATTTCAAAGTAGAATAAATAATAAAAACTGTCTACTAAAATAAATTTAATACTTGGGATTTTTTTTTCATTAACGAACGAATTTTCTTTAATGTAACTTTAATTCTGATGCACATTTTCATTGACACAGTGATATTATTTCATAAATATTGTTTTCGTGTTATCATTATTATTATTGTTTCGAGTGATCGAAATTGATTAAAAAGCACTTAATTAGCGTCTTTAAACTATAAGTTTTTATTTTTTTCCCATATGCTGTGATAATAAGTTGAAATATTGAGGAAAGAAGTAATATGTTTTAATAACGCATGTGCTCTCCACGGCTGATCTAAGCCCCGCGTCGTGACGTCACGAAACCTTGTGTTTGGCTTGTAGTCTTGAGGCGGCTTTGTTTAAATATATAGATGGGTTTCTAATCGCAGTAAATATGTATGTATTAAAATCTCTGGCATATGATATGATATTGGGATATGATGTGATTAGTAAATTAAATTTGGCGATAGACGATAAACAGAACTAGAATCGTTGGCAAACGCAACAATGTTCAAGTAGGTTACATTGAAGTTCTGAAGAATTCTATTAAAAAATTGAATCACGCTGCCAGAAGTAATAATGAAATGAAAGCGGTATCGTTAGATAATTCACGTGATGAAAATATTATAGTTGCAAATATTAATAATGCACGAGATCTTAGAACTCATGATCATAATAATTACAAATTGTATTATAGGTCTGGAAGTTGCATACGTGATAATGGGTATTGTGGAAAACAAAGGTATAATGACAGTAGAAATAATTCTCATCATGGATATAAAGGTGCTTATAGTGGTAGAGATGCTTATTCTAATTCCAATAATTCTAAAGGCAATAGGTATGGTGATTCTAAAGATAGATATCAATATGCAGAAAGAAATTACAGAAAAAATATTTTGAAAATACAGGAAGGAAATAGAAAACAATTTAACTAGAAGATGAAAGAGCCTAACATAAATAAATTAAATGATCTCGTTGTAATCTAAATAACACAGTACGGCTCAGGTCTGGGATTAAAGGAAAAATTCCCTGGACCACATAAAGTCACTATAGTAAAGTCACGCGATCGTTATGATTTAGAGAAAATTGGAGACCATGATTGTCCCAACAAGACATTGACTGCTGCAGAATATATGAAGCCGCGGGGTAACGCATCAGCGTAACGTAAGAAGTTTTTGTTTATGTTCATCTCTTTATTTGTCTAAATCTATGTATCTAAATTTTTATAAGAAGTAACTGACGAGGACCAGAAAAGTCAGTATGACCGAGAATGTGGGAATAAAAGATAAAGTGTGGAACAATAAAAGATAATAGACTCAAGGGTTTAGTGAACGTGATATCGAGGCTCGTAAAAGGAGAAGTGAAAAGAGCAGAGCGGAATAAGGTTGTTATATATATTCCAGCAATGAAGTTGGGTGGTGAACTGTAATGCAAGGCTCAAGAAGCTTTTGGGAGCGCAACTGTAGAATTTTAATTAAAAATTACGGTTAATTAATAAAATATTTGAACAAATAATTGTACGATAACAAATCTGTGGCCTTTCATTAAAAAAAAATATATTGGTGTAATTTGATGCAGTAGTTTCTTCTCAAGGACTGTCGACAGAAAACGCTTAGCGTTTTAAATATACAGATTTCATTGCATCCGACGGCAACATTCTCAAGGAAATAAAATAATAAAAGTATTTTTGCAAAAAAAGTTCAAATTGAAAAACTAGTAAGCAAAAACAAAACAAAAATCACGTGAACACAAACATAATGAAATTAACTGTGATATAACATATTCAAAATGGAAATTTGTGAACGTGAATTATTATATATTATTGTTTCAGTATACTGTATAGCACTTCTTTCCAAATTTTAGGAAGCTCCATGGATGCTGAATCATTGCATATATTCACGTTGCGTAAGAATATCTCTATTGATTCTCTGATGATAGATGGCAAATAATATCCTGATGGATAAATTATTCTACTATTTTTAAAATCTTTTTGCAAAGGTTCTCTGCTAGATAGTCTGGCCTGAGCTGTAGTTTTCTTGTTGTATTTGATGTCTGCTTTGTGTTCTTTGATGATATACAATTTCTTAATTGTTATATTTTACTAATATTGTGTTTCTGTTAAGTAAATTGAATTCCTATTTCCATAATTCATAATAAAATTTTAATGTTAGTTCATATTTTCAAAATTAAGTTTTCATAAAAGTAAAAAAATCATTGAAAAAGTTATATGCTAAATTTATAAAATTGTATCTGGTTACAACTGAATTTCTTATAAATAAACGTATTTAGCATTTTTAAGTGTTTAATATCTATTATTATAAACGCAACATCATAAAATTTTAGGGATTTCACTCAATAACAGGGTGTACTTCAATGTTATCTCAAAAGTTAGTTTTTATTATTTTTAAACAAACTATAATTAGTATAGTCTTAAAGTATCTTTCTAAAAACATCAATATTTATCCCTGTTAAAGTTTTAAGTGACTTATTCAATATGACTCAGTTAAATTATAATTCGAATTTATGTTAAGCCTTGTGTCAGAAGTTTAATACTTTATTTTTTGAATAATTACAAGTACCAGTTACAAGTTTGTTTATTTTTTGAATTTTAAATAAATTTGTCAAGAAAATTGACAATGTGATAATGCGTATATCTTAAATAATTTGCAAAAGCCATTAAGTATATTTATATATGTCATTAAATAATGTTAACATCAGCAAACTGTCGTCTTAACTTCGCCATATTTACTTAATACTGGTATGCGACTAATATTACAGTTGACTGTGTTTAATCGCCTTAACTAAAATGCTCATGTATGAAACCGTAAAGCAAAAGAATTAATGTAACCGGGAAAGAATTATTAGAAAATGCTTTCAAAAACCTTTTAACTCATTAATATAAATTTATAAGACAACGCAGTTCAAGCTTTAACAGAGACATCAATAAATTGCTTTTACGAGAAAACATAAAAAATCTGTTTGTTGAAAACTTTTCACTTGTAGAGATGGGATAACTTATTACTCTAGATTAAGAAAAACATATCTAGAAGAAAATATTAAGAACTGTTGAAGGTATTTGCACTTAATTCTTGCACTTTAAAACTTTTTATTATAAAATAGTATTTTGAATATATTGTGTTAAATTTTCTACCCGTGATTATCGAACAATTTTATACATTCATTTTACGCAAAATACTGTTAAGAAAATGGAATATGACTTACCGAGAAAAAAAAATAGCATGTCAATAGTTCAGAAAAGTGTAAAATAAAATAAAAACGCATTTAATCTTCAAAATAATATAAGTATAAAACTATTTAATTAAAATGAAAATTTTCAAAATTTTGATTATTCTGCACTTTAACTGATTATATGCATTTGTGGTTTTTGTAACAAATTGGATTTTTTTTTTTTTTACATTTTTTAATGAATACTTGTGCACTTGTAATTGGCACACAATTAAGTTTAAATTCCATAAAAATGTTTAGAGATCTTAAATTACAAAAAAAAAATTAAATGTTACAAATTTTTAAATTTTATAATTTATGTTGTGATTTATGTGTGACAGCTATGATTTTATTAAAAAAAAATACATTAACCAAGATGGAGTACCTTATGAAACACTTTCTAACATTAAAGCGATTTTAAGCCCAATTAATATAAATTTATTGATAAGTTAACAACTATGCCCTAGATTATAGATCCATAGCGTTCTTCCTAATGCTAATAATTTTAATTTTTATTTTGTAAGCAATATGTAGCCTCAGCAGATTCTTCGTAAAATGTGTATCATAATTTTTATATGAGAACGTGTCTCAACGTGTCAGAATGCATTTTGAGTTGTTTTCCTTTCAAAATTTACTGGTGTAATCTAGTAATATGTATTCCACAACATAAAAGACAAGACAGGTAATGCTTATTTAATAGTAACAGAATTTGTTCTGTCACATAGTCTTCCCAAATACATGAATATAAGTATTAATTCCTTTTCATGATTTTTAGGGGTCCGTAATTAAAAAGTAAAAACGGAACCATTATAAGATCGCTCCTGTGTCTGTCTCTCTGTCTGTCACAGGCATTTTACTCGTAAACTATGCAACGTGGAAATTTCAATTTCGGGGAGGTAATAAAGACTATTAACCCACATATTTTCAGATCATTAAACATTCATAAATATATTTTGTAAAAAGGTATACGGACTAATTAAGATACTTCAAAAAAAAAAAAACAATTTTCTTTTTACACCGTGTTGGGTGTAAGTGTAGTGGAAAATTGGCGCAGAGGAGGAGGCTATTGACACCACTAATTTTTACCTTAATAAAACTCGGGAATTTTGTCATTAGATAAGCCGAAAAATTCTACTAAAATTTAGTGGAGTCAATAGGCTCTACCTCTGCGCCAATTTTCCAACACTGGGTATCGTGTGAAAGCTTTCGGAACTCTGAACTCAAAAATACATTCCTTTTTAATTTTAGCTATTATATTTTCGAAGATATAGTCGAAAATGTAGCGCAAAAATATACCCCCCTCCCATCTAATTCCAAATCTACTGAAACTAGAATTGTGAAAAAATTAGAGTTAGTAGATGCTAACATAAACCTTGAAGGGAAATTATAGCGATTATCCTAAGTCACATAGTTTTTGAGAAAATTGCATTTTTCTGTTACACACAAATTTCGATTTACGGGCATTCAGCAAAAGTGTTGAGCAGCGCTGGAGGTACCTATCGTAGCAGAAGTATAAAAGCATTGTTGATGATGATTTTTGAGAAAAATTGTCCGTAATTAGCCGAGATATTAACCCTTAAAGATACGGACTGTTTCGACATACATAATAAAGGGGCGGCGTACTCTCTGCCTAGATAACGATTTTAATTATATATAAGTGTAATGTAATGTCTAGTAGTAGTATAAAAGCAATAAACTTAAATTGTTAAAAAAGGAGTAATTTAAGAGGTCTCAGGACTCTTAAAATTGGAAAAAAAAGTAAAACAAAAAGACCATTTGCAACATGTAATGTCTTAAAATGCTTATGATTCAAAAACACAATTTTAATTGGGAAGAAAGATATAAAAATGTACTTTCATTTCGTGTATTTAAAAAATTGCAACGTGCACAATTAGTATTTATAGGGGGCTCGAAACTGTTAGACATTTGTCGAGCAGAAAATTGGCATAAGGTCTTACGCGCAGGATTACAAAATAAATATTGCAACTAGAATGAAAAATTTGGTACCTACTTATACTTCGGATTATAATAATTATCCTGAACTTAAATATATTTGTATTTAAAACTTTTTTATATTTTTAATGCAAAGTTGTAGTTAGCTAATACAAAATTTTGAAAATTTCAACAGTATAATGACCTAAAAAATATATTTTTTTAACAATAAAAAGGAAATTTTAGGTTCAGTTTATACAGACTAACATGAAATATATGTTTCGAAAATTTCATGAAAAAATATTAAGAAATTTTTCAGGTACCCTACGCGTTATACCCAAAAACTTGTTTTGCAGAAAAATGACTTCAGCTATTGAGCGATTATAATTCTAAAATCCATAACTTCTGTTCTAATGGGAATTTCAAGGAAACAATTTTGTTTCAAACGATAGGAGTTTAACATCTAATAAAATTAAAATTTCTGATATTTTAAAGAGTCCTGAGACCACTTAATTAGAATGAATCACATAAATACTATGGGATTCGCGACAAGTTTGCATTGAGTGGATCTCTCATTACGTCTCGAGTGACTTTAAAAGTTAATTAAAAACCTATATGGAAAAACGCGGCACGGACCAAGGCGCCGTTGAAACTTTGCGACCTCCTTTTGAAGCGCGCTTATCTCAATGCCAAATTTAAACTTTGAACAAAGGTTTTGTTTTAGCTACATTGTAGAAAGAAAGGTCTAAGAAAGAAATCTACGCTGAATTTAGTTTTAAAAAAATGCCAAATGAAGTTTAAATATGCACTGCTTTTACTGTCAGTGCCGAATTAAGCTCATCATAAATGGATTAGGATAATATTAAAAAATGAGTTGTACGAATAGCTATATTTGATATTATTTAGGTTCCATATCTCTTTGAACTTTCATGGTACTAGTATATAGTTATTACCAACACTACATTGTACAGTTTTGTACAAAATCTTAGTATTCTTTTAGCAACAATTGCAAATTCATATATTTATTCTACGAAACCCTCTGTACGCGAGTAATACTCGCACTTGAGTGTTTATTAAATTTTTAACATCGTTCATCATATTGGTAATACAATATTGGTAACTTAAAGACATTAATTATTGTATACATGACGAGATATTGCTAACATGATAGGGAATAAAATACATATGCCAAACTGTCTAGACAAATAATGGAAATATAATAAGTACAGAACTTGTGTGAAAATATAAATTATTTGAAAATAACGTCCAAACACACAATAAAACAAGCAGATTTGATCATACGTATATGTTTCGTGAGTACTAGGACTCACATCCTCAGTGTAAAAACTTTAAAAACAATATCCCCCCAACTGCATGTACGGTGAAAAAAAACCAAATGTCTAAACATAATACCAAAAGACCATCAAGTTCTAACAACCAATGAAATTAATGCGGAAGTAAAGTGTCGTGACACAACAAATCCATCCAGAAAGTTGAGATGTATGGTGTACTAGATAAATCATTAACCAAGGTGTCTTTAAATTTATGGATATGAATAGCCTCAAAAGAGTCTAAATCCAGAGGAGTAATGCATTTCTTGATAATGGTAGCTGAGTCAAAATTAAAATTATGTCCCTCCCCCAGCAATGAGAGGCGATAGAGGATTTCTGTAATTATTTTTTCTTTACATAGTTTCTGTGTTCATTGATTCTGTAACGGAGTTTTCGTTTAGTTTGTCCAATGTAGGACAAACCACATTGGCATTGAATGTTGTAAATGCCCCAATAATTATGTGGAGGAATTTGGTCCTTAAGTTGCGTAAAAGATAATTTATTAAACGGTTTAAAAACCACATTAAAATCATAATGTCTAAAGATATTAGCCATCTTAAAGCTAATGCTATTATAAAATGGTAAAATGATAAGGTTGGAAATGGAAACCGCAGTAACAGGAGAATCAAGATTATTAACATATTTATTAAGACTATGAGAAATTAAATTATTGATATAAGATAAACTAAAACCTCGATCAATAGCCACAGATCTAATGTAATTTAATTCTGTAATAAGTGAATTATTATCTGAACAAATTAAGCGAGCTCTATTAATCAAATAATGAAAAGCCGAAGATTTTTGGGTAGGGGGTGACATGAATTGAAATGGGGGAGGGAGTGTGACAGCAAAAGGTTTACGGTAAACGCAAGTGTCAAAGGTGTTAGGCTGACGTGTAACCAACGCATCCAGAAATGGCAATCTATTATCTATTTCAACTTCATAAGTGAATTGAATGACTGAATCTATTGAGTTTAAAATCCTTAATATATTGCCAACAGAAAATAGAGAAAGGTCCAAGAGTGCAAAAGAATCGTCTACATATCTACAATAAAATGGGAAGTTGATAAGGTTAAACATTTTAACCTCAAAGTAATGCATATATAAATCTGCTAAAAAAGGGCTAAGGGGATTACCCATTGCTAAACCATCCGTCATAGAATAATATTGATTAGAAATTTGAAATGAATTTTGTTTTAAACAAGTACTGAATAACTCAATGATGTGGTTGATTTCATAATCTGTGTAATGAAATTCTTTTAATCTAGTAGTGAGACTTTGTAGTGCACCTTGAACTGGAACATGGGTGAACAGAGAAGTAACATCAAATGAAACCATACGTAAAGAGGGGGAGGGGGTGAATTTTTTAATCCGATTAACAAAAAAACTAGAATTCTTAATAGAGTAAATATTAGAACTTGAAAGGAATGAAAAGCGTTTCACTAAATATTAAGCAAGAGGGTATGAAGCAGAACCGATATTGGATACGATAGGCCGGAGGGGAACACCAATTTTATGAACTTTAAGCAGAGCGTAAAAGCGACTGCAGTTAGCAATAGACGGAATTAATGACATTTTATGTCAATAATTCCGTCTATTGTCATATAACACCGACAAAAGGTTCGACCAGAATCGTCCGGGATAACTCAGATGGCAGAGCACTGGCGGCTTCAGCCAGAAGGTCCCGGGCTCGAATCCTGGTCTGGACATTTTTCGCCCAGTTGGAAATTTACATGTAATATGATTTGTTTACCAATTAGAATAATTGTGTTAAAATTAATCTAGTGTAATTTCGTATCCAGCGATTTCTGGAGTTCCATTACCTGAGATTTATTCTGTTGAGCTGAACCAGGTTTCAGACCAGATGCTGTAATCTTCAAGGTTAGCTGGGTGAAAAGGTTCGACCAGAATCGTCCGGGATAGCTCAGATGGCAGAGCACTGGCGGCTTCAGCCAGAAGATCCCGGGCTCGAATCCTGGTCCGGACATTTTTCGCCCAGTTGGAAATTTACATCTAACATGAACTAGGTTGCATAAAAAAGGTTACAAGAATAGATGCCAATTGGCACAGATGCGGGAGTGGTGTTCCATCGCCAAGGGCGATGCTACAATGAAGTTACAAGTACGGAACATCCCGTCCGGCGTTGAAATATTATATTTCAAAATACAAAATGCAACATGAATCATAAAGAGACATATAATTGTACAAATTATGAGAATCATATAAGCACTAATGCATAAGAAAATTAAATTAAAGTTCAGTATTTTGACAAATTATCACTAATTGGTAAAACACTTAATTTAGTTATAGACCGTTTAAATATGCCTTTAGCGGTGCGTAATTCCGCAACCCTAGCCATTCCATCTGCACCTGGGAATACCTTAGTAATGCGACCTAGAGACCAGGTGCAAAGGGGGAGTTGGGAATCCTTAATCAAAACTAATATGCCTGGCAGAATATTTGGCTTTTAAATAGCCATTTATTTCTTTGTTGAAGATTATTAAATAATTATTCTGCCAGGGCCTCCAGATAACTTGAACAATTTTTTGAACTCTTTGCCATCTATTTAGCAAATTTTCCTTTACTTCAAGTAAATTAGGTTCGGGAATTGAATTAAGCGGTTTTCCTATCAGAAAGTGGCCCGGGGTCAGAACTTAAAAATCGTTTGCATCCGTAGATAAAGGGGAAAGTGGTTGCGAATTTAGCATTGCTTCGATCTGAGTAATTACTGTTAGAAATTCCTCTAGAGTAAGGTGAGTTGAGCCCACTACCCTTTTGAAATGGTATTTGAAGGCCTTAACTCCTGCCTCCCAAAGGCCACCAAAGTTGGGCGCTCTAAGAGGGGAAAATTTCCAATTAATGCCTTCTGAAGCCAAAAAAATTGAAACTTCATTACTTATTACAAGTTTGTGCAAACGCTTCAATTCTGCTGAAGCCCCGACAAAATTAGTAGCATTGTCGCTAAAAATTACCGAACTTTTACCGCTTCGCGAGAAGAATCTCTTTAACGTTGCTATTATAGCTTCAGACGTTAAGTCGGAGACAAATTCTAAATGTACGGCCTTAGTGACCATACACACAAATATAGCGAGGTAGATTTTTTGAAAAATGCCTTTTCTTTGGCCTTTATATTTTATTTCGAAGGGGCCACAAAGATCTAAACCTGCATTTGAAAATGGGGAGTTAGGTACTATTCTTTCGGGAGGAAGATCCCCCATCATTTGGTTAGCCAGTATGGGCTTAAATTTAAAGCATCGTACACATTCATGTACAAACTTACGCGCAATATTCCTGCCGCCAAGTGGGCAATATTTTTGACGCACAGTATTCAGCAGAACTTGAGGTCCGACATGAAAATTTCTCTCGTGATAAGATTTAAATATCAATTTAGTTAAGCGGCACTTTGCTGGTAAAACCATTGGGTGTTTGTGATCGAAGTTTAAATTCGATTTTTTGAGTCCACCTCCTACCCTTAAAATGTTGTTATTGTCTAATAATTGACTGAAAATTTTCAACTTACTTGAGCTATCTACTATATTTCCATTTTTCAGAGCAGAAATTTCACTAGAGAAATAGCTTACCTGTGCAATTTTAATAATTCACATTCCTGCTCTCTCCAGCTCTTCAACTGACAAGGGGCCTGTTGTAATTCCGTGTTTTTTACAAGCTGAAGAAAACCTATAAATATAAGCTACTACTCTAATTAATTTCTGAAAATTATTGGTAAGACTAATTAAATCATCAAAAAATCATTAGAATTAATATACAGGGTTACATTGCGCACAGTCTTGAGTTCTTGGGAATAATGTTCATTTTCAAAGTTAATGTTTGGAAAAGTTTCTGTTAAACAGTTTTTAAGAACACTAAGTGGAGGACCCCTCCACCACAGCTCACTGGAGGCAAGGATTCTCACCAGTCCTCTACTTGTCTCCTCTTCATCCAGTCCTCTACTTGTTAAATCATCAGGGTTGTGTTGAGAAGGGATATGAAACCAATGAATGTTCTTTGAAAGCTCTTTGATTTGCATAACGCGATTGCCTACAAATGTCTTTAATAGATTTGGAGCAGTTTATATCTAGGATAACGATATAGTAGAATCTGAAAACAATCGAACACCATCGATCTGAAGCTTTAAACAGTCTAAGACCTTGGAGGTTAGTTTAGCTAGAAGCAAACACGCAGATAATTCCAGACGAGGCACAGTCATTACCTTTGTTGGTGCTACACGACTTTTGCTGCAGAGAAGATGAGTAACAGTTTCACTAGAGCTAGACGTTTGAATGTACAAGACTACACCGTAAGCCTTTGATGAAGCGCCTGAGAATCCATTCAGTACCACTGAATTGACGTGCTCCGTACTAACGTACCTTGGTACCTGAATAGATTCTAAATGTGGTAAAGAAGCCAGAAAATTTTCCCATTGTTTGGAGATATGCGTAGGTAAAGCTTCATGACACTCTAATTTAAGTAGCCACAAATGTTACATAAATATTTTTGCCTTGGTAATTACTGGCCCTAGGAGGCCAAGAGGATCATAAATTCGAGCAATTTGCGAAAGGACTGTTCTTTTTGTAAAATTGTTGACGGCGCTGATGCTGACCTTGTATGTAAATGCATCACTGGTACTATTCCATAACATCCCCAGCGTTTTAACTGTTATTTGTTCGGAATTCTTATCAAAGGGAAATAATTGATTGTCACTAGATTGAGGTATATTAGTGCACCACTTATGTAATTGCATGCCCCCTCTTAAGAGAAGTTGGGTTAATTCACCTTTAACTAAATTAAATTCCTCTAAGTTGGAGGATCCTGATAGGCAATCATCCATATAAAAATCTTGCTAGAGAATTTTTGAAGCTAAGGGAAAATCTTGCTGTTCATCCAAGGCGAGTTGTTGAAACAATTTAGTCGCTAAAAATGTCCCATATGTAATCGTAGAAAGTTGGAAAGTTTGTATGGGAAAAGCCTTGTTTTCCTTCCACAGAATTTTCAAAAATTCATATTGAGAGGGATTTATTTCTATCATTCTAAACATCTGCTTGATGTCTGTAGTGAATGCGTAAATATGTTTCCTAAATCTTATTAAAATAGAAAAGAGATCGTCTTGTAGCACTCCACCCTTACATAATAAATCATTAAGGGAATTTCCATTAGTTGGTTTCGCACTAGCGTCGAAAACAACGCGCAGTTTCGTTGTGGCGGTCGACGGTCTTAAAACTCCGTGATGAGGAAGGTAATATCCTTGATCGAAATCATTAGCTTCTATTATTTCATGCATATGATTCAGCTGCTTGTATTCGTTAAGAAATTCTGTGTATAAATTTCTCATTGTGGGATCGCGATCTAGACGTTGCCAAATATAGTTTAATCTTTTTGATGCAATGCGTTTGGATCTGCCTAAAAAGGTTTCAGAGAATTCTGGTTTGAAAGGCATTTCTACAACAAATTTGCCAGTAGAATTTCTAAAATGTATCTTATCAAAATGATCATTACAATAAGCCAATTCTTCACGTATACAGTGTTGCACGTCATTTACTTCCTCGATCTCCCAAAACCTCTTTAGTGTATTGTTTAAATTTTCTAAATTTTTTGTTAGGAAGCGATATCTTTCAGTATTGTTTATTTCCGTATCGAAAATAATTCCTGAAACAAAATGCTGGACTGCAACGTTAAATTATTGCCTAAATTTGTTTTTTCCGGAAGGAGGAAATAAAAAAAAATATTCAGCACCCAAAATTACTTCGATTTTGTTTGGAATATAGAACTGTGAATCAGCTAAGTATATTTTAGATGGGATTAAATGTTGTATGTTTAATTTCCTTGCTGGCATAACATCTGTTATTTTTGGAATTAGTAAGAATTCAACAGCTCGTTGAAATTCGCCAGATTTATTAGATAAACAAGTCTTGACCTTTGACTTCAGACATATGAGAGAATTATTTATCCCGCTAATCGGAATGTTTATTGATTCCTTTTTCAATCCCAGTGATTTAACTGCATCGAAACTGATAAAATTACTTTCCCAGGCTGAATCTATAATCGCTCTGAATGGTCGATTTATGCCGTTATTATCTTTCAAATAAATTATGGCTGTATTTATCAAGACTGGTTTACTGCCGTGCGAAAAAAATGAATGAATTGTAGTTTCGTTTTGCGCCTCTGAAAGAGGATTTCTATTCATTGATTCTTCTGATAATGGATTGTTTATTGTTTGCTGAAAGTCAATTTTAGTGTCTGGTGATGGGTAATTATGGAATAAGGTGTGATGTTTCGATTTGCAAGCAAAACCAGTGGTTTTTGAATTACATTTGCTGAATAAATGCCATCCCAAACAGTTAAAGCAAAGTTTGTTTTTCTTAACGATATTTATGCGATCAATTAACTTCATGTTTTTATATTTATCACAGTGATAAAGTGGGTGAGCTTCGGTTTTACATACAATACACAATTTATTTTGCGGTTTATTCGTTTTAACGAATAATGTTTTATTAGTAGATTTTGTAGCGATGCTAGAATTGATGCTGCTTAAAATTTGATGTCTACGTTCCAAAAATTCCAAAATTGATCGAAATTGGGAACTTCATTGTCCCTTAATGTTAACTCGTATTGTTTCCGTGTTTCGCGGTCAAGCTTATCTAGTACAATATTTAGCAAAATTGCGTTTGAAAATGTGTCTCTTTCAAAATTTAAGACTTTTAGAGCCCTTAAATTCTTCTTTAAATTGTCTAATAAATTACGGAGATCTTTAGCCGATTCATGTTTCATTGAATGTATATTCAAAATATTTTTTATATGACAGTCTACTATAATTCTTTTGTTTTCGTATCTTTGTTCTAATGCGTTGAAGAGGGAAGTGAAAGTATCATCAGCGGTTTGTAACGTTCTGGGCTCACCCGTTAACGTACCGCGGAGATAAAACAATTTTTCATTATCCTTTAAAGCGGGATTATCAATGATTTTTTCTTTAAAGGTCGTTTTAAATACTGACCATTCTTCAAACCTGCCACTGAAAGTTGGCAGAGGGATTTTAGGGAGCTTTAAGCTGATTCCTTTCGTAATATCGCTACTATTATTAGACAGTTTAAACTCAGAAATGTTAATTTTAGCATTTTTTTCTTCATACTGTTTATTAATAGAGGATTGTAAGCCTACCTCTAGTTTTTGAATATCTTCATCCGCCTGTGAAATCTGCTCTTCTACTTCACTGATCTTTTCTTCATCTACAATTTTGTAGTATTCTTCCTTAATCAACTCAAATTTGTTCTCGGAGCAGCTCTAGTTGAGCTTTCAGTTCTGAAACACAAAGAGTCTTGCCATCTGTAGCATTGAAAATCTTTGTAACTTGCGCCTTTATGTTTCCACGTCTTCTATTGAGCGCTGTTATGTCAGCGTCGGACATTTTTTTGGTTTTGTTTAAATGTCTTGTTGACAATGTAGTAAATTCTAATTACGCTGGTTTAATCTCCGGGTCGCTAGGACCATTATGTACGGAGGTGTACTAAGAAAATTAAGCGGACTGTAATTCACTAACAAAAACAAAGTTTTATTTTTCAAAAATAGAAAAAGAATATGGCTAGTTGCCAATTTTGAATTTTGAATTTTTCTACAAAGTTGAGAGAATGGCTTGTTGCCATTTTGAAATTGTTTTTTCTTGAAAAAAATAACTACGCAATAAATACATGAACTAGGTTGCATAAAAAAAGGTTACAAGAATAGATGCCAATTGGCACAGATGCGGGAGTGGTGTTCCGTCGCCAAGGGCGATGCTACAATGAGATTACAAGTACGGAACAATGCAAATATTTCAAACATTTCATGACTTTGTAGAAATATTGTTTTCTAAAATTTTAAAACGAAATTTATATTCGCCAGTTAGAGATAGATGGGAAACAGTGATACACGTGGCACAAAGATGCATTCGCTGTTAAATCAAAACAAAATTCAGTAAAGGGTAATTCATGCACACAGAAATATAAGTCGTTAAAAGAAATCCTACATCAGAATTACGGCGGCGGACAACCACCGGTTTGCATTCGACAAACATAAACTTCTTTTTAACGATCGAAAAGGAAATATTATCTTGATATTTGTAAAAGAAAATAAATTAAAACTGGTGTGAATGAATAAGAACAAAAAAAACTTCTTAAAACACCATCAAAAATTATTAAATGCGCTAGGCCTTTCGAAAGATCTGAGTCTTTCTTCGTCAGGCGCAAAGAAGACGTCCTTCTACTATGAAAGCAGCAGGAAGACTGAAATGAGAGATAAGGGAAAGGAAACAAGCTGAAGAAACAGCCAATTGGAAGTTAGAAATGAACAGCCAATAGGAAAGTTGAAGACATCAGCCAATCAGAGAAGAGTATAATCAAAACAAAAGAACACAGAGTAGGAGGTGCAAAAATTGGGAGGGGGAAAATACAAATAATTAAAAATGGAAACACATGAAAATAAATAAATAAATAAATAAAATATAAAAAAACAGACTAATATTAATTAACACAAAAATAAATTAAATGGTAGTACTGAAAATGTTTTTCCAAGCTGCAGAGAGCATTGTGGAATCAGATTTATCATTAACAATGACATCACGATTAAGATAAATAGCTAGATTTTCAAGGAAGTCCAATTCAGAGATACTATTGGCATTAGAGATAATTTTAGCATTTTGAAAATTAAAACTATGGCCAGAATCCCAAGAGTGCTTGGCAATACATGATTTTCAATCAAGAATTTTCTAAATCATCTATTGCCAAACACCTGGCCAATAAAAAAGCTCTCATCCAGTTTGCAGAGAAACATACGAAGCAAGAAACGAATTAGCCTAAAATTATTTTTAGTGATGAAAAAATGTTTAATTTTGATGTTTCGGATGGTATTCATTCATGTTGGCATGACGTTCAAAAAAAAAAAAAAAAAAAAAAAACGGTGTATTCTCTACGCGTCTACGAGGTGGTGGTTCTCTAATTGTTTGGGCTTCTTTTTCCTCAGGTGCTAAGGTTAGAATACCTTTTCCTGGAGGACGAAAAAACAGAGAAACCAATATTTACATTTCAGAACATCATTTATTGTACATAGAATGGAGATGATGTCGTTCTTAAATATATTTTTCAACAAGACGATGCTTCAATCTACTCTGCAAAATGCACAAAACAGTCTGAAGAAGATTACATTCCTACGCTTGACTGGCCGCTGGTCGGACATTAGTCCGGACCTAAATCTAATAAAGAAAGTTAGGGGTACTATATTGCGCAATCTCTACCGAAAAAAATGATCAAATGACCCAGCATATTTGAGAACAGGTTACAAATCATTCATTTGAAAAACATGGCGTGTTTTGACACTTTGTTAAGTTCGAAAACTTATAAACTTTTTGACTCAACGCTGCATTGAAATTATTAATCGCCAATAAAACTCAATTTACATGCACTTTTTGGATAATGTAGAGAAATCTGTTCCGTCCTTTTCATTTTCTCCTATTGCTTATCAAGTGAAAATGCATATATAAAATCAATTTATATGGTTTATATGCAGATTTATAAGATTATATTTAATATATAGTCAATTAAGTGATCGTTGCTCTATCATTCTGTACTTCAGTGTACAAATAATTAAGGTATTTTAGATGCTTTTGAAATAGACAATATTACTTACTGTGAAATTCGACAATAATATGGAAAATTCTTGAAGAGAATTATATCTCGGTCAGAGAACCTTGTGTAGAATGCTTTGCATTTATGGAGCACCCAGCTAAAGTTTGTTTACGTAAGGAAGATGCTCATTTCTAGGTTTGTCGTGAGTCTACACATTTAGCAGAAAAAGAATCATATCTGTAAACAATAGCAACGCCATATATTTATTATAGGGACTGTTTCGTAAAAATTCGCACAGACTTTTCTATACTGGAAAATAACAAAGGAATACGAATCAGGTGAAATCTGTGCATGAAGTGTTAAGCTATTGTATATAAGGGCACTTCCGTTAACCAACAGTTCATTAAATAAGCTGTGTTTTCCGAGAATGAAGTCGAGAGAGGGGTGTCTAAGAACGCGTGTGTACAGTTTTTACGAAGGCAATATTCATCATGAGAACAAGTTCATCGTGAACCATTTTTTAGACAAAAATATCTCCAAATGAGCTTTATTCGATGTTCTACAACATTACTAGAAGGGAATAATGTCCTAAAGACTATCCGGGTCGGGTATGAAGGCCCAAAAACTAACAAAGTCAAAGTTACAACAGTCGAAACGACTGTTTGACAAAAACGACAAAATATTAATACATTCCTCGGCTGTCAAATTCAGTTTTTCACCCGGCCACCTACATAAGGCAATCACCAAGAAGCTTATCATCAAATATTGCAAGAGAATGGTCATACCAAAACGGAAAGAAAAGCAGGAGGAGGTTGGCGCGAAAACGAACTTTGGTCGCTCGTTCAAAAAATTCTCTGATGAAGGATTCATCTTGGATAACGATACATTTTTACGCTCGCTCACTCCACTTTTAACGAAAATGGTAGCTATTACATATTTTGGGAGACATAACCTATCATCAAATTTGCTACTAAAGCGGAATTCGAAGACAAGATCCTCGTTTGGATTGCAATGAGTCTGAAAGGCTTGAGTCGTCTGTTCATTTGAATGTCTGAGTTTGGAAGAACCCATTTCTTACGGTCTTTTTGTGAAAGTAGTAAGAAATTGTTGCTTTAAAATATTTAATAGTACTTTTCGGTATCAAATGAGGAACTTAATTATTTCAGTTAAAAAATTATCTATAATAAGTTATTGGAAAATTTTTATTCCTTTTATTAATAATTGCACAACAATATGTAATATTAAAAAAAACGTCATTCATAAACATCTTTACGCGAATGAAATTTGCATTTCATCATGTCATACAAATACCTAAAAAAAGTTTTTTTTTTCATCTGAATTTCTGGGCTTTCTACTAAAGCGGAATTCGAAGACAAGATCCTCGTTTGGATTGCAATCAGTCTCAAAGGCGTGAGTCGTCTATTCATCCGAATGTCTGGG
This sequence comes from Maratus speciosus, assembly GCA_963932465.1. NCBI lineage: Eukaryota > Metazoa > Arthropoda > Arachnida > Araneae > Salticidae > Maratus > Maratus speciosus. The sequence goes on along the minus strand of CAWVRF010000827.1, from coordinate 59,425 downwards.
TTCAACAACTGTCAAGGGGCAACAACAATTGAATAAATGCATTCGCCGTCATTTCATCCCTTACGTCGCGTCGGTAGTAATTGCGACGGCGGTGATTTCATCTTCTGGCCAGACTTGACCAGCAATTATTATTTCAAAATCATTCTCAACCACTTCGCCAGCAAAACATCACTTTCATAGAGAAGTAAGGCATCCTTGCTAACGTTACCAAAATTCAACCAAATGAGTGGGTCTGACATATCTTAAGTCCAAAGTGTATGCTAAAGGCTGAAAAGCAGATAACATCCAGAAATTGATCAATCGAATCAAAGATTGTCTCAAAATTATAGATCTAAATTTCGTACAATGTCTATCAAGTACCACCAAAAGTAAAATCGATAATGTCCGACGAAGCGGTTTAATTGAAACCGGATAAAAGTTTTACAGAGTAATACGGTTAATAAAATTACCTTATCCATTTCTGCTCTTTGTCTCGTTTTTTTGCAGCTTTCCAAAGAAGAAAAGTTTGTGCGGATTTCCAGGAAACTGTCCTTAGTAAACTTTTATTATGAAATTCGGTACTTCGGTACAAGTATCTCCTATACAACTCTTTACTTTAAAGCACCACTATTTTCCAACAGGCATATTTGCCTTAATGAATCGCATAATTTTTTTTCCCAGTAGATCTAACTTTTATGACTTCACCTTTCTGAAAATGCCTTAAGTATTTATTTTAAACAGTTTTTTTTTAAATTATTAAGTTTTTTTTTTTGTCTTTTTCTGAAAGTAGTAAGAAATTGTTACTTTAACATATTTAATAGTATTTTTCCGTATCAAATGGGGAACTTATTTCTTTCAGTTAAAAAAATATCTATAATAAGTTATTGGAAAATTTTTATTCATTTTATTAATACTTGCACAACAATATGTAATATTTAAAAAATATCATTCATACACTTTTTTACGCGAATGAAATTTTTGCATTTCATCATGTCATATAAATACCTAAAAATAGCATTTTTTTTTTTTTTTTTTTTTTTTAAACCGAAATTTTAATGATATTTTCAGCTAGCTTCTGACGTTTTGAAAGTCATTTAAAAGTCATCAACTTATGTTTTTTCTAATGTAACTAAAGGTAGAAAATTCCAGAAATACCTGTTAAAATGTCATTTATAACGTATTCAAAAAATAAAATTTAAACATAATTCTTTACTATACTGTTTTTCATTTATTTCGTTTAATTGCCACTTAAGCATATTTCATTTATGTTAGATGAGGAAACGCAATTCTCTTGTACAATTTATACTTTCTAAAATGTCATTAATTATAATGAGTACCTTCATACTTAAATAAAGGATTAAAACAATCGAAATGAAAATATAAGAGTGCTTTAAATATGAGTAATATAAAATGATTTTTTTATAAAAATGCAGATAATGCCAGTTTTACAAATAAAAATAGAATTTTTATTTGGTATTTTAATTGGTATTTATTTTAAAATTCTGCTATAAACGACATTTCACAAGATATAAAATGTGTAAAAAAAATGTTTAACCAATAAAAAAATTATTTAATGTTTTTGGCTTTTTTAAAAATAAAAATAATAGTTCAAGTACATGATATTTTTGTGTTAATTATATGTGATGAAACACGTGTGAACTAATTTGCCATCCAGCTAATGTTTGATAGTTAAAAATGTAAAACTTTCATTATCTTTAATATGTGTAATACTAAATATTTGTAAGAATTTCATTAAAATAAATGTGTGAGTTCCGAGTAAAAAAATTCTGAAATTGGTGTCTGCTTGTCTACTGTTGATTTTCTTTTAATGTTAAAGATAAATCTTTATTAATAAAGACTACGCGGCTCTACCCCCTGCAAGCTACGCTCGCCAACCCCCGTTCAGACACCGTAGAATCTAAAAGCACGCTAATTTGATCGGTTTTAAAAAGATTAGAGAAGATTCAATTATACTGAAAAAAACCTGTAGCGATCTCCCTGTAAACGGGTTTCCATTCAATTCCCTTTGATTGCAAAAATTTAAGGTAGAATCAGTTGCTGTTAAGACATCCAATGGTTGTTTTCGTGTTTGGTTAAAGAAGATCAGTTAAACATTTGAAAAGAAGCTAAAATAAAATGAATTAAGTATACAGAGTCTTTGTCTCTCGGTATTTTTTAACAGCGTTATAAAACGATTGACATAATACAATTACTAAAATTTGCTGCTTTAACCCCTTCAAGGGCGGTGGTTCATTTTTGGACCACTTAATTTTAATTCTTAAATGCCACATTAGCATCAGAATATTGTGATGAAAATTTCCCTTTTATTAAGTAAGTGAAGAAAATCATTTTTGTATTTTGAAATTCGTTTGTAAATTCTGGTGCCATTCACTGATTTCAAGATTTTACGAATAGACGTGCCTTGTCCGTGAAAGGTTTCAACGCATATTAATGTATTTATTATTTTAAAGTTTCCTTTCCCTTTTAATATTCACGTGTAAATACAATTTTCAGGACATAATTTTCAATATTTTCCTGCCTTCAACACGTACTCATTTAATAGTAATTTTGAAGTTTTTTTTTTTCTGTTTTTAATAGTCACGTGAAAATAAATTTTTAATCGTTAGGAAATATTATTCTTTGCGTTGTTTTTAAAATTGAAAACAATCTCTATAACAATAGCCTAAGTCATGTGACTATCATCAACAGCTCCAGGCGGATCCCTTCACTTTTTATATTCCAGGCAGGCGGCCATTTTGGTACTTTAATGTTAGCCAGCAACAGGTGTGATAAGTCGCCGAATATTATTCTATCCCCATTATTTCATTTATGTTATAATAGTCCAAGTCGTGTAACTGCCATAAACAACGGGCTGATTCCTTCGCTTTTCATAAGAAAGGTTTCCATTTTCATTAAAGGATCAAAATTATTTTTTCGAATAAAACTACATAAAAGTTGCCGTGATCACAAAGAATTCCTGGTACTTTTATGTTAGCCGGGTGAAAATCTCGCCAATAGCTTTTTTTTTAACTCGCCAGTTAGCATTTTTTTTATTTTTCGAGTGGTAAATTAAAATGGTGCTACTTGGTTATCCCATCGACCAAAAATCTGTCGCCAAACTATAAGATTAAATGCCCATAATGGTTGATCGTAAATGTCACATTCACTTGACTTTAAGGAAGTTACACATGTTCACGCCATCAAGTAATTTTTATTTCGACGTTTTATTTGCATTTTTATTAATGTTATACTAATTTATTTGTTCTTTTGTTATTTAAAAAAAAATAAAATGTCAATTTGTATAATTTGGCTATTTATATAATTGGCGAAATTGGTCGACGGGAGAAGTAATAATATTAAAACGTTGCTTTGAAGTAGAAATTAAATCTCATGATTCGTTGCATTGTCACATACGCGCCGGGTTTGGCGTAATTTTTTTTACGACAATTTGGCGAAAATCTCGTTTTCAAATACCTGTTACATATGTATTTTTAAATTATTTTCTGTTACTTTTAAAATAAAATAACAATAAATTTAAAAAAAATTAATTAATAACTATAGAACAAAACAATTTATAGCATTTTTTGTAAATAAAAAGAAAATAAATTCAAATAAACATTTATTAATAAATAAGCCACAATAGCCGGGTTACCATGTCAGGCAAAATAACGCCATTTTGGCGCCAATTAGGTACCCCGTTGCGTATATGACATCTGTGTCTAATATTTTTCTTTTCTTTTTGTTTAAAAAAAAGAATGAAGTAAAAGCCATTTATTTTAAAGGTTTCAATTTTAAATGAAAGTTTTGTATTAAGTAAAATGATAATGAAATACAAATTGAATTCTGAATAAAAGTAACATGATGCATTTCTTAGCATACATTTAAGGAAGGCCAAACTCGTCGCCAAATTAATTTAAAATAATCTTTTCTAAAATATGAAAAAATATATATATGTGTTATGATTAAAATTTGAGTTGCCATCATTAGAAAAAAAGTATTTAAAATTAGAAAAAAATTAATATTTCGAAAACTAATTCTAATTTTAAAATTCTAATACCAGTTTTGAGATCTGTGGATCAATACGAATTTTTGGTGTTAATTTCATCGCAAAGTGTTCCATATTTTAGGTGAAATCGCCGTGAAACGTAATGAGTTGTTTAATCAGTCGTTTCATAGAACCGTTACATAATTTCGTTTCAATTCGATTCATTAGGATTTTATATATATAGGGTAGATATATGTGTTTTCCATATAAAAAAATATTATGTTTATTTTAAGAGAAATAATTTTTTGACTAGAATTTGGTTTTTGAAAATTTTGTTATCTATATTTATATAAAATTGGTAACAAAAGCAAATGTATAATCACGCTCGAAAGTTTTGTATTATGCTATTGTAGAAACAGTGTAACATTTTGGAGAGATACCGTAAGAAATACGTATTATATTAAACGTCACAAGATTTTTTTAAAAGTAAAATTTGTTTTATTATGACAAATTAATACAAAGTAAGTAAGCCTTAAATTGAAATCTTAAAGTATCGTTTAGTTATGTCTTTTGATTGTGATCAAAATAATCATGTGTTAACATCTGCCATAAATATATTTATTTATTTTTTTTTTTTTCCAAAAAGTAAATCTTATTAAAAGCATTTTTGAAAATGTCTCTCGTTATTTGTAATTGTACTTTACTTTTTTTTTTTTTTTTTTTTGAAACAATTTAAAAGTGTATTTTTCAGTTGTTTCATTTTTTGATATAATAATTTAAGAAATATTTATGAATCGAAATACTTAACTGTCTGTGAAATTTTACAAATATACAAGGTGTCTACAAATAAGTTGGGTGATTTCGCAAATTAAGAACTTCCGAAATATTAAATGAATTTAACTAGTTGAAAGCCAGACTAGTAGTAATATTCCCGAAGTTTATTCAAAAATGGAGTTAAGTGTCATAACTGACTCTATGTCTTAGCGAGCTGAAGGATTATTCAATGGCCACAACGATCACAAGATCTTTCACCTCCTGTTTACGGTGTATGGGGTTTTGTAAAGGATCAAGGTTACAAGCCGCCACTTCCTGCATACATTCCTGAACTAAAATCAAGAATCGGCAATGCAATTAATTTGATGAAAAAAAAACTGCTAACAAGTCTGTGGCAAGAAATGATTTACCGATGGGAAAGTCACATCGAAAGAATGTCACACCGAACATTTGTAATAATGGTAAACTTGAACTATTTTTCTATCTTACAACAATATGTACTATAATTTTTTCTTGTCAATTCTATTCAATAAATCATCATTTTTGCCCAACTAATTTGTAGACTCCCTGTATTTGGAACTTGAGAAAAATATATTTTAAAATCAATTTAATTAAAAAAACATAAATTGGAAACGATTTGTATCTAAATTATCAAGAAATATGATCTCTATTTTCTATAATCTATTAAATAATTTATATGTAGTATTTCATGACAGCTTGATTGTCTAACAGTGGATGATATAACGTATTACTTTCTTAGAGATGTGTCTGCCTTTTATTTTATAAAATGTATATAATTCGATTTATTTGTAAATTAAAATTAATAGGAGTTTGCGTTTACTAAAATATTAATAAGTGCGCTTATGTAGGCTTTATATATGCTTAAAATTAATATGTGCGCTTATTAGTTATGCCATTACTGACAGACTGAATTAATTTAAGGCAATTATCTAACATTTATTTCTTATATACCATTTATATGAGAAAATGCCGCAGTTTATCAAATTTTTGTATTTGAAAATATTGTAGGTATAATAATTAAGATAATGAATATAAATAATATAATGGATAAGACCATTCATATCTAGCTTATGCGAAATAGAGTAAATAGATTTTTGTTTTTGTTTTTATATGTATATTTTGAATGTGAGAAAATTTCTGTATGTCTAATTAACTGCAATTCCTGTGCAAAATGCAGCGAATATAAAAGATTTATATTTATATACGGGGTGTTCAAAAATGACTGATGGATATTAGAATTCCATAACTTGCGAACGGTGACAGATATTAAAAAATATTAAATTTTTGCAGGAGTGTTATGTAAGATGTCAGGATTTTTTATGCTGTGATTCTCAGTTTTAGTTATAAATAGCATCAATAGATGGCGCTGCCAACAATAACAGCTAAATCCAGGCTCGATTTTTCGGCATTTGTCTTCTTCCATGCGAAAAAAAGAGATTAAAATGTATTGAATGGATCCGGAAGTTCCAAAAATCGGGTCTGGACTGAGCGCCTGTTGCTCTCAGAGCTACTTCTTGTTTAAAATTCGAACTAAAATCAAGAATCACAGTACAAAAACTCCTGGCATCATACATAACCCTTCTGCAAGAATTTTTTAAATATATGTCACCGTTTGGAAATTATTGAATTTAAAAATTCATCAGTCATTTTTGGGACACCCGGTATATATATTAGAGAATTGTTTTTCTAGATAATAAAAGTTTCATGTACGTAACGTTATTAGGAATGTAAATACCCTTCTTCAATTGCTTTATTCTTAATTTCTTAAAAAAATACATTTTCCAATTGTTTTGAGAATATTATTATATTTATGTATATTCAAAGTATTCAGTAATCGAAACTGTATTCCACGTACATTTTTATATCGGTATTAATGTACAACATCTTATATTTGCAACGATAATCCAATTTTCTATTTTTTCATTCTTTCAAACATTTTAAACATTTTATTCAAATAAATAACCCATACAAACATTTGAAAGTAATTAACCCCTTTTATCGTATATACTGTAATAGTTAAAATGCTAAAGTTGAAAAATATATACAAATATGTTGATCTCAATTTCATTTAATTGATATAAATCCATGGTTTTGAAATAGTTCTTAATCCTCTATTTCAGATTTGTATGATTTGATTGTTCTGTTAAATTGAGAAAATTACAACTTTATTTTGTTTTTAAGGCAGAAATTAAGAAACCTTTGAAAATTGAGATTTTTTTAAATAATGCATCTTTTTCATTCAATAAATGCAAAGCACTAATCGAGAAACTGTTGACTTGCTTTCCCTTTACGGACAGTTTATTCGAAATACCAACTATATACTTACACAACAGTTCCCTTTCGAATTTCCCTTTCGATCAAATAATAGAGGCAGCATAATCCTTCAACAGTTTATTGTAAGATCATCTTATTACAATTTCGAAATACCAACTATATACTTACACAACAGTTCCCTTTCGAATTTCCCTTTCGATCAAATAATAGAGGCAGCATAATCTTTCAACAGTTTATTGTAAGATCATCTTATTACAATTGCATTAGTAATCCAACTGGCTCACTTATCTAGCTGTGCCATTTATATCAAAGATCGAAGATGTTAAAATGCATTAGAAGCTCGTATTTTAGGTAGCTTTCATTACAAAAAATACTTATTGCAGCCGATCGGAGGAAAGAGATTTAAAAAAAAATGATATATTTTCATCGATCATGACCCCCAGACCCCGAAACCACCCTCCGTTCAAAATATTATATGTATATATATATATATATATATATCTAATCTTTTTCACACTGTAACTCCCGTATTTATGAGCCGATTTGGATGGAACTTCGTGTATACATAGTGCATACCAATGCCTCGACGAGTTCGTTGGCCAGCTTCATCCGCCACCTTGTTTCAAAATTGCGGCCATTTAATTTTTTTTTTTTTAATTTGAAACGTGATACCAAAAATTTGAAAATTGAAAAATATTTTTTCTTATGTGTTTCACCTTGATACAGAGATTCTCGAGGATTTATTGTTTCGTCTATATCATAAAAAATGGCTGAGTTATAGCACTTTGAATTTCTAGCTTGGCTGAACGAACTTTTGGCATTTTGAAACGACCTGATATTTGTCACGCGATAACAGACGTATTTATGAACCGATTTGTATGTACCTTGGTGTATACATAATACGTACCAATGTCTCGACAGAGATCGTCCGCCAGCTTCATCCGCCATATTGTTTCAAAATGGCGGCCATTTAAAAAAAATTTTAAGTTAAAATTTAAAATGAGGTACCAAAAAATTAGAAAAAGAAAAAGATTTTTTTTGTATCTGTTTGACCTTGATACAAAGATTCCGTAACAGTTTTTGTTTCGTCTATATCTAAAAAATGGCTGAGTTATAGCATTGCCTCTGAACATGCACTGCGGCGCTACGTGCACTAAGTTATGAAGTCCAGGCAATAGGGGATTTTACCTGGCAAAATTAATACTAGTTCTGGATTTCGACTCATTTTATGTTTTTTGGGTCGCTGAATCCGAATCTGTAACTTCCCACCAAAATTTCACCCGGCAACTCCCCAAAAAATTTATTATTTGAAAAAATTTGGTTTTTGAGAAAAGCGCGCGGTGAACGTTCCGAGGCAGCCCCCTCTATCCCGTTTATCCTACGTCATAATGTCATATATCCTATTTGTTGCAAATTTTATCTAGTTTCTGAATTTCGTAATACTTTTCCCCTAAATTAATAAGAAATTTAAGTTAAAAACAACTATTTGGGGAAGGAATTTTGGAGGTAAGTTAAAAATTCGGATTCAGCGACTCAAAAAACTTAAAGTAAACCTTATATAGAAAGTTCGGAGGGGACATGGGAGGGCGAATTTAAACGTGTGAGTGGTTAAGTGGAATTGCGGAACTTAGTCCACGCAGCACCGCGGCGCATGTTCCGAGGCAGATCCCCTCTTACCCTTCATCCTAAGTCATAATGTCATATATCTCATTTGTTGCAAATTTTGTCTACTTTCTGAATTTCTAGATACATTTTACCTAAAACAATAATTTTTTTTTTTATTTTTTTAATAAAAACCTTTTTTGGGGGGCTTTTTACCAAAATTTGGGGGGAGGGTTGCCGGGGGAAATTTTGGTGGGAAGTTGCAAATTCGGATTCAGCGACCCCAAAAACAAAAAGTAAGCCGATTTCAAGAACTACCATTAATTTTGCAAGGTAAAATTCCCTATTGCCTGGACTAAATGGGATTCGCGACTAGTTTCCATTGAGTGGCTCTCTCAATACACCTATTATGTCTTTAAAGGTTAACTAAAAACCTATATGGAATAACAAAAAGTCCTTCCGGCCAGTGCCGGTAAGAAGAGGTAGCTTTCATATTCCTTAATTTAAAAAAGCCAACTTATATCATTCAAACACATGAAGCTCAATTTAGTGGAAACCGAATATAGGAGATTCAATAATAATTTTTATCAATACTAAATCATTATGAATGAGAATTCCGCGAAATTAGTCAGATTTATCCAAGCTGCTTTTATTTAAAGTAACTTACATTTGGCTGCCAAATTCGACGATTTCTTAAAGGGCCTGCCATTTTAAGACAACATGGTGGATGAGGCTAACCAGTGAACTTGGTCGAGAACTTAGTAATTGCTGTGCACATGCTCACTCACATCGGAATCGATTGATATATAAGAGTGTTTTCGCAGGCAAAAAATTAGATTTTTCAAAATGTCACCCACATTAGATATTGAAATTGCTACATCTGAGCCATTTTTTAAGATAAAGACAAACAAAAAATGCTCCTGAATCCTTATATCAAGGTCAAATACTTAAGAAAGAAACCTTTTTCAATTTCTAATTTTTTTGTACCTCACTTTAAATATATATATATTTTTTAGTTTAATGGCCGCCATTTTCAAAATAGATGGCTGATGAAGCTGGCCAGCAAAGTTTGTCGAGATATTGATGTATGCTATCCACATGCCGTCTTACATCGAAATAGGCGAATACGTGTGTTATCGCGTGACAAATACAAGATCGTTTCAAAATGTTAGCCATGCTAGAAATTCAAAGTGCTATAATTCAACCATTTTTTAAGATACAAACAAAAGAACAAATTTTCAGAAACACAAACTGCTCCGGAATCTTTTTATCAAGGCCAAACACATAAAAAAATATATTTTTCATTTTCCAATTTTTTAATATTTCATTTTAAATTTTAAATTTAATTTTTTTTAAATGGCAACCCTTTTGAAACAATATGGCGAATGAAGCTGGCCAACGAACTCGGTCGAGACATTGGTATGTACTATGTACAGACCAAGTTACATCCAAATCGGTTCATAAATACGCCTGATATCGCGTGACAAAAATCAGGTCGTTTTAAAATGTCAGCCACAATAGACATGAATGTCTATTGTAATATTAAGCATTGTCTATTGTAATGTCATAATGACATATTGTAATTGCATATGTCTATTGTAATGTAAGCATTAGACATGAATGTCTAATGCTATAACTCAGCCATTTTTTAGATATAGACGAAACAAAAACTGTTCCGGAATCTTTGTATTAAGGTCAAACACATACGAAAAAATTCTTTTTCATTTTCCAATTTTTTGGTATCTCATTTTAAATTTAAAATTTTTTAAATTGCCGCCATTTTGAAACAAGATGGCGGATGAAGCTGGACAACAAACTTGGTCGAGATATTTGTATGTACTATGTACATACCAAGGTACATCCAAATCGGTTCATAAATACGCCCATTATCACGTGACTAAAATCAGGACGTTTCAAGATGTCAGCCACGCTAGAAATTCTAAATGCTATAACTCAGCCATTTTTTAAGGTATAGAAGAAACAAAAACTGCTTCCGAATCTTTTTATCAAGGTCAAACACATGAGAAAAACATATTTTTCCAATTTTCAATTTTTTGGTACCACATTTCATATTTAATTTTTTCTTAAAAATTTAAATGGCCGTCATTTTGAAACAAGATGGCGGATGATGTTGGCCAACGAACTCGGTCGAGAGATTGGTATGTACTATGTATAAACGAAGTTACATCCAAATCGGTTCATAAATACGCCTTTTATCGCGTGACAAAATTCAGGACGTTTCAAAATTTCAGCCACGCTAGAAATTCAAAATGGTATAACTCAGCCATTTTTTAAGATATAGACGAAACAAAAACTGCTCCGGAATCTTTGTATAAATGTCAAATATATGAGAAAAAAATATTTTTCCATTTTCAATTTTTTGGTACACATTTCAAATTTTAAATTAAAAAAAAATTAAATGGCCGCCATTTTGAAACAAAAAGGCGGATGAAGCTGGCCAACGAACTCGGTCGAGACATTGGTATGTACTATGTACACACAGAATTACATCCAAATCGGTTCATAACTAGAAGAGTTACAGTGTGACAAAGATCAGATATATATATATATGGATATATATATATATATATGTGTGTGTGTGTGTGTGTCAATTTTGAACGGAGGGTGTTTTCGGGGTCTGGGGGTCATGGTCGATGAAAATATACCACTTTTTTTTTTTTTAAATCGCTTTCCTCCGAACGGCTGCTAGGTAGGTTTTTGTAATGAAAGCTGCCTAATATACAGCATAGCTATATTTGCTATTATTTAGGTTCCATATATCTTTCAACTTTCATGGTATATCCATTTATAATTTTCTGGTACACAGGGTGCAGAGGAAAGTCCCTTTAACCTGAAAGTACTTGTGAACGGAGAGAGCTACAGCTATGCAAGTGAGGTAAAGGTATAATAAAGCGACAATGCCCGATTTAAGGAGAGCGACTGCAGTGCTCAATAGTTGCGAAATTTGGAAGATAGCCACTGCAAATCGAAAACGAAATGAGATCGAGCAAAATTTCCAGTTAGAAAGTTTTATAGAATGAATTAATTAGTAGAATACGTCATTAGATTTACTTGGATAAGATAAATCTTCGCCTGTTTACTCAAAAATTTGCGAAATCGATGCACTCCATTTTGTGTAAACGTTTCAATGGAATAGTCAGAGGTATGAAGAAATACGCACAATTTATGCTATAAATACGTACTTATCTCAATGCATTTTGATAACATCACACAAAAAGAAGACAATCTGTCTCACAGTGATAAAAATTTAATATTCAGTATGTTCGAAAATTTCGCCATTGCTCACGATACACGTTTGTATTCGTGAGAGTAATTCTGCGTGTACATTTCTCAACATGGAACGTCTATTGTAAGCCTCTTCATTACGACGAAATAGATTTAACCCTTTCAATGGCAGTGGCTAGACGGTCTAACTACCTAATTTTAATTCCAAAACTCACAAATGGCACCAAGAATATTTTAATAAAATTTTGCTTTTGTAATGAAAGTGTAAATTAGCGGGTTTTTGTTTCCTAAAAAATTCGTTTGAATTTTCTGGTTTCAGTCAATTATTTCATCATTTTACGAACAGAATTCTTCTGGCCCTAAAAGGGTTATTCTAAAATTTTAAATGCATTGGAAATTAAATATTTGTAGACATTTCAGCACAGTACAGCGTCACAATCTGCAATTGTGCCCTAGTACATTTCTGGAATGTGAATAGGCAAAGTAGAATCGTCGCTCATCGATTTCGGACATTTTTGGGTATGCAAGGGACGATTTATCTTATCCGCGAGAACCAAATGCCGTTTCGAACTAATTAATTGGTGCTCTAAACTTTCTAATTGGAAAATTTTCCCTACCTGTTTTCATTTTCGATGTGTTATGGCTATCTTCCAAATTTCGCCACTACGGGTGCTGCTGCCGTTTGCATTAGGTCGGGCGTAGTCGCTTTACTGTACCGTTACCTCACTTGCATAGTTGTAGCTCTCTCCGTTCGCAAGTATTTTCAGGTTAAAGGAACTTTGCACCCTGTATACTATACAGCTATACCCAAGCCTACGTTGTATAGTTTTTACAAAGACTTAGTATTCTTTTAGCAACGATATTTTTTTAATAATAAACTTACTATTTCATACATTATTGTACGGAACCATCTGTGCGCGAGTAATACTCGCACTGGCCGTTTATTTTTACAAAGATGTCTAACTATTAACAGATTAAGATTTTTAGAAGAAGAAATAAAAGAATGCTCTCAATTAATAAAATGGGTTTAAAATATAAAGGATAGTTAAGATATCATTAAAAGACAGGTAAAAAAGGTAGATATTATAAGAATTTGGAATAAATTAACTAAGGTAAAAAGTCGAGGTTTATACATATAACACACACACACACACACACACATATATATATATATATATATATATATATATATATATATATATACACTATATTGCCATTAATGACCGGCAATTTTCAATTTTAGACATTTTGTCGAATATTTAGAAATATACTTGTCAGATTCTTCTGAAATTTCAGGATGAAAAAGAACAGGTATGACCTCATATTTAGCAATGCCGATTTGATAAGGGGGATAATTAGGGGGCCAACAAAAAATCAAAGAAAATAATAATACATGGGATCAACCTGTAAAATAAAATGCACGAAATGACCTATCGCTACCGAATATAAATAAGCACACATTATGCAATATGTGTATTCTTTTGTGTAAGAATAGCACTTATATTAATAGAGATATAGCGATTTATTTTAAAAAATTGAAAAATTCTTGCAAGTTTTTTGCTTATAACATACAGGGTTTTAAACCAAATTTAACGCCGATTTCAGAAAAATTGACAAAATATAGTAGAAACAATATTGTGAATTTGGAAAATAAATATATTAAATATTTTAGGAAATATGAGCAGTTGTATGAAATAATTTGTATCTGCGCATGCGCGAACGATAATAAGGATTATTTTACATGGTTTAATAGTCAATTCCTTGGAGCAACTTATAAAAAAAATCTAGTCAAATATCGTAAAAATTCAGAAAGACATCGGCGTTAGAGTGAGCAAATTTTTAGTTGTTCTCTAAAAGCAGCTGAATGATAAAGGATTTTACACAAATTGTCATTTTTTAACTGACTTTCAGAAAAAAGTTAGTATTTAGTGACTATCAACGAGTAGATTTGGGAAAAATGCTTCGATTTTGATTCTTCGTTTGATCATGGTGTAGGCTCGTTCTGGTGGTTATCAGAGAAGAACTAAAGCATCAATAAAAAATGAAAATTAAAAAAAAAATAAAATTAAAAATGACAATTTGTGTAAAATCCCTTATCATTCAGCTGCTTTTAGAGAACTACTAAAAATTTGCTCATTCTAACGCCGATATCTTTCTGAATTTTTACGATATTTGACTAGATTTTTTTTATAAGTTGCTCCATAGAGTTGACTATTAAATTATGTGAAATGATCCTTGTTATCGTTCGCTCATGCACAGATAAAAATTATTTCATACAATTGCTCATATATCCTAAAATATTTAATATATTTATATTGCAATTGCACAATATTGTTTCTACTCTATTTTGTCAATTTTCCTGAAATCGGGGTTAAATTTGGTTGAAAACCCTGTATGTTATAAGCAAAAATTATGCAAGATTTTTTAATTTTTTTAAAATAAATCGCTATATCTCTAATAACATACGTGCTATTCTTACACAAAAAATACACATATTGCACAATGTCTGTTTATTTATATTCAGTAGCGATAGATCATTTCGTGCATTTTATTTTACAGGGGGTCAATCCATTTCAAGTGGTCCAGCACTGGTTGCTCGACCATTTTTAAAAAATCTGAAATTTTTTGTACAACAACCTTAACATGATGGAAGATCAAAATGACTATTATTTTAATTTTATTAATTTTTGTTTGTGAAGGGCGGCCATCTTTGTTTCATCGTCTGCAGCAATTTTCTCACAAGAAGGGTTTACGGAATTGTAAATAATTCATCGTTCATTTATCCAATTCAACTGCGGATTAAAGCAATTTATACAGAATACATTGGGCTAAAAATCTGGTAATGGAGTAGTTTCCGAAACTAACTGCTTATTGGTAAAATTTAAGCATAAATTTTCCATTTTTTTCCAAAATTTGCTCGTTTACAAGAGGAAATTTTTCTAGCAAGGAATACTGTCAACATGACATAATTTTTTATACAAATAGGCTGAAAGTACTTGTACTCACAAGCCGAGTTCCAGATCTGGGACTTGCTTTCTCTTCGCTAAATAAAATCCCAAATTTTTTAAAAATGACAAAAATCGCACATTTCAGGCTTTGGTATCTCTGGTGGGGCACGAGATAAAAATCTGAAATTTTTTTTATAAGAGTATTGTATGGTAGTGTTATGCACAAGAAATTTCAAGATCGAGATTTGACTACAGTGCTGGAAAAAATTATAAAGCCGATAGAAAAATTTACAAAAGTCAAAAAGTAATGGAATTATTGATATCGCAAATTCTATTTACATTTGCATGATCAACATCGCAATAATACGCATAAACTTTGTTTAGAAAAACGGAAGGGGGAACATAAATTATGCTGATTTCTTACAACCAATGTAAAACAACTTGGAAAAAATTATAAAGCCGATGGTTCTAGCCTCATTTGGCATAATGCCAAACTTGAGAAAGCAGGTCGGCAGGGAAGTTTAGATAAATGTAAACGTGTTACGAGCATTCATTTTGTATTTGGTGTGTTTAATACAATGCCAAGAGGAAAAAAGTTATCCAATGGTGAACAAATTAAAATATTAACTTTAAATGAAGCTGGAATATCTGGTTCTAATATTGCAAGAAAAATAAGAAGGTCCAAGGCTGCAGTAAACAGTTTTCTCAGAAATCCCGAAGATTATGGCAGTAAGAAGCGTACAGGAAGACCGAAATCCTTAACTGTAAGGCAATCAAGACAAATCCGGATGCTAGCTTGCGCAGAAAAAATGTCGTCAGCCCAAATTCAAGAACAGTTACAATTACCATGTACAAACCGAACGGTAAGAAATGTTTTAAGTAACAATCCCATTGTTCAATTTAAAAAAATTAAAGGAAAACCTCCTCTTTCTAAGCACCGCAAAAATGCTTGCTTAGACTTTGCACGAAAACATTTAACTGAAGGCACAAATTGGAGAGATGTTGTCTTTTCCGATGAAAAGAAATTTAATTTCAATGGACCCGACGGCTATAAATTCTTTTGGCATCATTTACGACAGGAACCTCATACTTTTTCAAAGCGTCAATTTGGAGGTGGTTTGGTAATGGTTTGGGCTGCATTTGCTGCCTGTGGAACCACTCCAATTGTTTTCATGCATAACAAAATGAATTCAGTTATGTATCAAGATATGTTAGGAGATAATTTATTACCCATTGCTCCTCTTATAACTTCCGGAGACTGGACATTTCAGCAGGAGAACTCTTCTGTTCATGTTTCGAAGTCAACTAAATCTTGGTTGGAAGCTAATCAGGTGAAATGCCTTCAATGACCAGCTCATAGCCCCGATCTGAATGTAATAGAAAATCTTTGGGGAATTTTAGCCCGAAATGTTTACAAAAATAGACGACAATTCAATTCAAAGTTGGATTTGATGAATGCTATTAAAAACTGCTGGAACAATATTGATGCAAGTACTTTGTGTGGTCTGTTAAATTCAATGAACAAGAGACTAGTCAAAGTCATCGAAAAAAAAGGGTCTCACATCGATTATTGATGAAATACATGTATCGACTTTATAATTGTTTCCAAATTTCTTTGTACAGATAATTTTCTTAAGTCTATTAATTTTTTATTAATGTAGTTATTAATGAATTTCTTTTTTTCTTTACTTCCTTGTAGCATATAATATATATGTATGAAATTTCACAAATGTTCCATTTTTTGTTTTTTAATTATATCATATTTTCAAGTGGCTTTATAATTTTTTCCACCACTGTACAAGCTGAGATATGGCAAGGTCAAAATGTCAAAACAATACTGCCAAACTATTGTTTTGTTGTAGTCACAGCTAAGTATTTATCTCAGAGTGTCATTTAAATTTATGTTTTTGATTATCTTTAAATAATAGTAACAGAAAATAAAGCCCTTTGCAAAGCTTAGCAATTACTAAAAAAAATAATTATGCCTAAGGCCATACATTTTGTATGGTTTCAGTAATTTTTGTTGTAAGTAATTTTAGTAACTAAAAGAAACCTCAGCACTTTTACATAAAGAAAAAAAATATTTTTATACAAGACCTGAGACAAAAACAACATAGGGAAAAAGAAAAGCTGTTAATGTAGTCATGCTTGTTGAGACATGATCAAACGTGTCAAAACACATTCTTGCTTGTTGGTTCAAAAACCACAATTTTGATCTTTCTCAAAATTTTATTTGTAGGAACCAAGCCTTGTCATCTCTTGATAACTTGATTCAAGATTTTGGCCCTGCTGGCTCATAGAAATATACTTCGCAATCACTATGTGCAAGTTTGAATTCATTAATAATTCCTAGCTTACTTCTTATGAAAAAATGTGATTTTTCTGCAGTATAAATTTTGAAAAGGCTTTGGGTATCTTTACTTTCTGAAAATTACTTGAGGCTGATGCATGGTAACATCGTATAATGTTTCATTTACAGGAACATACTTATGGTAGGAACAAGTTTCAGGGACTGGCAAGCAGCATTAAAATTGTGGTTTTTAAACCAACAAGCAGGAATGTGTTTTGACACGTTTGATCATGTCTCAACAAGTATGCCAACATTATCAGCTTTTCTCTTTCCCTATTCTGTTTTTGTCTCAGGTCTTGTGTATATATATATGTAAAAGTGCTGAGGTTTCTTTTAGTTACTAAAATTACAACAAAAATTACTGATACCATACAAAATGTAAGCCTTAGGCATAATTATTTTTTAAATTAATTGCAAAAGATTTATTTTCTGTTACTATTATTTAAAGATGATCTAAAAAATAAATTTAAATGATACTCTGAGATAAATACTTAGCTGTGTCTACAACAAAACAATAGTTTGGCAGTATTGTTTTGACATGTTGCCCTTGCCATATCTCAGCTTGTAGTGAAATCTCCATCCTGAAATTTCTTGTGCATAACACTACCATACAATACTCTTACAAAAAAAAAAAAAAAAAAAAAAAAAAAAAAAAAAAAAAAAAAATTCAGATTTTTATCTCGTGCCCCACCAGAGATATCAAAGCCTGAAAAGTGCGATTTTTGTCATTTTTGAAAAATTTAGGATTTTTTTTAGCAAAGAGAAAGCAAGTCCCAGATCTGGAACTCGGCGTGTGAGTACAAGTACTTTCGGCCTATTTGTAAAAAAAATTACGTCATGTTGACAGTTTTCCTTGCTAGAAAAATTCCCTCTTGTAAATGGACAAATTTTGGAAAAAAAACTGAAACTTTATGCTTAAATTTTACCAATAAACAGTTAGTTTCGGAAACTACTCCATTACCAAATTTTTAGCCCAATGTCAATGTATTCTGTACAAATTGCTTTAATCCGCAGTTCAATTGGATAAATAAACGATGAATTATTTACAATTCCGTAAACCCTTCTTGTGAGAAAATTGCTGCAGACGATGAAACAAAGATGGCCGCCATGCACAAACAAAAATTAATAAAATTAAAATAATAGTCATTTTGAACTTCCATCATGTTAGTGTTGTTGTACAAAAAATTTCAGATTTTATAAAAATGGTCGAACAACGAATATGACATTTTCTGGGCCACTTGAAATGGATTGACCCCAGGGTGATCCCGAGTATTATTTTTTTTCTTTGATTTTTTGTTGGCCCCCTAATTGCCCCCCTTATCAAATCGACATTGCTAAATATGAGGTCATACCTGTTCTTTTTAATCCTGAAATTCCAGAAGAATCTGACAAGTATATTTCTAAATATTCGACAAAATGTCTAAAATTTAAAACTGCGGTCATTAATGGCAATATAGTGTATGTGTGTGTGTGTGCATACAGAGAGAGGGAGTTATGAGAGAGAGAGAGAGATGAAGCAAGATTTTTGTAAAGAAAAAAAATTGAAACATGTATATTTATCCCGTGATATGTTTCTGATTTAATTAATTTGTTTTATTCATATTAATATACTTTCTCATATGTTGCTTTTATTTTGTAATGTACAGTGTTTTACAAGTGAAAACCACTATTTGGAATATTTTTGGAGGAAAAGGGAAACAGGATGCACTGAAAAAATAAGACAAACGTTTCTTCATTCGATGAAAATGTAATTTTAACATGAATGAAAATACACAATAAGCTCTTCCGAATACCCATGATTCCGAAAAACTTTGGTTATGTTTAGAAACCTCAGAAGTCCATTCACTGCGAAATCTAAGGAAGTATTTATAAAAAGAAATTACTCTGCTTTTGAAAAGGGATTAATCACATTTCATACATGTCAGGTTATTTAGGGAATGTTAGTGATTTTAATACCAAAGATTTAGTAAAGTAATTACCGCCTTATTGACAAACAAAATTGTTTTCATGAAATAAGTCAAATATTACTTTAAGAGAAGTCTGGTGTATAACCGCAGAGTAACTCGAAGTATGTTACTACACTAAATAAACGTTTCGAAGCTATTTACAAAAATCAGTAGAAACAAAATAAACTTAATCATCATAAATGCTTTAAATCTCAAAAGTATATTGATTTCTGAGGCTTTTAAAGATAAAGAACGATTTTTGGAATAGTGTGAAACTTGGAAGTACTTATTGTATATTTCTGTTCGTATATTATATTTTCTGGTACTAAGAATCATTTGTTGTTGTTTTTTACAGGGTAGTTTTTTGGTGTGTTATACTCTTATAGAAGAATTTTGTTTAATGTTTCTTGTGTAAATATTTATTTAATTCTTTTACAATAGGGGTCCATTCATTTTTTTAATAATTATATTTAGATAAATAAACGTTTAGTTCATTTTTTTTTCTCGTCATTTATTTTAAAGAATTCAATCTTATTTAGAAATATTCAATGGTATTTGAGAAAGTACATTTAAAGTTTGTGACTTCATCCAGAAAATCAAAAAACACCAGATGAAATCCAAAAGACATTCGCTAGAAGCTTTTCACAGAATTTATATCTGAAAGTACTGAAAAATAGAATTTTCCTCCTCCTTTTTACAAAAAGTGCATTCTCTAAAAATTTAGAAGTTTTTGTAACTGACACTTTGCGATTTTCTCTCTAGAAAATTACTAGGTATCTCTTTCTATTTGAAAGTGCATTTGAAGGAGATAGTTTTTTAAAAGTATATTTCAAGTAAGTTACTAAGAAGCTTACTTATAAAAATTTTCGATGGCATTATCGAATCATTTAAAGCGAATAAAATTCTTTATTTCTTTAAATTTGTTTGTTTATTTAGTTAAGTGATACAATAATGGTAATATTTTGTTAATTTTATCCTTTATTGAATAGCAAATTAAATCGCAGAAAAAAACTTGATAAGTAAAATAAAATACAATCTATAGTAATAATGCAAAATACAATTTAAAAATTTAAAAAAAATGGAATGGAAAAATTTACAAAATACACTATATGAACTTTAACTAGTTGGAAGTGCCAATCAGAAAACTTTCTTCTATCTCATGTCATTATTTCATTATAATTAGTTTGATTAGTATTTTTTATTAGAATTATGCATAACTTTTCGATGGTAAAATATTGAAAATTGCACAAAAATCGCTATTAGAGTGCCCCCTTCAGGCGGAATTTTTCCAAATTCAGGGAGGACCTTCTTGCAATGGCCAAAAATACACACAAAAATTTGATTCGATTCTATACATAACTTCATGCATGTTTCGATAGTACAATATTCAAAATGCACAAAAATCACATAAAAATCGTTATTACAGCGCCCCCTACCGGTGGAACTTTTCCAAATTTAGGGCGGACCTTCTTGCTATTACCACAAACATACACAAAAAATTTGGCCAGTTCTATACATAACTCCATACACTTTTCGATGGTACAATATTCAAAATGCACAAAAATCGCTATTCCACCACCCCCTACCGGCTAATTTTTTCCAAATTAATGGAAGACCTGTTTGTCATAGCGAAAAACTTAAAAAAATGGTTCAATTCTATGCATAACTTCATACAATTTTTGATGGTACAATGGCGACACACGGACATATGGACACACGGACACACGGACAGACAGACATTTTGTATAAACATGTTTTTTGTGATCTTTGACCCCCTAAAACGTGTAAATCCGTCGAAAAATATTCGATTACAATACTTTCTTCTATTGGAGATAGAAGAAAGTAAAAATACTTATATAATATAAATATATTAAAGTCGTAGGAAACTAATTTCACATGTCATAATTGGGATTACGGCTAAAATACTAAGTGCGAAATATTTAAACTGAAATGGTGGAAGGAGACTATAAAAATGGGAAAACATTATGTACAAATCTCCCTTAATGTGCTAATATCAAAAATATTATCTTGATACTAAGTGCATTTGAAATCGAAATATGTTAGTAGAATAATGAACTGAATAATGTGATTTACATGTATTAAGAAATAATAACTTAAATTTCATAATTGAGTTTTACGTTCTAAATGTTGCCACAAAAAATACTGTTTTGCAAATTTTGCATTTCAAGGCAGTTTATAGTTATTAACACGAAAGTGTTATTTTTTCGTGTAAACATTTGTCTTGCCTATGTTTTTGGATATTTCTTATATGACATATATAAATATAATATTCGAAAAAAACATTTTATTAACTGAACCAGATATTGAATTTTTAAAATGTATTTTATTTTTTTTCAGTTTATATATCCATATATTATCTACTTATAAAAGATGTTTAAACTCCTTAAGCATTTTGGAGTGTTATTGTAATTGTAATCGAATTGCATTTATGTATATGCTATTATGTGTACGTTTTAAGTGTTTTTTAATGGACACTGAATTCGACATAAGACTCAATTTTCAAAGCTAAAATTAAATATTCTTAATATAAGTACAAACTCAAGATTTGTCTATCATAAACTTTCGAATGTTACGATACTATTAACAATACGGTACGTTGAACGAGAACTTCACTTATTACTTATGCAAAACCTAAGATGTAAATTTACGAAGTCATTTTTTGAAATGTTAATAATTTTTTTTTCTGATTTTGAAATCGAAACATAATTACTACTACTTCTTGTTGTTGGGATTTTTAGAAAATTTAATTGTAAATAACATGAATACCTCTTTAGATAACTCTACTTGATAAGTTTAAAAAAGTGTTTTTGGAAATTCAGTGATAAAAAAAAATTCTTAAATATAAATAAGGATATTGAGAATTCTTTTGGCATAGCTATTACAGGAATATTGTTAATTAGGATGTTATGAAATTAAATAAAGTTTTAAAAATAAAGTAGTTCCGAAAAATATCTGTAATAGCAAAAAATGTTTCTTCATGTTATAAAAAAATTTTAAAATATCTAAAGTTATTCTTAAAGCTATTTTAAACTAACATATGTAATAATTTATATTAATATATAACATTTTGGGAATAAAATATATTTAAATAAATAAATTTTAAACGAGCTTTGGTAACATATGAAATAGCCTATAAGTTGTTTTTGTTAATCTTAATTTAGAACTGACATGCAATTGAAAATCATTGTGTCTAAATTTTATTACCATATTATTTACTTTTTTCTTAAAAATTATGATAATTATTTATCCAACTTTGAACATATTTACCTATTATTATATCTTATTATTACTTAACTTAATTTATGTTATATTGTACTACTTTATAATACTGTACTATACATTAAAGGTTTTTAAAACTAGAGTAAAAAAAAATATTTGTCTTATTACCAGAATAATATACAAGTTTAAACTGAAGTTTGTGAGAAAAGGTTAAGAATACCAGCATAAGATATCTAAGCTATCAACTCTATATATTTTAAATCACATTCAATTTGGGCATTAACATGCAATTTGGGAATAAAATATGTAGGACTATAACAACTAGTGCAAATTTTATAGGTTATTGTATGTCAGAAATGAATTAGTATGCATTAGTATGCAATATAATCTCATTTTCAAGTATACAAAGATTTATTTCTTTTATTTTTGTTATAATAGTTATACATCGCACTTTATGTTATTTTTTCACATCGAAAATGAAAATGGGTTAAAAATGATCTGAAAAAGTTCTCTTCTGCGTTTGGGATTTAAGATTACAAAAATAAATAAGTAAATAAACGCATAAACCAATTTTTAAAACATCTTATAGGGTAACTCCGGAAGAGTCGCCGCATACGATATAGATGCCGCACCTCTTCTATTCCTTGTAATTATCGATGGTCATCAAACGCACAGTATAGATGCGCAATGAGATTATTTTAACCAGTGTATAGCGTGAATCCCATTTCGATGTTTACTTTTAGAAGTACAATCTTTAATTTGACGTAAGTGCTTGATTTCACTGTCTAAACTTTTAAACACGTTATGTTTAAATACTTTTCATACACTAATTACTAAATGCATGCATGATTTCGAAGTCAAAAGTAAGTGTAGCATTTGTATAGAGTACTGTGTGTATGATTACGTCATTCCCCTTAGCGATAGCAGGTAACTGTGATGGCCGACGTGTACACGATGCACAATGGATACATGCTGCACTGCTGTTCCGGCATACATGCCGCAGTTTCTTTTGTACGGGATGATTAAGTGTTATTAACTTTTCCTTTTCTTTTTGCCCAGACTAACTATGTTAGGCATGTTATCAAGTATATTAAAACCAAGGGAGGAAAAGGGGAAAATATATAGTAAGAAGGGCAAGAAAGATTCAAGTCAAGAAGATAATAATGAAAAATTTAATTACGTGTAACACAGACGTTCTTTGCAAACTACTTTAAAAACGAGGAAGTGTAATTGGCTTCGTTGCATCATGTGTTTTAATGTAGTTACATAAAGAGTGTACTTTTTCGACCCTTTTTCTGTGGATTGAAGTTGATCTCTTAACCCATTCGGGACCATAGGTGCATATACGCACCTTCATAAAGAGCTTACAAAATTTGTTTCTGGTACCAGTAAAAAAGAAAAGAAATATTTTCTTTGTTTAATTAGAGCATTTTCATGATTATTTAAGTAAAGGTAACTGCTTTTTTAAAAAGTGGTACCAACCGAATAGAATTTGTGTAAAAGACACCGGTCCCGAAAGTGTTAACAAATAAATTATGCAAGCACAATTTAATTTTTTTCTTTTTCCTTTCTAATACATTAATGTTACGTTGTTGCTGAAATAACAATTAAAATTTAATGTATAAAAAAGACAAGTCGATAATTTTAATAGTGAAAGTAGGCAACAATTATTAATTTGAATCTACTAATACGTTTCATTGTAATCATTTAGTTTCATTTTGTTAGTATATCCATAATTATAGACCAGATATGAATATTTTTTAATAGTTTTATTTATAGCTTCATTCTGTTCTTATTACAAGCGCGGCATAACTACCGCACAAGCGATGCGTCTCAATCTGAATGTACGGGTGACGCGCCGCAGTGTAATGTTTTAGAAAAAAAAATGTTAAAAAATATTAATAATTTGTTTTGAATTTTTTTGTCGCAGTACACGCGTTGTATATTTAACATTAAATAGCACAGCATGATTTTTTTATTTTATGTCCAACATGGAACTCTATTCACAAATTCAAAAAAAAAAAAAAAAAAAAAAAAAAAAAAAAAAAAAAAAAATGTGCGGCATAAATCCCGGAATTACCCTATAGAAATATACAGTTTTTTAATAGTTAAACCTAAACCAGTTAGGGAATCATTGTAAAATACTTAATCTTTAAAATTTAAGAATACACAAGATGTGAAGTAGCATATATTGTGAAATTGAAATTTGTTTTTAAAATAATTTCTGACTTTTAAAATAAAAATGTCCAAAATTTTACAGAGCCATTAAATATATATATATATATATATATATGTGTGTGTGTGTGTGTGTGTGTGTGTGTGTGTGTAAACAGCATACAGCATCTTACATTACACACGATCAGATATGTATTACTTATTGCTAAGGAACTATTTCAGTTTTTGAAAAAATAACTACTCATTAAAATATTTAATTGAAATATTTTGAATATAAATTTGAAAGAAAAAATGAACACATAACATATACATGAAATTTTAGAAAATATAAATATGAAAACTACTAACATTTAGAGTAAGAAATTAACACAAAAAAAGGAAAGGATAGCACATAGTATTTAATAGACGTGAAAATAAATTAAATTATCTTTAAAATGTCCATTATGAATAAAAGTAATTATAAGTCATAAAACGAAGCACATTTCACGTTTATGATGCTCCGTGTAATTTAATATTTAATACTTATACACATAATTTTTTCCTTTATGTTTATACAGTGCACCCTCAAGTACACTGAAATGGTATGGTAAAAAATGTATTTTCTTAGAAATAATGGAACCTTTAAGGGTTACCTGCGATTTATCAACTAAATGCAACTAAACAAACACAACAAAATCTGTAAGCTTTAAAATAAAATAATAACGACGGAATAAAAAAAAAAAAAAAAAAAAAAAAAAACGAAATTCACTCGCTGTCTATTCTATTCAGTGTCTTATAATTACTGTTAAACTTTATTTTTTTATTTATCTTGTTAGAAAAAGACATTATTTTTCATCAAGCTGTATATGTTTTTTTTTATTTATGCTATTTGTTATTATATTACATCTAATGGGTACCCATTTATTTCCTTTATGGTGCAAAAGTATTTTTATAATTATTTTTTGCATGAAAAATGAAACATAGCGTAGAAGTGTAACCTTTATTTTATAGATTTTAAAAAAGATAATATTTATGAAATTTTTGAGTTTTATGGCAAACATTGACTATAGAGAACATTGGCTGAAGTTTGTAATAACCACTTGAGTAGCAAGATTCCGGAAGGCCACTTCAACAAAGCGCTCATGAAATATACATTTTTTATAATCCGTAATTATGTCTTTTGCAAATTAATTCTTTATAAAAATAATAAAATAACTTTTTTTTTAACTTTGTATGATAATTTCTAGGCGTTAAAGAATAACTGAAACGCTTGTATGCATAGATTATACATACAAATACATAAAAGCAACAACAATAATATAACACCAATGCATTGTTTCTGTAAATAATGAAACTTTGTGTAACTAATGAAACTTTGTGTCTTATTATTGGGTCGTTCGGAATGTAGTGTCCGTTTTAGAAAATCAATTCGTACCGGAAAATTCTATCATTAAATTATTAGACATTGATTCCGATATCTAATGTCTAATAATTACCAGGCAGAATTTTCCGGTACGAATTGATTTTCCCAAAGACCCAATATATAAGAAAATCGTAAAATAGTTGGACATCGGTATCAAATAAATTTTCCGTTTTATTACAATGCAAATTACAATTAGATAATGCTCTCCAAATTTCTACGTTAACACTATTATTATTCGAACTATTCTTACTTTTCGTCGTACAATGTTTTCATGTTATTTAATTAATATTAATAATAATAATAAATTGTAAAAATCAAATCTTTGAAAACATACTGCATAAATCTTATATTAACGCAACGAGTTTTTCACATCACCGAAATAATCTCTTAGAACAGGGATTTTACACTTTTCCTGTTGCAGTTTCGCTGAGGTACAGTCGTGGAAAAAAAAAGTAAACACCCCCTACTAACTCCTCAACAAATCATCATAGAAGAAAGTGACTGGTACCGAACGATTGGAAATAAAGTCTACTTTTAAATAATGTATATAAAATTTCCTTAGGGGGTCATCTACATATTAAAACGAATTCAAACTTCATTTTTTTCAAGGCAATACCCAATTTTAATGAGATATTTCAAATCTTCCGTTCAAACTATGCCTAGACACCAAATTTCAAGTTATTTGAATGATAAGTTTTTGAATTATAAACATTCAAAATTGAGTTCTTCTAATGTTAAATTATATTTTCATATTTTTATTTATATCTCCCGAAATTATGCTCCTAATGTGCTAATTTTTTTTGTGGTAATAATACTAATATACCCAAACATAAATAAGCTGAATTTGCAATTTTTATAATTTTATGATATGAATTATGAATTATGAAATTAATATTCGAAAAAATTATGAATTGAAACCTACAATTTTTTTGATGGATTTAGATTTATTAAGTCCTGCTTAATGGAAATTCAAAAATTTCACATTTTTCTTCCAAGTAGTTTTCAAATTACGCTTAAAAAACGGCCAAATGATGGTTTAAGGGGCCGTCTATGATGGAAGTGAGTAGAGATTTTGAAATTTATTCTGCCGTACTGTAATCTAACACGCTTCATTGACTCCTTGAGTGGCGCTTAAGGTGCCTTGATCAAGGAAGCGGCTCTCTCGGTTAACAATCCAGTACGGAACTTCAATTTGGTTACAGCCCTTAAAATAGGCTCGTTTTAAAATAATTAATTTCTCGGAAACTTATGGTACGAATTGCATAAAAATTCGTTTTTAAGCTAATTGAAGGGTGTAGAGTTCATTTATGCTGTCAGAATTGGGTACTGCTATTGAAAAAAACAAAGTTATGGTTCGTTTTAATATGTAGGTGGCCCCCTAAGCAAATTTTATATGCATCATTTAAAAGTAGATTTTATTTCCAATCGTTCGGTACCAGTAACTTTCTTCTACGATAATTTGTTGAGGAGTTAGTAGGGGGTGTTTACTTTTTTTTCCACGACTGTACGTAAATGTACGCGTGCGTAACCATGAAAAGCTGTTTTGAAACGTGTTTCGTGTATTTGTTTCATGTTCTGATCTTAGCATACTTATACATATTAAATTCGAAAGTTTTCTTGCACAAGTCCTACAATCTCGATTATCATGATAACTGAAAAAATTTCGGATAAATCTTTTGTGAAATTTAGAATTAGAACATGGATTTTCCATTTTTCCTTTTGCAGTTTCACTGAGGTACATAAATGTACGCGTGCGTAACCATGAAGAGCTATTTTGAATTGTGTTTCGTGTATTTGTTTCATGTTCTGCTCTTAGCATACTTAAACATATTGCATGCGGAAGTTTTCTTCCTCAAATCCTAAAATCTGTATTAGCATGAAAACTGAGAAAATTTCGGATAAATCTTTCATGATATTTAGAATTAGAACAGAGATTTTCCATTTTTCCTTTTGCAGTTTCACTGAGGTACATAAATGTACGCGTGCGTAACCATGAAGAGCTATTTTGAATTGTGTTTCGTGTATTTGTTTCATGTTCTGCTCTTAGCATACTTAAACATATTGCATGCGGAAGTTTTCTTCCTCAAATCCTAAAATCTGTATGAGCATGAAATCTGATAAAATTTTGAATAAAACTTTTAAGAAATTTAATGTGCTAAAGAAGAACATTCATTGTATGAAAAATTGAAAGCATGAATTACACTCTAAATCAAATAAGAATAAATATCAGTTTTTAATTTTAATTATAAGTATTTTAAAAGACAAAAATCCATTTCTTAGAAACTTTGTTAGAACGACATACACTCGCCAAAAATATATCTGCAACACAAATGCATTGCAACACAGGGAAAGATTAGTTTAAAATTATTTAGGCTAAGGAGATTAATTATTAGTAACCATAATTATCGTATAGCGTTATTAGCACTAATGACTATAGGGATGTGATATCAAGAAAAGTTCACTTCTGGGAATCTAAATAAACATCGTATATTGGTTACTAATTTATAAATAAAGAATGCTTTGTGTCATATTTTTCGTAGATCACATACCTTCTAAGTCTAGACAATCCTCGAATAAATTACTGAAATTAATAAATAAATCATTAATATGAATCGGAGTACAAGCCCCTATTCCTTTAATATTTATTTAGAAAATTAAAACTAAAACTGATTGTCGAGTAAGCACATTACCTAGTAAAGAAAATGGCACTTAAGACTTGAAACAGATAAAATATTACTAATATTAAATCTTCACTTTCTATTTATTTACGTAAATATTTACAATTTAAAATTCAAATTTGTGATTACATATTGAGGGCTATAAGCCTCAACATCAACAATGCTGCACTTACATACGTTTTATGAGATCCTTTTAAAATTAATTAATCAATTAAATTATATCACCATATGCCGTTGCATTTACAAGTAAATATTCTTAGTAGGACACACATTGAAATAAAGATCATAATTTCATCTACCTTGTATACCGCCTTCTGCAGCATGTAGTCTCAGTAGCAGTCGGGTTGGGCATAGTTGAGCATACACACTCTGAATTGATCAGCACGAATTTTAATCCATAGTTTGTTGGCACCTTATTTTAACAAATTCTCTAACATCACAAACAGTTTAATCAATCATTTTATTAAAATTACTTGCTTACTTTTTTAAATCGTTATCATCCGATGGATGTAAAGCAATTTATTAAAACACAATCGGTTGCTTAGAGCAGCACCTTTTTTCAGCTGCCAACGGCATCAAGTGATTCTGCATGAATAAATCTTTTTCTACACAAACAGAAACACAATATGGGACAACATCCTATTTATATTACATATGCAATGCATACATAAAATTATACAATATACCGATAAAATTTGCATAAAGAGTCGCCACTCATTTTTACATACGATACTCATTGGGCGAAGATTATTTTATGTCGTTCAACTGTATATGTTGATTTTTTTTTTTTATACAACTAATATTTCTTTACGCTGTTCCATCTGTGTGGTCTTTCTGATGTCAAAGATCAGTTGTAAATTTTTGTTGTTATCTTTTCGTGTTGTCCTACACCACTATAGTTCGTAACTTCCTTTGACTTTTATAATTTTATTAGGGGTAGTAAATTGTATCTGTATGATACATTACTAAAACAAG
Source organism: Maratus speciosus (assembly GCA_963932465.1). Lineage (NCBI taxonomy): Eukaryota > Metazoa > Arthropoda > Arachnida > Araneae > Salticidae > Maratus > Maratus speciosus. The sequence continues at coordinate 29,830 of CAWVRF010000827.1, read as the reverse complement.
CACTTAACCTTGTTTAAATTTTATTATAGTCCACAATTTTCCTTTTCATACAGCTACCTTGTAAATAATGACAGCATAGTTTATAGCTTATAAGGGAAAATTGTTTTGAAAAAGGTATTCTTTTCATCAGACTTAGATAAATTCAAAGTAAGCTTTAAATTCTCATTCCTGGGATGGATTCCACAAAATTTCAAAATCAATGTTTTAGAATAGCGTTCTGCTATGACTTAATAACTATCTTGAGCTTTATAAGTAATGGTTTTTAACTACACAAATGACTTTAAATTATAGATGGTTGGTTGAATGGGGTTTTATGATGCAAAGTCGCTTTTGGTACATTCATTTAATTTGGCAAAATTAAGATATAGAAAGTAATTTTTACTTTCTACTAAGTCTAAACCAGCTATCGCAGGAGAGCGCTTTTTCTTCTGCTTCATTATCAATTTTATAAGAATAACATTCGTAAAGAATAGACGAGTTTTCATTTAAGCATATTTTATTAATGTTAGTCTAAATTATATTTAACCCTGTGGCTGCGTAATATGTTTATCAAACTAGGTTGAAAATTGCACATATATTTTATTACATACTTCAAATCTACATATATTTTAGAGTTAAAGTATGTATTTTTTTTTTCTTTGTAAAAGAGGTTTTTTTAGGTAGATTTCGTATGAAATACTACCTATTGGGATCGTTCCTATGTTGGAATTTCTGAAAAATTTTTGCAGATCTACACCGATCATGACCCCTAGAACCCAAAACCACCCTCAGTAAAAAACTATATATATATATATATATATATATATATATATCACTTTCTTCTGGACACGATAACTCTCGTAACTCACTACCAATCTCTTCCAAACTCATACATAAAATCAATGGGCATAAAATCTCGGTGAAGTTCGTTAATCGGCAAAATCGGAAAAAGGGGATGGAAATAGGGAGGGGTTTTGTGAAAACCGAAAACCCCCCATAACTTCTTAATTTTTGTACATATCAAATCAGTTTAAAGTTTTTATTACTTCTAAAAATAGGGCCAAAAATTTATGCATCACAGATTTTTGATAACGTTAAAAATGGGCTCAAGGGGCGCAAATTTGGGTTTTGGGGAGAAAAAAATTCATAACTTCGTCAATTCTGAAGATATGAAATCCAATTAATTTTATTATGAATCTCCTTAATATTATCTACAACTTTTATATTCACATATTTTTTATAGGACCAATTCGTACCGCAAAAAAAAAAAAAAAAAAAAAAAAAAAAAAAAAAAAAATTAAAAATGAAAACAAAAAGGGGTTTGAAGAAGTAAAAAATCGATAACTCCGTCATTTCAGAAGATATAAAATCCCCATGAATTTATCATATATCTTCTTAATATTGTCTTCAATATTTATATAGACAAGTTTTTGATAGGACCAATTCTTACAGGAAAAACAAATTAAAAATACATAGCGGTTGAAGAAAAAAATCATCTTATTAAGGGTGCATTCAAATCCAAACTGCTTATTTTATTAGTCATTTTTAAATTCATTTTTGCTCTCAAACGCATCCAATTGCTGGATTCTCTTATTCAGAAACTGTATAATGTACAGTAATGATCGATTTTTTGATAGAGGCAGAATATATTTTTTTAAATGCTCTTAAAGTGGGCATTTTATCTACAACTTTTATATTCACAAGGTTTTGATAGGATGAATTCGTACAGTAAAAAAAAAAATAAATAAATAAAAAATAAAAAATAAAAAATAAAAATAAAAATAAAAATGAAAACAAAAAGGGGGGTTGAAGAAGAAAAAAAATCCATAACTTCGTCAATTCAAAAGCTATAAAATCCCCATGAATTTATCATATATATACTTAATATTGTCTACAACATCTATGTAGACAAGTTTTGGATAGGACCAATCCTTACAGCAAAAACAAATTAAAAATACATAGCGGTTGGAGAAAAAAAATCATCTTAGTAAGGGTGTATTGAAATCCAAACTGCTTATTTTCTGACTCATTTTACAATTCATTTTGCTCTCAAAGGCTTCCAATTGGTACGTTTTCTTACTCAGAAACTATATAATGTACCATAATGGTCGATGTTTTGATAGAGGCAGAATATATTTTTTAAAATGCTTTTAAAGTGGGCATTTTGAACCGAATTTCCCTAAGCGGATTGTGTTGGAAAAATCATTGTATTAAGGATGCACTCAAATCCGAACTGCTTATTTTCTGACTCATTTTTGAATTCATTTTTGCTCTCAAACGCGTTTAATTGGTAGATTCACTTATTCAGAAACTATATGATGTACCGTAATGATCGATTTTTTGATAGAGGCAGAATATATTACAAAAAGTGATGTCAAAGTGGGCATTTTGAACGGAATTTCCCGAAGTGATTGTGTTAGAAACGAAAAATATTGCCATTCTGAGAAAGTAATTGTTTATATATCAAGTTTTAATTAATTGAAAGAAAAATAAAAACACAGGTCGCTTATAAATTTCTTCAAAAATCACGTCAGCAATTTTTATATATTTTTTTAAAGTTAAAAATGAATCTAGAGTTATGCCAGAAAATTTCGAGTTTTTGAGCACGGAAACGTATTTTGTTGAATACCGCCCTAACATGATTCTGATAAAACCAGCTATTATATAAAAATAAAATAAAAACTCGTCAAAAGCGGCCAGATAAAATTGTTAAAGTGGGTTTATCTCTAATCATGATTTAGTTTTTGTTTGTGAAATTAGTATACTTGACTTCGAAATCTACCTCCGCCTGTAGGCCGGGCCGGCAGGGATTTTTTTTACATATAGAATTAGAGCATAAAATTTTTTTTTCAGAAAACTGAGTTTTATGAATAATCACATAAAATCGAAGTTCTGAAAATTAATTTTTATTAAGCACATCCACGCGGAAACTCGCGGGTTGAGCAAATTTTGCTACTTTTACGTCGTCTATGGAAATCACTGGATACGCAGCAAGAGGGTTAATGCTTGTCCCATCTGTGTATAGAGAAATATTTTCGTTCGAATGACTTCCTTTGAATTCAAGAAATCAAAAGTAGAGGCCTTCATCGAGATTTTAAAAACAAAGCTTGTGCGGCGGTTAATCACTGTTTACTACTGAAGTAAATGTGTCAAGAAGTTTAAAAAACAATTAAATTAGAATTAATTTAAATTAAAATATTCCTTTTTGGAATGCTCTGGAAAAACAACTGTTATACATAACTCCACATTTAGAGGATACATATTTCAGAAATTTCTTTTAAAGTAAATTATTATAATTAATGTTAAAATTATTTGCATAAGTTATAATTCTAAGGTAAATTATTGACGCAATAAAGTAGAAAAAAACCGATTTGAGTAAATGTGGAGTTGTGATCATAGTCATATACAGAATATGAACTGAAATAAAACCAGCATAAGTATTGCCACCATCAGTGCCCTCTGTCGGAAAAATTATTGACTTCAGTTTGGGTATTAGCCATATCTATGCATGATAGAAATTTTGTGTTGATATTGTGGGAATTAATAAATTAATATGAGACACTTCTTACGACAATTGCTACTGGTAGTGCAATTCATGTTCATTGCATGGAAATAATCACATTCATATTTACGATTATCCTATATTTTTGTAACTCATTTTATTCCTTCACTATTTTTCTAAGGTCTGATATGTTTGTCTTCTAAACGTGGAATATTTGCGTCGAAATTGTCTCTCCAAGCATTCCAAGCACGAATACTTTAATTTTAACTTTTTTTGAGGTCGAATGTCGACTCTCATCGTCCAAAACCTTTTTTCCGTTCAAGGCATATGTCTGCTCTCAGCCACCGCAACAAAAAAAAAAGGCTGAACTTATATTAGACTGTCCTCCAAAAGTTAAGGTACATGGAGTGAATGCTTTCGATTGTACATGGCTTGTAGAATGCCTACCAAAATTATTGGCGAATTGTTCTTGAACTTCTGGGATGTAAAGAACATGTTTGATTTCATATTTCTCGGTGAATATTTAGTCTGAGGGACAATTAGTGAGCTAATGATAAATTTAATAATAAAATAATATATGCGATCACTTATGTAACAGAAAACGCTGAAAATGCTTTGTCACTGTGGTAAATAACTATTTGTGTCCTGTTCAACGTTTGTGTGCATTGGTGTAAGCTTATCACTCATATTCGTGAAGGTGTTATTGTGTATGTGAAAAATTCAAAAGTTTTTTTGTTTATAGCATATAGAGTTTTCAACCAAATTTAATAACACTGTCCGAAATCTTGACAAAGAATAATAACAACAGCATACTGCATTTAAAACATGAATATATAGAATATTTGATGAGATATGGGCATTTGTATGAAATAATTTTAACGACGCATGCGTGAAAGATTTCAAAATTTTTATTTCATAATTTGGTAGTCAGCTATTCAGGGCAATTTATATAAAAGTCCTTTCAAATATTATGAAAACTCAGAAAGATATAGTGAGCTGGTTGAAAAGTTATGGAAAACCCCTTATAATAAAGCTATTTTTAGAAAGCAGCTCACTATATCGCGCCGGTCTTTGTGAATTTTCGCTATATTTGACTGGACTTTTTATATAAATTACACTAAATAGCTGACTACCAAATTATAAAATAAAATTTTTAGAATCTTCCACGCATGCGCAGTTAATAATTATTTCATACAAATGCCCATACCTCATCAAATATTCAATATATTCATGTTTTTATTGCAGTATACTGTGGATACTGTTCTTTGTCAGGTTTTTGGAAATATGTGTAAAATTTGGTTGAAAACTCTGCATGCTATAAATAAAAAACTTTTGAATTTTCTTCAGACACAATAACGTCTTCACGAATATGAGTGTTATGCTGACACAAATACATGCAAACTTTGAACAGGTTCCAAATAGTCATTTAACACAGTGACAAACCATTTTCAGCATTTTGTGTTACATAGGTGATCGCGAAATTTACTTTATTATTGAATTTATTATTAGCCCCCTAATTGCCAAAAAAAAAATTAAAAATTTTGAAATTTTTTCGAAAAAATTTCAAAATTTTTAATTTTTTTTTAACCTTTAAATTCTAATATATAAAATTAGATGCTCTGTTTTATTTATATATATAAAACAAACTTTTATAAAAAAAATATTGGGGGTTTTCATTGATATGGAATGCGCAGGGGAGCATTTCGAAGATTTCTTAGACGACGAGTAAAATTCCATTTTTTTTTCTCAAAAAAAAATATATATATATATATATATTGTGATAAATGCATGCCATAAGGCATATAATGTACCCTTGAATAATATTTAGATGAAATTTACACAAAATAAAAAATAAAAAATATTTTAAAGGGTTTTAAGGTTTCTTGTCCCCTTAAATAATTTTCTAGCACAGAAATTTACCAAAAAGTATGTCTTTATCTATAAAGGAAAAATTTTCACCATGAGTTTTGGAAAGTTTATGTAGTTACATGATAAGTAATTTTGGGATTATAACACATTGCTGACAATGATGGCAGAGAAGCTGAGCATTTATTGTAACCGTATTAGAATTTATATCAAAGCACTTTAAACATTTATATTAAGACTTATTAACCCTTAAAATTTATAAGACAATTGAACCATTTTCCACACTACAGCGCCATCTTTCCATAAATTTTTGAAATAAATTTTTGTTATATAATTGTTTAAATACACATCATTTGAATCATCTGTAATTTATGCCGCGACAAATTCGAAACCATCCCTCATAGCATACATGGTCACAGTGACGTCATTGTGACGTCACTGTAAGTCACTGTGGTCACGTCACATCTGTGACCAAAATGCCACCACTCAGTGATGTCACATTTTGACTGAGATGTGAACTTCTTAGAAAACTTTAAAAAATTACAAAAATTATTAAAAACATGTTATTTACTGTAAAAAATATTTTTCTACCGGATTTAAATTTTTTTTTATACCGTGGTCCAAGTTGCCTCTGTGCCTCTAACCAAAACTTTTTATTTTCATATAACATAAAATGTAATTAATTCATCAGCGACACAAAAAGATTTCCTAATTATGCGAATTTCATATTATTAAAAAAATGTTTTAGGTAAACAGACCTCGACTTATCTTTTATAAAGATTTTTGTAAATGATCATCTGTTATACTAGAAGTTTCTCAAAGAGTAGTCGAAACATTTCTGTGATTTCAAACTAAAAACTTTCTATTACAGTTAAGTCTGCAGCTTTTAATGAGCACGCAGAAAGGGTCTTCAAAGTTTAGTCATATATGCATTTCTTGCTTTATAATTTGCATTCAAGTCATTTTTTTTCCTCTTAGTGTTTCACTATTTTTTTTTTAATTCTAATTCTTTCAGACGTTTAAAATAAAATTGACATTTTCCGAATATAAAATTTATGTACAATTTATGCAAAGCCCATGACATAATTAATTATTCATATTTTATTTTTTGTTTTCAAAATATATCTTTAAAAATTATTTTACAAGATGTTTTATTCTACAGAAAATTAATATTAAGAGAATGACAGATTGTCAAAGAAAAACTCATCTCTTCTCGATAATCTTGTTGTATTTTTTAAGAAGATATTCTGTATATATTACCTGTGATACAAATTTTACTTTAAAAAAAAGAGGGGGTCTTCATTATTACCATTAAATTAATTTGTACACATTTTGAAAAAATTAAGCAATGTTTCATCTAGTAAACTCTAATTATGGATACTATTATTATTATAATTTACATAAATGAAACTTTACAATTCAATAAAACTGATAAAAATAAAAGGTGAAATACAATAAAACATTTTCAAGCAGGAAATTGAATTAGAGACAATTTGATAAAATTACTACGCATTTAATTTCCTTCCGAAACTGTTGTATAGAAAAACAAATAAAACCGAAAAACATCTGCTTCGAACTTCGAAACTTAAATATCGTCTGCATCTGCACTATTTCAGTTGTTACGACTCGACCGCAGAATAACGGATAAAAGTAACAGTGAAGCTTTTTAGAATAAACGCGGGAAGTTCTGTGGACACTGGACACGGACAGCATAGACGTGTTGACATGGATTTAAAAACTGAAACAAGAACGTTCTCAGGATCCAAGTTAGTTCAGCTAACAAAATATAAACCCGAGAAAATTACGGTAGCTTTGACTTGTTGAAGATGATTCAAGTCATTGCTATCGTACTTATTATCGGATTTAATTGGTTACCCAAAATCAAAGTATCACGTACAACGTCAATGAAATTAGGTATGTAAAAATATTATTTTCCCTGTTTGCTTTTTTTAATCACAACAATTTTAGTTAGCTACTCATAAACATGCTGTAGAACATAAATATTTCATTACATTGATTTTTTTATTTTATTGAAATATCTAAAATATTATTTTCCCTGTTTGCTTTTTTTTAATTACGATGATTTTAGTTACCTTCTAATAAACATGTTATAGAACACAAATATTTCATTACATTTATTTTTTATTTTGTTAAAATATCTAACTTCCTTTTCAACAGCTTTGATCAGATTATTAAAATTAGTGATTTAAATTGCATTTTAATCTGGTTTATTTTCTTATTTAAATATTTGGTTAAAACCACATGGTGTCATAAATATGAAAGTATATGGACAAGTATTATAATCAATCATTAATATAATTAATAAACATTAAAAAGATAATTAAGTTATTTAAAAAAAGGCTTTTTATGTAATAAAATTATTGGCAAACATAATTTTTTAATTTTGTATTAAGTGATGGTCTTAAACAATTTGCATTGCATGTTTTTATTTAAAAAAATTGCATCTGCTCAGAAGAGGAATTTATAAAACATAAGACACAACGGAAACGTATACTATTAAAAGAGATCGTAGATATGTAATGTTAAGGAAAAAAATGGTTATTTAATGTATTATTCAACCTGAGAAATGTTTTAAAATCTATAAAGAAATAGTCATAGCGGGTGAAAGCTTTTCAGTTGTTAAAAATTCTTACTGAAATATTTTCAAAGTGAACTAGAAGTCTGTTGGCAAATGAAAATATAGAAGTTACGCAATCAGTAAGTGTTTAAATATGATTTTACTTTAAAAATAACGGAAATACTTGAACGGTATGAATCTAAAATGTAATAACCATCTTTTATTATTTACTTTTTTTTTTCTGGATAATTTTATCATTTTATTTCCTGAATGATTTTATCGAGATAAATTTCAAAGTATCGATATTATACACTCTTTATAAACAGCGTGATTAAAAGGGATTTCTTATTTATAATTATTATAATCTTGTAAATAAAATATTAATAATAATAATGAACCTATGTGTGGCTCTATTTTGTGTTTATGGTCTCAATTTTTATACCTTATTTACATTAAAAAGTAGTTAACCATTTGATACTGTGTTCATTATTTTGTTTTATTGTGTCATATAAAAATAAATATGATTATTTTTATTTCTAATACAATATATACAGTAGAGCGCCGATTGTCCGAACAAGTCGGGACCGACCCTAGTTCGGATAAATGGGCAGACAGTTTAAGGGATGTTCCTGACTATTCTAAAACCTTCACACTTTATCTAGGTTTAGGACTGACAGCACCACTTAGTACTGGAGTGCTTAAAAATTATTATTATTTTTTTTTTGTTTGTTTACTTTTTTATTATTTAATTTTTTTTTTCTCTTTTTATCATTTTCTAAACTTCAGAGATTATAATTTAAGCAAAAAATAAATTGGAAGTTAGGTGTTTTTTTTTTTCTTTTTTTTTTAGAGAGAGAAATATTTGGATAATTGGAAATTCGGTTAAAAAGAATTCTTTGAGAGAAATATGCTGTTCGGATAATTGGAAGTTCGGTTAATTGGAGTTCCGATAATCGGCGTTCTACCATATTTATAAAACTTTTACCAGACTTTATTCTAAAAATTTCGTTGTAGATTCTAATCTCTTTGTACTATTTATGATAATATCAGAGTTATATATATATATATATAAGTCCCCCATTAAGTGTTGCTTTTGATTGGTCGCATCGGTTTAGAGCTCCGGAAATGGAGTCGTAAGTTAGCAGCCCTAGGTAAGCTGGACCCCTAAACTATGTTGTTTCTTTTATATGAACATTTTCTGATCATTTTGGTATTTATATCATCAAAATCGACCCAGTGGTTCAGGAGATATGACCCTCTAAAGTTTTACTCTTTTTACTTAATCTCCAACCCATGTCTCCTGGATCCGCCATTGCAACTGGGTTGAACTTCTATCAGTTCTTATTTATAATTACTCTGAAATTTTCCCAGGGTCATAGACATTTTTCATGTATTATACAATCATTAACAGACTTGTTAAAAGTGACCAGACATTTCGGAGTGACTTTTTAACAAAGTTATGACCACTTCAATATTTGTTGTAGTTGTGATCGGGTTAGCATACTGTCTAAGTTAGTGATTTTTATACATGTAGTTATAGTGTATATTCTGTGTTAAACTTTGCTTCATTGATCATTATGGATACTTCATACCCTCTAGAACACCAACTAGTAAGTGACATTTCATTAACTTTTAATTATAATACTATGAAGTGCACCTTTATAAATAGTTGTTTGGGCCAATGGCGATTGCACATAACGCAAGTCTATGGCAAACTACGGTTTGTTTACCTTTTTTATGAAGCTCAAAATCAATTAATAATTACTACATATGACATGTATACATGATTTTTTGAGTACCTTAGAGCTTCTACTGTGCTCCGCCACCTTTCGCTTTTAAAAATTTTAATCTTAAGGTGTTCAAATAATTTTTTTTTAAATTGTGTCTCTGATCTTGATAACTGTCATATTTCCCCATAGAGTTAATGGCGCACGTTTTGTATCGCATTCCCGCCTAATGCTCGCATGGATTGAGGTGTTTTATACTGTTGCCAAGCACGTTTGTTGAGTCCTTTGCAGATCTATCCTCTCATATTTATTCCAATCTCAAGTTAGCTAACTTAAAGTTGCCAACTTTCTATATTATCATAATTAATTGCATTCTACATTTTAACTTAGATCTACCGTTGCCACGCTTTTCAATGTCGCTAATGTTTGAATAAGTGAAGTACGTAACGGAAAGAATGGAGGATGCAATACGATGGAGTAGGCTAAGTTTTCTTCAGCTTCATACCAAAAAGGAGTACCCCTCAGTATGTGATTTTGCCATATGTCGGTAGATAAAGATTTGCTAAGATAATTTAAGTAATAACCCCTAGTCAGGGTTGGCTTTTTCAAAATTTAGTAAATTGTGCAGGGGCGCATTGGAGGGGGGGGGGAGGGGGCAAAATTAAAATCTTTCCCAACATTATCAAGTTTGGTATCAAATTGTAGGTTTTGATACACACATTTCATTTCCACAAAAATATACTTTTTAGTTACCCTTGGGGGGCAGGGGGGGAGTTATTTTTATTTTTTTTTACACCTTTGTCGAGTATGGAATCAAACTATAGGTCTTGATGCACATATCTCATATCAATTTTTTTTTAATAAAAATATTTTCCCACCCTGCGCCGATAGACGGCGCTTTAAAACCACATTTTCGATTTTCTCGCATTTTAACAGTGCTAGTCTTGTTTTATATTAATTAAAACTTCTAGCTGTGCTCTTTCTTTCTTTCTTTCTTTTTTTCCCCCTTTTTTTTATTTTATTTATCTATTTATTTATTTTTAATTGTGTAAATTATACAATGGAAGGATGGAGGTTGAAATACGTTGGAGTGGGCTAAGTTTTCTTCAGCTTTCTACCTAGAAGAAGTACCCCTAAGCTTGTAATTTTGCCATATGTCGGTAAACAAAGATTTGCTAGGGTAATGTAAGTAATAACCCCTAGTCTGGGTTGGCTTTTTCAAAATTTAGCAAATTTGTGCAGGGCGAATTTGGGGGGAGGGGGCGATATTAAAATCTTTCCCAGCATTATCAAGTTTGGTATTAACTTGTAGGTTTTGATGCGCACATTTCATTTCCACAAAAATTTACTTTTTAGCCACCCTTAGGGGGAGCAGGGGGGGAGTTTTAAATTTTTTTTTTTTTTTTTTTTTTTTTTTTTTTTTTTTTTTTTTTACACGTCTGTCGAGTATGGTATCAAACTATAGGTCTTCATGCACATATCTCATATTAATATTTTAATATAATTATTTTCCCACCCTGCGCCGATAGAGGGCGCTTTAAAAACCACAATTTCGGATTTTCTCGCATATTAACCGTACAAGCCTTGTTTTATATTAATTATAACGTCTAACAGTGCCTCTCTAACTTATCAAGTGTATCATCTTCTGGCAAATAAGAGCAACTTGTTTGTATTTAAATTAACTTATATTGTAAATATATCATATATATGTGAATGTAAATAAAAATCTTTTGCAAAACAAAAATTATTATGTAAATGCTATCCCGACTGCAACGAGGTAATAAGCACTGATATTCAAAATTTCACTCGCATGATCAGAATTATTCAAAATCATCCCCTCTTTTATTTTTGTTATTATTCAAAATTTCCCTCCCTTTTTTTTTCCTCTCTACAATTTATAAAATTCCCCCCTATCCAAACGCTAAATTTATTTTTTTTTAACTTCGTCATTTTCGGTGATAATAATCACCTGCTTTTGCTATTTCTTTCTGTGTCCCTTTCTTTCAAAAAACATAGGGCGTGGGCCTAGTGACGCCTAGACCTTTATAATCCATCTAAATTAATATAATTTGTTAAAAAAATTTATTAGTAAGTAAATTGGTCAACTTCTAACCTAACATTATCACCTCACTTCAAGTAGAAATGGGCAAGTATAGAGATAAGCTTCCTCTCACGACTGGCCGAATGCGACGCTCAGACAGACTGAACTCAATAAAGTCTGATAATACACAACAGACCCTGAAAGATATGTCTATAACAGATCTCCTTTATAAAGGTAAACAGATCGTGATAAAGGGCCTTAAGTGCTCTGAGGACAGTGAGGACGATACAATCCAAAATAACCTGAAAATACTAAAGAGGATATTCATGGCCCTGGTGCCGAAATGCGCTGAATTGACAGCAGAACTAGAAAAACAACAAGACCTGATAAAGTTACAGGAGGAAACCATAGCAAAACAAGAATGCTCTATCGTAGAGTTAAAAAACAATGTTAATAAATGCCTAAGCTCTATACCCTCTTTAGAAGATATCGGGGAAAAATTCAAAACAGTATTAGAAGAGAACTCGCACAATAGCTCAACCATCATTCCCCTCCCACCACCAAGAGAATCACCGGATCTGCCTGTAACTCAGCCAACATTAGTACATGGTCCAGATACAGCTCGCCCAATCAGTATCACGGCCCAAACCCATCCATCGCATGACAGAGCCTATAAAAGAACACTAATAGTCAAAGGAACCTCAAAGATGCCTGGCCAAACAATACAACAACAAATACTTAAGCATAATGGCCACACTGCAGCTAAAGTAGAGAAAATATTTATAAGACAACACCAAATGGAAATTAAGTGTAAATCCGAAGCTGATGCCTCATACCTCAAAAGAGAATTACAGAAGAACCAGATTCTAAATAGAACTCTTGTAGTTCTACATAAAACCATTCCCACATTTAAGATGATCCTGCTAGACGTATCAGAACAAATAACAGACACACAAATAAAGGAAAATATACAAACCAACTTCCAGGCAAGAGAAGATGAGCTATTGTTTCTCACTTCATTCAAATCGAGGAAGTCACAAAATACAAAGAACTGGATAATAGTCATGCCCAGAGGTTTAGGAAGGGCCTTTATAGCATCAAATGGACTAACCCTTGGACTAAAGTCATGCCGTCTGCGACCTCACACATCGGTGCAAAGATGCACGAATTGCCAAGCGTTTGATCACGACAGGAAACGTTGTAGAAGCAGAGAATACTGCTCTAACTGTGGGGATGCGCATGAACCAAGTGCATGTGACTTGCCGCATGGCTGCGTCAATTGCCTAGCGCATAATAATGTTGAAGGGACTCGCTTCAACACCAAGCACGCAGCTTCAGATCCCATCTGCCCGGTTTTCCAAGCAGCGTATGCCAACGAAAGAGAACGCCTTAATAGCATCTTTCTTCAAAGCAACCCAGTCGAACCACCAATCCAGGAATTCCAACACACAGTGGACTCTCAGCATCCCCCACAATGGCCTGCCAGGGACTGGACACCTGTCTACCGACACTAGCCACTCCCGCCCCATGAAGATACTCACGACCCTCATCACCGTGCAGGCCAAAGAGGTAGGCCCTTTTAAAACTAAACCTAACACTTTATATTATTTCTCCATTTGGAGTTTCCCTAAGTACTCTATTTATATAGCAATCTATTAATTTAGCAATTATATCAGATGACTTCTTCCCAGGATCTCTCAATTAATTTGCCACCATCTCCCCCTTTTGGCTATATTAAATTTGTACAAATCAACCTAAATCACTGTAAATCAGCAAATGTATCCTTGAGGAATTTTATGATCACATCTGGAGCGGATATTGCACTGCTGCAGGATGCTTACTGTAACAATGGCAAAGTTCCGGACATTCCGCCGTCCTGGCCAATTTTCTCATCGAAAGCAAATACGTCTCATGTGGTCGTCAGGAACACAAACATAAATTACACACATCTTTTCACAGGTCAACACTGCGCCTTCATAACCATCACAGCCAAGGAGGGTCAGCTGATAGTTGGCTCGACTTATGCTGCACCACGCTTAGATTTTGAGGATACCCTCGAAGAGTGGGAACACCTTGTCACACAAAGGCATTCTTCATTTGTGGCGGAGATTTTAATGCGCAATCAACCCTATGGGGTTATGCGCGGTCCAATGCCCGTGAAGAACCCCTAATTGAATATCTGATTAAAAACAATCTAGCCATATCAAATATCGACAACACAACACACACATTTGTCAAAGAAGACAGCACAGGCAGAGTGGTGGCCAGGGGTTTCCCGGATCACACCCTGGTCAACCCTTTGGCCAATCGCAAAATTCGTGATTGGCATGTCTCGGATATTCATAGCGACTCTGACCACAATAACGTTACTTTTGGTTTCGAAATTACACCACTTTACACCATGCAACGCAGGTTTAATACCACACGAGGTAACCTGCGCAAGTTTACACACATAATAAAAACTCACAAATCACTCCTCAGCCAACACCTAAAGGATGTCACAGATACAACAAAACATAATCACCTCACAGAGGTCCTCATAAATACAATGCAGATGGCAGCTAAAGCATCCTTTAGATACAAAAACACACATAGGTCTGTTAATTTCTCCTTCTGGACGGCAGACCTCGGCACAAAACGTAACCAACTAACAGCCTTAAGAAGGAAGTTGAAATCACTTCGACCAACACAAGAGGACACGGACAACTTCCGAGCACTAGCAGCACGCTACAAACTGTTGGCAGCCAAATATAAACGCAGTGTTCTTGATACCAAGAATCAAGCATGGCGGAAATTCTGCAGCAATCAAACCGATCCGAATGGCACTGCACAAAAATTCTTCACGGGTAAATTCTTTCGGCCAGACGAAATTAAGCTTGAACTGCCCTCGTCTAGAGCGTCCAAGCAGCACAATATGGAGTACTTAACAAAAGAACTTTTCGGACCTTCGGCATACCCAAACAACAATAATGATAACCTAACATTTAATGCAACAGACGACCTCCCTTTTACAAAAGCAGAGCTATCACAGGCATTCAAAACGTTCGATGACAAAAAAGCTCCAGGCCCTGACTGTATTGATTTTCGCATCCTAAAGTTAACATTCAAAATTCTTCCAAATATATTCACAAGATGGGCAAATCTTTGCCTATCGTACAATTACTTCCCGCTCACTCTGAGACAGGGAGAGGTAGTCTACTTCCAGAAGCAAGGGAAGAATCCCTCTTAACCCAGTGCATATAGACCAATCTGCCTTCTTCCAACGTTAGGTAAATTACTAGAAAAACTCCTAGTAACACGATTAGTACATTACTTGGAATCCCGCAATATCCTGCACCACAGGCAATACGGGTTCAGAGAGGGCAGATCTTGTGAAAAAGCTTTGTTCGACATCATGTCCTCCGTTGCCCTCAGTCAAGACTCTGGACTCTACACCTCCCTAGTCTCCCTTGATATCAAAGGTGCATTTGATAATGTGGAGTTGCGGGACATCTTACTCCAGCTTATTGCAATCGACTGTCCGGGAAATATAGCTAAAACCATCGGCTCATATCTCTCTCGCCGAAGCATATTAATTAACTGGGGCACTGGCACATCAGTGCACCAACTAGAAAAAGGCTGCCCACAAGGGTCCTGCCTTGGACCAATTCTTTCGTTGCTCATAGCAAACGTAATATTAAAAGAACTCGATAAATTATGCTTTTTGCTCTTCGCCTTTGCCGATGATTTCAGTTTTATCTTCTCTGGTCGCCGGCGCCTAGATCTTGAAATTGCGGCACGTCAAGCATTCCCTGTTTTCCTACAGCTGCTGACCGACCTACACCTCCAGCTCTCACCAGGAAAATCTCAAGCACTTACATTTGAGAAACCCATAGTTCTCAAACGCAACCCCGTGATGCGAATCAACGGGCGCAGCGTCAAACACGTTAAACACATGAAATTATTAGGAATTAAAATAGACAAATATCGGAGCTGGACGGAACACATCAACGCACTTAAATTACACTTAGCAACACTTCACAATAATAGTTGCAAATTAACATCTAAATCTTGGGGCATTAAGCCCAACATGTTAAAAATGTGGTATCACACAATTGTGGAACGGATCATCTTCTACGGCGTGGGCGTCTGGGGAGGAAACCTCACCAATAGAGTCAAGGACAAACTTCCCTCGCTGCAAAGGATGTTCCTACTACGAATGGCGAGGGGGTATAATACAATCTCCACAGACGCGCTCGCAGTACTTACGGGTATCCCTCCCATAAAAATAACACTAAATTATGAATACACCAAAAACAGAATCCTTCACCTCGATCACAAACAAACGCAAGACGCGCATTTTCCACAAACAGACATACAAAGGAAAGTCAGCAGCTGGTTCCTGCATCCTGCAAAAGAAACATCACATCTGCAAGTCAACCCTTCTAAACATTCATTTGTACCCTCAAGAGTCCCAATCGTATACACTGATGGATCCCGCACGGAATCGGGCGTGGCGTCAGCATTCTGCGTCATGCGGAACGATGTGGTGGTCCATGAATCGGCCTGTAGAATCGGAGATGATAACTCTGTATTCCAAGCAGAACTTTTTGCGATTCTGCGGGCACTAGATTGGATCTCTTCCCAACCCCCTTCCTTCACCTGGCTGTACAGTGATAGTCTTTCAGGCTTACAGTCAATCTTCGCGCACAGAACTAAGAACCCTTTAGTCCTTGACATAAAAATTAAGTTACTCTCTCTCATACACAAAGTCGCCCTGGGTCAAGTGTCGGCCCACATTGGCATTGAGGGCAATGAGCGGGCTGACAGGTTGGCTAAAGAAGCAACGGCTAGAACATCAATAGATTTTACCCTTCCCCTTCCCCCCTCACACATTCGCAGAAGGTTGAATCAAAAAATCATCTCAGAGTGGCAAATTTATTGGGATGCGTCTACCAAAGGTAGATACACATACGATCTCATACGTATAGTGTCAAGAGAAATGTACTTTCTCTCACCAGCAACTACAGCATTCCTCTCTGGCCATGGACCATTCAAAGAATACTTAAAACGCTTCTATCGGGCAGCCACCCCCTTCTGCGAGTGTGGCGAGGTCGGCTCTCCAGAACATAGCTACTATCACTGCACACTTACCCAAGCCTGGCATATTAAACGCCCCCGCATCCTTCCCAAAAATTGGCTTTCCAATATTCTAACAAGACCCCTTCTTATAGGCAAATTAAATAGAATTTATAAATTTCAAATGGAACTAACAAACCTCACCTCATAGACATGCATGGTGCTGCAACTTACCCACAACCTTGTGGCTACTCCTCCACAATTGACTGGACTTTTTGTGTGATCCAGCACACTCCACGCTCACCCATTCTGCTCACCCGCCCCTTGTCGCGAGGGAGCAGCCTGTGCTCCGGCGGGAGGAGCTTCTATTGTACATATTATTATTATTATATATATATATATATATATATATATATATATATATATATATATATATATATATTGTTAACGAATCCCCGCGTGTCGGGGAGCACTCCGGGTGGGGCAAATAGAGTCTACATCGGATCCTTGAGGTCTGGTGATTCTGTCCCACTTAGGCAATAAATAAATAAATAAATATCAGAGTTATAAATGTCATGGCAACATATATCCAGCCAGATAGATCTTTGGCAAAACATAAAAACTTTCACATTAGACGCAAAATAGAGTAGCTGCGGTGCTGTGTTTTACAAACAATAAGGTATTATTGTTTTAAAAAATCATAGATAGTAAGAGTTAATTTTATAATATATAATTTCATAAATAAAAATGTAATTTTGGCAATCAATTATTAAAGTTATTTTTTAATAATCAAAAAGTTGTTTTATATATGGATTTTACTTCAAGCAAACCCTGATGTAAAATAAATTAACCTTTTGTATCCTCGTTCTATGCATACCCAAAAGTTTTACTCACTTTTACAGTGAGCTTAAAAATACGATTTTATTTATTGCTGCTATCTTCCAACATAACGATTATTGCCGAAATTGTTTTTAGAATTCTCAACATAATGATACTGGTGATACTCAGTTAATTTTCTATACAAAAGCTGTATTTTTCATTTGAGTAGTTTCAAATGGTTATTGCTAAAATGTACTTCGGAAATTTTGTAATTCATGTATGTGGTATAAAAGACGTAAACAATACGTATATAATGACTATATGGCACATGATGAGCGTTTCGAGTGTATATATATATATATATATATATGTATATAACGCATGCATAAACTTCGCAATGATCTTAGCAATGGCGTTACTGCAATTTTTGCGTAATCAAATTTATAGGGGCCTCTATAACAAAGAAGTATCCTATTTTCACAGCCCCAACTTGTTTGAATTACAATCATATATATATTTTTTATGGTAATCAATATCATAAAACATAAAATTTAATTACTTAATATCGGCATTTTTTTTTTTATCTTTCATTTTTTTTTTTTTTTTTTTTTTTTTTTTTTTTTTAATTATAAATGTTGTTTAATCGAAAAAAATCAACTTCAGCAGTGACTTCGAGTTTGTAATGCGTATTAAATGAAATAAATTAATTTCATTCAGTATTTTTTATAGTTTAAAGAATATAAAATGTACTGTATATATTGTAAAATATTATATTTTTAACTCAAATTTTATTTTGATAAAGATTTGAAAATTTAAACAAATTGTTTCTTTGGTAATTTTAATGCTTTTAACAAATAGCTAATTTTGAAAAAAAGAAATGTGATAGATCGATCATTCAGTTGTCTTCAATATTCTCATTTATTGCAATAGGAAAGAAAGGTGCAACAAAAATTGAGGTCTGCGGGGCATTGCATTTTGATTCAATAAAATTCTTTTGGTATACCCTTGTTATAGCGGCCCCCAAGTTTTAATTGCGATGTATCGCCGAAGTATATTAACGTTATAGATGTAAATGATTTTACAACATGCATAATTATGACTATGTGTGACATGCATACGTGTTTACAATTGTACAAGTATGTCATAGTGTGAATTCACAACATTGCCTCTAGTCACATAAAATCGTCACAAATCACACAATTTTCACAAAATTGTCACAATGTGACTTCAAAGCAGTGTCGCTGTCGTCACAGAATCATCACAGTGTTAAAGACAATTTCGTCACAAATGACACATATTTCACAAATTGATCTCAATGTGACTTTAAAGCATTGTCACATTCGTCACAAATTCGTCACAATGTTAATACAAAAATAGTCACAAATGACACACTCTTCACAAATTTGTCACACCGTGACTTCACAAAGTCGTCACAAAGTGACGTCACAGAAGAGCTCTAAAACGGCCATAACGACCTCACATTCTAGTCACAATGACTTCACATCGACGTCACGTGACGTCACATCGACGGTCACAATGTCACAGCGTGACTTCACAACGACGTCGACGTGACGTCACCATGCCTTACGGGATAAGATATAATGCGGAAATTATAAAATAAGTAATTTATTTTATTCTATATATAACTATTATATATAACCAAAATAATTTCTTTTAAATATTTTATTGTATGGTTTAGTTACTATTTTTACTTCATTTAAAGTTTACACAAAGTGGTAATGTTTGAGATTATTTTAGGGATTTTTATAATATTTAATTATAACTTTATTTTTTTAATTTTAAAATAATCAAATTTGTTATTAATTTATACAATCTTTCAACAACATTTAGAATTACAACATCTTTCAGCTTTGGATAATAAGCATGATTAAAATTTGATACACTACTGCACAAATTTAAATTTTACCGTTAATTTGAAGCATCCCGTATACTTTAATTTAGGAAGAAGCCTATTTAATGGAAAATTTCAACAGCCATTAAATACATGTTTGTTATTAAATTCCTAAAGATAAGTTTACTTTCATACTTCGACTGATTTCTGTTTCTTTAAAACCTGTTCATCATGCTCTTTGAAGATTTTCTGTCAAAAAGAAGAGTTGTATTAGAGTTTACTTCATTACAGAATAAAGCATTTTAGTGTTAAAAAAATATGTGTTATATCGATTTTTGCCGTATAACGAAGGCAAATTTGGAAAATTATATATATACATAAATTATCGTACCCATAAAACGCTTAATTAAAAGAACATTTTTAATGCATGGAGTTCTTCCAATTTTTAATCATTTGACATAAATCAATCTATAAGTCTTTTTTCACCTGCATGGAAAACAAACTTAGAAAATATATATAACATATATTACGTATAAAATATTGTACTAAACGAATGTTGCTAAAACATGCCATTAAATCATCTTTTATTAATCAATCGAAAAAGATTTTTTCACCGTGGAAGTTGAAAACAAACTTTAAAAAATTATGCAAACTATTTTATCAAAAAATATTAATTTAAAAGAATTTTATTAAGCCATGACGTTATTTCAAATTTCCATAATATTATGAGAATGAAACTTAAATTATATGGGAACATATTGAATTATTTATCTCTCTGATTATTTAATTTTAAACGAACTATATGAACGGAAAATGACATTTTATTGAAAAACTAGCTGACCCGCCGGGCGTTACTCGGCCCGCGGTGAATGCCCCTTAAAAGAACCATATTGTTTTATGATTTTATGTGTTTAACTCTATTTTATCTGAATTTATATTTTTAAATGAAAAAAATATATTGAACTGAATGTATATGCTATTATATTAATTTAATTTCGGCGTAATTTGACTTGTTGAGTCTATGCGTACCGAAAGCGAGCGAAAAAGTGACGAAACACTCAGGTTTTTACTTATTTCGCTGTAATTTTCAAACATATAATATTTTAATCCGTCCACACTTTTTCTAGGTGATGTAAATCTGGTCTATTGAGATGATCTAAAAAGATTGTGTTAAAATACGGACGCTTCGTAGAAAAAATATCGTCTACGCAAGTGACCTGAGTTTGCCTGTATATTTGAAAGAGTTGCAATTCATATTTTTAAAAACCGATTAATTTATGGAATAGAATAAGGTTTCAGCTTTAAAAAGCTATTTTTGGTTTGTTGGTGCTTCGAAAATTGCGCTTTGGAGGGGCGTTGTAACAAGGGAGAAAAACGTTTTTCGGAAAAACAACCTTTTTTAAATTTTTTTGAAAGGATTAACTGTGGTAAATTTTAATTTATCGCGGCGTCTGAGACTTAAGAGTACGATAATTAGAATATGTCTTCTGTTTTTAAATTTATTAAGCAATTTCACAGATGTAAGTTAATAAATAATGACCCCCCCCCCCCCCGAAATTCTTCTTTTTCCCACTTCATTTTCTCCGGATGCGTAAATAAGGCTTCTGTTCGTGCACCAACCCTTTTTCACTCTCCCAAGGATCAAGATGAATATTTAATGAGACTAAATCGCGATTTTTAATTAATAACTCAACTAATTATTATAATTTTAAAATTCTCTCAGGTGCATCTAGACAGACCCTCACAAACGTTTTTAGCTTTATATGCCCGGTAGATTTCGCTAGCCATCGTAGACACACAGGCATACTGGCACACGCAGAGACAAAGCTAAACTTTCTCTAATTAGTATAGATTTGTTTTCAAATACTTTTACTCAAAATAAAAACCATTTATAATAATTTTCTTAGTAAAGGAAGATTCTGGCCTACTATTATGTATTGTGATTATGGGATCCGAAGTATAATTTTACGAATATTATGTGTTTTATGCAAATTAAAACATTACGTGAGAGCACCAGCAAATACATCTAATGTAATCAATGATCTAAAAAGAGTTCGATATCGAAAAAATTCATAAAATCTTTATATTTTACTTAATTCAAAAATCAGATACAAAACATACTTAAAAGATGTCTCCAAAAGATATTTTAAATCCATCAGATCCTGAAATTTTCCATAATTCATGAAAGCGCGTTAAGAATTTCAAAGAAAAGAATAATCCATTGAACCGGAGGTAAAATGAACTTTCATAAATTGAAACAGGCATGTGGGAAATTCCAATGCATTCTTTAACAAAGTTTACCAATGAAATATTTATTAGTTATTGTGCCTCGCAATATTTTAGTTATTGCATATCAAAATATTATATATTAAAAGAAAAGAAAAAGAATTATTATATCGTCATAAATACATATACGTCGTTAAATGCATATAAGCTATTCTGTTGTATATAACATTAAATAAATTAATGTTGAAAAAATTTATGTGTCTCTTCTTATTTGATTTGTTACAAAAGCTTGTTATTTAGAATTAGTAACTGACTTATCAAGAGATAAATTTATCGCTGCTCTACAAAAAATTATCAACAGACGTGGGTAATGTGCTCATATCGTCTCATAAATGCGACTAAATTTACAGGAAGCAATGTTGAATTAAAAAAATTGAAGGAATTAGTAAAAAATGTTAGTGAGAATTTATATAACCTTCTGACCAATTAAGAGATGGAGTTGAATTTTATTCCTACAAGATTGCATAACCACGGGGTGACTTTGGGAGGTCAGTGAAAGTCTTAAACGTGTATTTTGGTAATTAAAAATTAACTTATGAAGAATTTTTGACGGTAATTGCCAAATTGAAGTAATTTCGAATTCTTATACGCTTCTTCCTGTTCGGGCTGATTTTGACGATTATGGCATCTGAACACCCGCTGATTTCTTGATTGGAAGACATATTACAGCTTTTCCAGATGCTATTGTGAACTGTAAGTGATAAAAGTAAACGCTAAAAATGGACGTTTTCGAAGAAATGTCACCAAAACCTAGATGTATTTGCATGTAGTAAATGTTAAATAGGTAACACTGTAAATGTAAAATATATATATATATATATATATATATGTATATATATTGCGTAGTATTTTTTTTTAACTTTCGAGTACACATTTTTTTAAGTGTCGTGTGGAAAGATTATATTGGTATAATTTTGGCTTTAAACATATAGGTATCTAAAAATAGCTCATGAAGCCTTTGTGCAACAATAGTAAAAAGCAGAAAACCAACGTTTAAAAATGCTCAAATAATACATGAAAAGCAGAAAACAGCTGTTTCGAATCTACTAGCGAGATTCTTTTTCAGTGCAAAATAGAGCAAGACACATCGGGGTAGAAAATGCAAGGGACGTGACAGAGACGCGCAGGCTTATATACCCGATGCGGGTACCGAATGCGCCAAAAACAACCACTGAGAGAGAAGCAGAGGAAACGACTGTGTGGGCAAGTAGCGATATCTGCCGGAGAACAAGAGAAAAAGAAACCAAAAAAAGTAGAAATTAAATTAAGGCTTTCCAAATACTTGGAAAATCAGGAGCACTACATAAGTCATTTACTAAAGAGTGAGAATTTTTAATGATGTGGTAAGCTTCCCAAAAATCAAGATCAAGGTTAGAAGAACATTTTTGGATAATGATGACTGAAGTAAAATTGAATCTATGTTGAAATGAGCAACGATGTTGAACAATAGAAGAACGTTTAAACTCCTGTTTTTTAACATAAACTTCATGCTCTTTTAAATGAAATCTAACCGCATGTTTTGTCTGGCCAATATAGGAAAGACCACACTGGCAAGAGAATCGGTAAATACCCAAGTTATCAAGGCGATCAATGGGGTGTTTGAGATTCGAAAAAGCGATTTTATTAACAGGAGAAAAAATAACATTAAATCAAACCTTCTTAAGATTTCAGCAACTTGCTGACTGATTTTAGGAAAAAAATGGCAACACAACTGAAGTATTAGAGTTGGTATTAGAATGCTTTTCAGAATGGACGGGTTTCGTCAATTTCTTATAAATAGAATCTATAATATTAGAGGGGTAAACACGATCAACAGCAATTTCTTTGAGGTAATAAGTTCAGCACTAAGTAACTGAGGAGTGGAACAAATATTGAAAGCCCGAAAAACAAATATATTAAAAGTGGCGAATTTCTGGTTAGGGGGATGAGAAGAATACCTGTGAGGTGGGAGACTGACAGCAAAAGATTTACGAAAAATGGTAGTCTGAAAGCCTTTTTCACAACGAATAACAAAGACATCCAGGAAAGAAAGACAGTTATTAGTCTCAATTTAAGAGGTAAATTGAATGCAGGGATCAATGGAATTCATAATAGAGAGAATATGATTAATATCCGAATTCATTTCAGTCAGGACATAAACATCATCAACAAAACGAACATAGAACGAACATTTTAAAATTTCAGAAAGTTAGACTTCAAAATGGAGCATATAAATATCTCATAAAATTGGACTAAGAGGTTTACCCATAGCCAAACCGTCAATCATACGAAGAAATTTCCATTAAAAGCAAAAGTATTTTGTGACAAGCAAGCACGAGTGAGAAGGATAAGCTCCTCGATTTCAAAATAAGAGAAATAGAATTCACAAAGCCTTTTCTTGAGGCAATCTAAAGCCCCCTCAACAGGACCGTTAGTAAATAATGATTTAACATAAAAAGAAACCATTATGTGTCCCTGTGGCTTAAAATTTTGAAGCTTTTTAACAAAATCAAAAGAATTCTTAAAAGTGAAACAGTTACTGCTCAAAAGTGTGGAAAAAACAGAAACTAAATATTTGGCAAGCATTTAAGAAGCTGTACCGATACTAGAGATAATAGGCCTAAAAGAAATATCAGGTTTATGGAGCTTAGGTAAAGCATAAAACCTGGCACAAAGAGATTTCTTAAAGTTAGCAGGAATAAAGGACGAAGACTTGCTTTTCATGTATTATTTGTGCATTTTTAAACGTTGGTTTTCTGCTTTTTAATATAATTATCGTATGAAATTAAAATTGTCGAATTTTTGTCAACATGCTAATGCCGGGAGGAATGTTCTAGTACACAAATTTGCGAATTAATACTTTTTAGATCATTTTATCTTTGTTTATTTTTGTTTTAGTTGTGTTCTTTGGCAAAAAATGAATTTCATTTACTTCATGTAAATTTTGTAACTTGGTAGAAATAAGAGTTTGTTTATACTCGGCCTTGAGGGTTCGCTATTTTGTGTGCGAAATAAAATGGGTTTTTATTTGTATGGAGGTATTTTATTGTAGTGAAAATTATTCTACAATTTTCTACCAGAGTTATACCGTAATGTAGAGATCTGAGTTTTAGGAAAACAATATAAAGTACCATCTAGGAAAGAACATAATATTTATTTCACGTACACATGGTTATATTTTATTTTCGTATATTAAGCAACATTTTTGTTTTTAACGATGCATTTTTAACAACTAATTTGTGGCAGTTATTCTAAAATGTACTCCTGTGAAATTTACAGCACGGTTCACAAGCAGACGCGTTAAGTTTAGTATCAACAACATACGTATGGTTACATTGAAACACCAGGTTATAAATCAAAAGAAAAATTAATAGGTAAAGCGAAAATAGAGGATTATGTGTTCAAAATATAGTTTTAGTAATACATTTTTTTCCTTCTCTTAATCACTTATGACATCAAATCATTATATTCACTGTTTATTTATATATGTATGTTTTCTAAATATTAGGGGAAAAAACCATTTTTATTTCAAATTAATCAACTCAATCATAAAAAAGTCAGGTTACAACGATATTCCATATAGACCATTTATTTAACGATTGTTGATTTCATGATATTTGCATTGCTATCAGTGTTTTTTAGAAACTTCTTGTAAAGATTAACGTATGCTTTTCAACGTGTAGGAAACATTCACATTTGTGAATAATGAATTTTGTAATTTATCTTTTTTAAGGTATCCGGACGTAATTTTCAATAAAAGTATGGATTTTTCATTTTTGCAATAATATTAAAATGGAATCTTTTATCTATTGAAATTTGCTTAAATTTTGTCTGTATCTAAGATAGAGCTCGAGTTACAGCTATTGCAGTTTTTGAATTGTATTTAAAAGTTATTTTTAGCTGCTTCTCAAAATAAAGTTTTTCAGATTTTTACTATACACAAAACATCCTATAATAAAAAATTATACATGAAATACCACGAAATTTACTCGAAGACTACACTCATGATAATATATTAAATAATTTTATATTTACACTGGTATACATGACAAACTTGAGACACATTTTGCGAATTTTTCATTATATTAGTACTTTAAATGCCACACCATCTGAGATAAAGATGTGATTATAATGTGTGTAGTCTAAGTCATAGAGAATGTTATTATGTTTATTATGCAATTTACAAAATGTCAATACATTGTTTTATTTTTGAGTTATCACGTTTTGCGAAAATGTCAATTTTTGACATAATTTTAGCTACTTTTCTCTTTAAAAAAATTATTTCTGGACAATTGCTAAAATTTTTATATTTTTTCAAAGCTTTAAAGTAAATGTCATTATAAAAAAATGGATAACAAGTTAAAATTTCAAAAAATCACTTCCGAACTTGGGCGGATACCTCAATACTTATTATACTTATATTGTTAACTGGATTTTTTCGAAACAGTTTATAAATCTTAACACAAATTTTAGAACATGTAGGAAAAATTAACATTTCTGACAATTGATTTTACAAATATAATAAATAAATACATATATATATAACAAAACATTGTCGGTTTCTTTTTTACAACTTTTTTTTTACATTCCAGAGTTTATGAGAAGTCAGTGAACGGGATAAAAATGTGCAATATTTACTTTCTTTTATTTTGAGTGTTTGCTTAATTGTTTAGTTGTAGCTGGCAGTTGATATTTCTATTTTGAAAATTATGAAGTTTTTTTTTTTTTTTTTTTCTTAAACTGTTTGGAAAAATGGTTATTGTTCTCTGTCATGGTAGGAAATCAAAAGCATATCTGAAGATTTTTACTGGTTTAGTCCGCATTTTATTCGTATTCTGATTGGTCTATACAGTAATTTGTATTTCCTTTTACATTCAACAACGATGGATAATTTCTGTTGCCACTATGACATAAAAGTAACAAAAACTACAAAAAAAAAAAATAATAACTCAGAAACAAATTGAGATACAGCTTTCAAACAAATTGCATTTAAAAGTACATTTTTTTTTCTCTATCCGACGGTGTAAAAAGTAATATTGTCGGATGTTTAGAAGTTTAAGAATGAAATTTCATTTAAAATGCGTCGTCAGATTTCCAAGAAATCTGACGATGGAAAAGCCTTTTCCCGAACAGCCAGTGAAATTCTTGGATAATTCGTAAGCTTCAGGTGGATAATACGTTGTAATAGCACTATTAATGTTTAATTCATGGCGTACGTAATGTAGGATCAACTCGGTGCGATTTTTTATGTCTTAAATTTTAATCTATGAAAAAGTATTTTCCAAATGGTCGTTGTAATTTTTTAAATTGCTTTTTTTTTTTTTTTTTTTTTTTTTTTTTTTTTTTTTTTTTGTCGTCCTACGTCATTTAATAAAATACAATTTGGTTTTAAAATGCGTTTTTATAGCCAGTTTTAGCTTTTATTTTGTAAAAATGCGTGTATTTAAATGTTATTATTTTGAATACAGTGATTCCAAAAAAGTTTGTAACTGTTCCTGAAAACGAGGTTTGTTCTATTTTACCTTAGGTATGGGGTAAGAAAAATTCATAAAAACCATATCCGCTACGATATTCCTGGGTTTGTTAGACCCTGTAACTAATGAAAACTTCCTAACACTTTTTGCAGTCGAATTATGAAAATACAAGTTTTAAAAATTAGATTCTTGATTTTCTCCATTTTGTTATAGATTGTTTTCATTTTTCACTTTAGATTCACATTCTTCACATTTAAAAACATAAAGTGGATAAATGTTAAGTTATTTCGACGTCTTTTACGAGATTTTGCATGATCATTCATGTCCAAGAAAATACGCCTTTTGTCAAATTGTGCGATGGCGCCATTAACTGCTGTACATGTTTACATATATTTTACTATTACTAAGCTGTACTATATAACCATTAACGAACGCCCTTTAAACGTTTCACGATTAAAACTGAAGTGAAATTTGGCATTTTCTTTCAAACAATTATTGCAATAAAATAACAGTAAATGTCATGTTAGATACGATTTTAACAAACTAGCTAACTTTTTTTAGCTAACTTAAAAAATGTAATAATATTTTAAACCATAAAAATGAAACTAAATATGATTGCAAGTGCCACTTATCAATGTTACATACTATTTTAGTAGCTCATCAGAAATACAAATTGCAATATGAATTTTTTTTTATTCGAGAAATCTTACAGTTTTTCATATAAGGACGTGGTAAAATATCGGTTAATATTTACAAGTGGTATTTTGTTATAGAAGAACAGATAAATAATATATAGAAAACATTTAATTAAGTTGTTATTTGTAAGAATTCTCGCAGAAGAAAGATACAATAGTAATTACAAATACTGAGTGTGAACGACAGACATGTTGACAGGCATCTTCAACCCCTGATCCTAGAATCAAAGAATTTGTATGATATATACAGTAACTCTAAAAAATCCAAACGATCACAATAACTCCAGTTATTCAATGAAAAAGAAAATTGATGTTTTAATCAGCTTGAAGATCATTGTAATCGTATTTAGCTTATTTTGTAATATTAAGTCGTCTTTACAGTAAAATTCACACCAACGTTGATTTTGCAAATGGTAATACCCGCTTTCGATACCATATTCGGTTTCCTTGGATTAAAGCTTCTGGACAAAAGTATGTTTTATATACTTTTACTTAAATCTTCATAGAGTTACCAAGATTTAAAATTTGAGGATACCAATATTAAGGTAACAAACTTTAATTTATCGATTTTTAATAAAACATATATTTAAATGTTTCTCTTATAATGAGAAGCAGTGTATAGACGAAAATATATTGTAAATAAATTTTCGACATTTTTTTTTATTGATTATGAAACTTATTAATCAATTCAAATTGAATGTGAAAATAGACTACATAATTTTTTACCTAAAATGAACCGCCAAGCCCAAAAATATTTGTATGTTTAGAGATGATCTTGATTATTAGTTTTCGAGACAATGTAACAGGAATCTCATCTATCAGCAAGAGTCAGCAGATAAGAAAATCATAGAAACTTAATGCATAAAAATTGCACAGTTTTTTTAAAATGTAAAGTGAGCTTCGTTTATATTTAAATTTTCATGTTAATAATTCTGATTACTGATTGAGTGTATTTAATACTATTCATTGTAAGACTAATTATATATGTCGGATAAACAGCACTCTTTTTTTTTTGTAAACCTAGGAAGAATTCCGCAAAATGTATATAAACTGTGCAATTTCCCGCTCTGTTTCTTCTTAAGAAATTGAAACATGTTGCCAAAAGTGTTTGATACTATTTAAAAAATTAAGTTATTGAAATTTGTTATATATAAATGACACCTTATATGACAAAATAAACCACATATGCTTATATAAGGCTTTATATGAATTTAGAATGTATATCCCACACAAAGAAAAATTGTTAAAAGTTAGTGTATTTTTAAAATTTACATTTAAAGCAGCAATATTTTCAGCTAGACCATTCTGGTTCATAAATGAACATTTTAATAAGGTGGGGGATTTCTAAGAATAGCGTATGTGTTTTATATAAAAAAGATACACATTTAAAATAATACACCTAATACCATATAAATCTTTTTCAATTTCATTGATCTGCCGCCTTTTTTATTCAAGTATAATTAGATTCTGCAATGTATCGGACAAGAACTTCCGTCAGAAAGATGGAACACTGAAAGGTGAATATGATGAGATTCGTTTATCATTTGGTAAATAATATTTATCCATCGGTAGCAATCCAGCAGCAAATGAAATGTCAAATTAATTAATTGACTCGGAAGCATTTTCGGAAGAACTGTCGATAAGTTTGGATTTACATTCTTGATATAAGCAGGTCATCTTTTTAATAAATAAATTTATTTAACATTAATAACCACACCATCTCACGTTATAAAAGTAAGATGTTAACATAAATAACTACACCATCTCAATTTATAAAGGTAAAATGTTTCTACGAATTTTTTTTTTTTTTTTTTAATTGAAACTCGATTTTATCATTTTTTTTTCAATTTGTTTTTGAGTGAAATCTCACGAATTTTGAGATTCGTTTATCCTTTGGAAAATAATATTTATCCATTGGTAGCAATCCAGCAAAAAATGAAATGTCAGATTAATTTATTGAGTCGGAAGCATTTT